>CM076414.1:11868759-12406259 GCA_038363315.1 Mugilogobius chulae
CGTATCTCATATAGTTGTCACTTGTAAAATACAGTTCACTTCTTGCATTGTGACTGCTTTCTCCAGTCGGCATTTTCCCAGCGCTGAATAAGCTGCTCCACATATGCCTGGGAAAGCGCTTTTTTTGCCCTCTCCTGGCTCTGTGATAAGTCAGGGCCATTCCAAATCATACAAACTGGAGATTGCAAGTGCGCTGGAGCATGATTGTAGATGTGTGTTCAAATGTACTGAGGTGTTTATGTAGGTCCCAATAGGGTGGTTCTCTGTTTGGACTGTATCAGGTGTACAGGCTGTATTGAAAAAAAAAGGCACTAACAGAGACTGAAACTATTTCTGAATAATAAAGCACAAGCTATCTGTTTTCAGAACACAAGGACCCGACCTTTACAATAAATAATCTTTTCAACTATTGGTCTGTCTTATCAGACTAATCCATATTATTGTAAACCATCAGGCTGTAGTCCAAGGTAAACTCAGGCTGTAAAAAGGGAAAACTAAAAAAGTGCAGTGGTAGAGTTTAAAAAAGTAAGATTAGTAGTACTTTTTGATGATCATTTATGGTTTGCTAGTAGCACAAACTCTACAAAGGTAAGTTTGGTTTATTCAAGACCAGAAAACATTCAGTAAAGAACAGTTAAGGTCCCAAATTGCACCAAATCAACTGCAAGCAAGTTAAGCCTAGTTAAATTAGTGTTGCCTTACGAAATACATACCTGTCCTGGAGTTGTATTTAATTTCATTTAATTGAGTAATATTGCTTTGTGTCACCTTGTGATGTCATCTGGTGCAAGTTTTGATGTTCAAACACCAAAAGGAGCGCAATTCCTTTCAACGTTTTTAAAAATAAAAATGTATTTGTAATTCATCTTTCTAATCTATTATAGAACTACTACTGCAAGTTTGAATTTTAAGAATATCCTACTTAGGTGTTTGTTCTCAACTTGATAATTCAGTTGTGTACTGCTATCACAAGGAGACGCATACAGAATATTAGCAACGTTGCTTCAAGTAAAAAAAATTCACCCCCTAGAAAATAAATAAAAGTTTCAAAGCCTTCAGTGTGGTTGAGTTTGAAGAACTGGATTGAACAGATCAAACCGTTGGACGTGCCCTCCAGCCAACCTCTGACCCAGGACTTAAGGGGTCATGAGTCTTAGTAGATACTTAGGATTTTGACCTGTCCTTCCTGCCTGCTACAACATTCCCCCAGCCTCACCTCGGCCCCCTCCTGCACACTGCCACCAAGCAGCCTACCAATAATCCCCAGCCAATCAATAGTAACTGTTCTCTCGATAATTCATAACATTAACATACACTCAATGGGCCAGCAGATGGATGGGGAAGACATAGGAGGGCCATCATTCCATTATCGATCCCCCTGAGAAAGAGTCGATAGGCGGGAGGTGATGGAGTTATGGCCTCCTGCTTTTATGCTGGTGGAACCACAGTCCGGGCCTGGCTCAAACAAACATGCCAGCTCTATGAATCTGTACAGGTAAAATCAGGGAGAAACAATGAGACCACTCCTTGAGCAATGTAAAAGTATTAACAGTAAACAGGTGCATGATATTGATGTATCAGTCAAGACTAATCTGGAAGTAACTAGGGGTGTGAATCTTTGAGTGCCAAGCGATTCTTCAATTAACGTTTTCAAATGTAACTGTAATGTAATGTAAGTCTGGATTTTAAGTTGTGTCATATTAAATATGTTTGTAAGGCTAAATTACCACAATCTTGCAATTATTACACCCATATATTTGTCAAAAAGCACATTTGTCATCGTTTTCTAATTCATTTTGCTGAAAATTTACAAAATGGGTCATTGTGCCATTAATGCAGACAAGTTGAGCAATTAAAAGCACCAGTATCCCAGACATGTCTCCACTGTCACATGTAAGTCTCCTGCTCTGTCTGTGCATGTTGTTGCGTGTGTGCGCATTCTTGCGACAACCACTCTCCCCCATTCTGGGGTGGTAGAGAGTGAAAGACAAAGAAAGAAAGAACAAAGTTGTGTGACATAATATGTATCATACGTGTTATTATATGAGTTTAAATTTAAAAAGAAACTTTTAGCAGTTTAAGTCACAACGTAAATTGTTAAAAAAAAAAAAAGAAAAGAAAAAAAAAAAGGAATGCTCGTGCTGCCCAGTGAATCAGTTTTAAGCCCTGGCTCAAGAGAAATCAGAAATCATCTTTAAATATATTCACACTGATTAGTAATTTTGTTAGTTTGACCGTAGCATGGTGATTTTCTTTGCCGAGTGATCTGTGCCAATGATCTGCTTCATATAGCTTTGACAAAGTGTACCTAACTGCGCAGTGTTAACTACCGCACTTTACGAGAGACAAGGTGTTAGCGTAGCGAAAGCACGGGCCGCCACCCACACATGGGGACAAAGTGTATCAGTACAGAGAAAGCTTATACGCACAACAATCGGCAATTATTCAGTGTATTAATCTGAATAAACATCAGTGTTTGACTTTCAACCAATGTCAAAAGAGTTAATGCTGAAATCAAACCAAAATAACACTGTCTGCCCTGCTACATTTGCCAAATGAAGCCCTATTTTTTTTCACTAACACATGAGCGCAGTTCATGAAAGTGCAGTTTCCTGTATGCAGAGTCATATTATTGGTGGCGTAGCGGTTAGCTCTCTGGCTTCATAGCAAAAAGGTCTTGGGTTTGCCTCCCAGTCCAGGGCCTTTCTATGTAGAGTTTATCCACGTAGAAATAAGTTATTCCTGTGTCTGTGTAGGTTTCCTTTAGGTGATCTAGTTTTTCCAACCACTAAGACATGTCCAGTGGTGCCTCCCCTCCTGCTTTATTAAAAACTACCTTATAAGCAGCCCCTTGCAGCGCACATGAGAATGATTTCAAATAAAATGTTTTCCTTGATGGTCCTAAGAGAGAGCGGGGAGAGTTCAAATAAGTAAGTAAGTAAGCAAGTAAGTAAGTCTTTATTTGTATAGGGTTAGGGTTAGGGTTAACCCTAACCCTCACAGTGAGACCCCCTACCCACTCAGTGATGGCAAGCAGCCCTGAGGCAGCTCAGCAGAGGCTATTCGCCTAAACACCTGAATGGTTCCAGCCCAACGAGACGCAAACATCACCCAATCCTGAAGGTTTATCCAAAAGTCACAGGTACTGAAGTAACTCCCACCTGTCGCACTAGTCTGTGCGCGGGCTTGCTGTCCTGTCCGGTGCGATTTGAGCACTCTGAGAAACATTCATAACTATGACTTACAATGTCTTCCCCGTTGGCGTAATCCCTCATTTATCCAGAAGGGATCCATAGCAGAAAGGTTTCAAAGTCAGTCATTGATTGAAAATGACTGACGGATGAGAACACTGAAACCATTCTATGTCCTCCCTGTTCTCGCCCTCTATTTTACATTGCCTTGTCAAATAAGGACAACTGAAAAAAAATAAAAAAATAAAAATAATCATGCCTTTTTGTCCTATTTAAGTTCTAATAATTAGATCATAATTTAAATGTGTTTGCCCTATTTTGACACTGTAAAAGCATGCACATATTTCTATTATTTCAACTGAAAACTCATGCGTCAGACAGTTTAATTATGCCCTAAAGCAGGGAGTTGTTTTCTGTCACCACTATCACCCAACTCTCCACATTCTGCAGCTCTCAATGTGGCCCATGTGCTTCAAACTGGAGCTCTACAGGGCCCTTGTCCCCTTAGATTTAATTGAGTTTGGCTCAAACATTATATTCCCCTAATGCTTTGGACCCACTACACTACTGTATAACATACTCCTCTGTGCATTTCTCCTTTTTCCCCACAGGCTTAATCACAATAATAAAAGCACTTGGAAAAAGTTGGACTGATGCCATAGTTTCTCACCTGATAGACTTAACAGTACAAGGCTAATATTTTTTAACAAACCACAACACAACTTTTGTTTTTTGATGCATTCACAGTTTTACTATGTTTTAGCTTCCCCATGTTCAAGGCATTTTATGCACTGTGTTTAGTACAGTGTTTCCCACAGAATTATACTGAGACTATGGTGGCACAAACAAACATTTTATTTTGTATATTTTGGCAGTCTGATGTAATTGATTGCGTCTACATATGAAAATGCACTTATTACAAAATAAAAATGGCTATTTTTATATGCACATGATAATCCCAAAGCCATAAACTATCCTTTGAACTACCAATTAATTGTTCATCTTATGCTTAGAATAAGGGGCAAAAATTTGACCATGGGGGCCGCCATAGTCTCTTCTATTAATGGGAAACACTGAATAGTATTAGTTTAAGTAGCAGTACCAGTGGTAGTAGTAATAGTAGTAGTTTTACGTTTAATTGAAGGGTACAAAACGACAAAACATAAAAACATCGTTGCCATTGCTATCAATGCCATGTTCATATGCCAATCTTGCTCAGAAGTAGAAAAACCTCAGAAGTGACCCGAGGATCTTCTTGCAGACAGTTCCCAAAAAAGCAGGAAGTACGGTCGTCCAATCAGCAAACAGGAGCCATGTAGAGTGTAGGCCAGAACCAAAAAGAGTTGTGATAGCAGACTATGTCCTCCTTTGACCTTGTGTAAAATTTTAACTTATAATAGGATATTGTTGCATTTAATTTGTAAGTTAATCACCCAGAAACCTCAACAATCAATGACACACGTTTATGCTCTACTTTCTGGACTACAAAATGACCAAAATGTAAAGATTAATTAGGTCAAAAAAGTATCTGCCTACCGAAGCGAACAAAGTCAATGATGCGATGTCAAACAATTTCCACGAGATGCTTGGTAAATGATCAGTTCATTATAAGAAAAGAGACGCGTGCAGACGGTCATGTGGCATCTCGCTGGATAAACAAAACATGTGGGTGCCTTCTTTGTGAGTCTATATCATATTGCACAATTATACAACCAACATGTTGTCTCTGTCAGCTAAAACGATACAAATTTTGTAAAACAAAACAAAACTTTCTTTCTTTATGCCGATAATTGTGAATAATTGCAAAAATGTGATGTTTCCTCTCACAATAAACGGGATTCTAAAATTTGACATCATGACATCCCTTGTGCGAACACAGGAACTGAAACTTAGGAGCAGATACAGGGTTCCCACTCATATCCCAAAAATATTTTCCAGGACATTCCCAAAGAAGATTTTAGGTAATCACGTACATACATTAGCCTTTTTTATTTTCTTATTTTTAAGATTGTTTGGAAAGTTAATGGCAGCAAAATGCAGAACACGCCCAGTAACAGAGACAGAAAGGTCCAGAGCCATAGAAGGTGGACACCTAAAAGTGGGGGGTCTCGGGTCCTCCCTCAGGAAAAAACTTTGCCCCAGTAGATGATATTTCCTGCATTCTGATGAATTTATTTACTAATTAAAGATGCACTGTGAAAATTTCTGGCCCAAAAGATACTTGAATAAAAGCACGTTTTGTTACACTTAAAAAAAAAAACTTTTTTTAACATTAAATAGGCTTGCATGGATTGTTATTTGGGCTAAAATGAAAAATACTATTTTAGTTAAGGTAGCAATCCATTAATTCTATATTTCAGTGAAGAAAAGTAACAGGTCTATAACTTACAATCAAACTTTGCATAGGACATCATCTATGATGCTCACCTTATATAAGAAATGGTAGTAAAAATAATTTTGCACACTATTTCATGATAGACTAAATCATAATCCAGGACAACATTTTATTTTCCATGACATTTTGGTCGTTTTTCTAATTTTCCATGCATTTTCCATGACTGGAAATTTACTCATTGTTTTTCAGCTTTTCAAGGTTTTCCAGGATGCGTGGGAACCCTGAGATAATTTAGATAGATACCACATGATCAATCCCAAAGACTAAAACGTATATGTGATTCAGATAAAAGTAAAAGCACAATATGATGCTAGTCAAGTCCATACCATCTGTTTCAGAAAAGCACCCGCCTTGAGTGACTAAAAACAGTTTTTGTTGTAAGTCACGTCTTCTGTTGTATAAAGTTTTAAATGTGGCAATTGCAATATGGAAAACACAAACTATTTTAAGGATATCCGTAATGGGTAGAAAATACAATATAAATTCAATCATCAACTGTAACAAATCATTTGTTGTGCATTGATTATTGTATTCTTGTGGATGATTTTTTTATCGGAAGGACAAAATTAAACTAAAACAAAGATTTGCAGAACATAGTATGGCTCTATGCTATGCAGAAGCTGGACATGTGAGCCCTAAAAATTAAAAAATATCAGGAATCTGGAAACAATTTAAAGCATCTACAAGTAGGGATGCACCGATACCACTTTTTCTGATTCCAATCTGATACTTTATTTTCCTGTACTCGTCCGGATACCGAGTACCGATACAGATACCAGGCATTATTTTTCTTTGAGGTCCTGAAGCTGTTGTAATTCTCATTATTGGTTATATTGAGGGAACATCACAACATTCTCCATTGAATACTTTGAACAGATGGAGGGCAGCTAAAATTATTTAGCTTTTACTTTTTTGCTATAATAAAGAAAAGAAATGGCTCTAGTTATTAACAGAAATCACCACACTGTCCTTTAAGCAGAAAGCCTTAATATCAGATTTTTATAAAGGCATGCCTTGTAGCACTCTAAGATTATTATTTGTTAGACAGTTGTAAATCTCTGCAAAATGCGTTAGAATAAAATACTCTTATTTATTTAGAATCATCGCGTGACTTCTGCTACATCTCCTTTCTAACATCTGCGCTCCTCCGCCGCGCTTAGCATTAGCTGCTTTAGCACAACAGTGAGTTTTCCTTCTGTCACCACGGCCACACTTTGGCCAATATGGACATGCTATACCTCTTTTGAAAGCTTACATTCTGCACTGTTCAGTCGCTAGATTTGTTTCTCAATTGCAATAAGTCATAATGCGTGCACAAGCATAGAAGCGCCAGCTACGTTAGTCCCTATATCATAACCCCTAACCCTACGGCACACTGAGGTGATATCTGCAACTGACAACATTTAGAAGATAGATATGTTTTCTTTCTTCATGTGTCACATCTGACATTAGGTGATTTGGTCTGTTTGAGAGTTGACTTTAGGCTCATGTGAGATAATATGAACTGTTCATGTAGAGCTCACTGCTGCAGCTCAGAGGCTGCAAGTCAAACAAGACTCCTGAATTTTACGAGTACGAGTACGAGTATTAGGCACTGGCATCGACCCAATACCTGAAACTGGTATCGATGCATCCCTATCTACAAGAGGTGGAGATATATACCTTTAAAGCAAAGGAATTCCCTGGTTTGAACAATGATCTAGATTTTCCCTTATTTCCATAAATAGGATTATTGTATGTATGTGTTTTAAGCATCGGTGACAAAAGATGGACGCCACTTTGTATCAATGGTTGAGCTCAGTGGGACATTGTTGTGATTTTGACTTGATGTGTTTTTTGCATCTGAACAGAGTTTCAGATTGTGTGTCTGTTAATTTAATGCCTCTGGGTAAAAAGTTTGCTTTTTAGATATAAGCAAACCAACTAATGTTCTGTCCACATTGTGATCTAACATGTATTTTCTTTGACAGTTCATAATTGTATGTAAATTATGTGAGTTTGACTCGCAAACAGTTCAATAAATAATATAAACATATCATATGAACATCTCAAACACAGCTTGACCTCAAAGGTAATATAAGACATTTTTGAGTCTTGCACAGTGGCTTAATGTCAGCAGTGCTAAATCCTATCTTGAGCTACAATCTATTCTGCTGGAGCTGAGTGTTTGACCCAAAGTGCGAGTGCCAGCTCTTTTATTTGAGTCAGACAAACAGTTCAGCCAGGAGTCTCTCCTATCGGCTCTGTTTCTTTCTCCCTTGTGAGACATAAAGCACCTTCACCCACAGCCTCTAGCTCCTCATCCTCACTTTCACAGCTCTCCCAAAGCCCCACGAGGGCCCTACACGCAGACCCCTGAAATATAGACTGGAGTAATGGCCCACTAAATTAACTCCTTGTAAGCGTGGTTTAGGAATAGCTGTAATTAGCATATAATAGGTGTAAGAGAGGAGGTAAGAGCCAGGCCTGCCCTGAGGGCCAAGGAGCTGTGGCTAGGGCTCTTCAGCGTCTGCATGTGTAATAGCGCTGCAAAGTTCAGCCTTATAAACATGTCAGAGTGACGTGTGATTAAACGACACAGCCATTAGATAATGAATTGTGTACCTGTGGGCTGCCTATCACTCCTGCTTCAGCCCACCTCAGCACCAGCCCTGCATTCTCAGGACACTCATTCCTGTATTTTTTTTTTACTTCCCAAATCCATGCTCAAGATGGTGAAAGAGAAGGATAGATATAGGACAGAGAGAACAGGATCTGCACAGAGCAAGACACTGACTGATGTAGTTTCAATAATTGCAAGGCTCTGCTTCCCCATTCGAGTACCTTTTACTTATTTAAACTGTTTGCTTTAAGTGTCACTGAAGCCAATTAGGGGAAGTATAATTTAGTGAAGCAGCGAATAAAGTAGTATGAGAGAAAAGGAGGGGACATTGCTTCCGAGGGTTATTTGAAAATCAATTTGATCAACACTAAAACAGAAAGATGGTAATATAACTAAAGAAATTAAACTACTGTAATAACAATAATAAAAAATGCAAAAAATTTTCATGACACTCAAAGACTCTTCACTTTTTGCATTGCCCTGAGGCAGACAGACAGAAGCGAGGCTGTCATTTTGTATCACTGCAGTTCTCTGTAACGGACGAGGATGGGAAAACACAGCCAAGTTCAGCTGCACTCTCACCTACAGGGTTAGCTTGGCCTATACCAGCTCACAGACCCATGGCTCTACCAGAAAATCAAAAGTATCCCTGCATGACAGTCCACACTTACATTTGACTTATCCAAACAGGGCTACTTGGCAACTTGCTAGGTGCATCGGGTGACTTGGGGACCTGTGTTGGGTATTGTTACTTTCAAAGTAACTTAGTAAATTACCACGTTAGTACCCGCCCGAAAACTAAAGCAATACGTTATTGCGCTACTTTTCAAGTAGGGATGTCCCGATCCGTTTTTTTGCCCTTGAGTCTGAGTACGAGTCATTTGATTTTGAATATCTGCCGATACCGAGTCTCGATCCAATACTTTTATAATACATTAAATATCAAAGTAAAAAAACCCAGATGACTTATTTTTTATTTTGTTTACCTTCTTAACATTTAGCACTAACATTTCACTTCTGTGAGGTAGATTGAACAATCAAATACATAAATTCTTCACTTTGGACCTTAGTACAACAGTAATTAAATTAAAAAAGTCTAAAAAAAAAAGCATCAACTTAAAATATCCAGCAGGCAGAAGAAAACAAAAGTGCCACAGTGTTTTCAAGTAAGGCAAGTAATGTGCTTTTAGGAACTGCACTGCACTCTCCAGCTTTAATTTTACAGAAAATGTATGTTTTTCTTGATGAAAACCAACATCTTTTGCCTACTTCTTCTTAATCTAAATCTGAATTTTTCTTCTATTTTTCACCCCGTCCTGCAATTAATAGTGTAGGATTCAGGCAACCTCTCGCTCGCTCTCATACACGTGCACGCACATTGGCACCCAAACAGGCACGCACAGCACTGAGGAAAGCAGCCGGAGAAGGAAAACAGACGCCGGTAGGACTAAAACGGCTCAAATAAAGCTATTGTGAATAGAGGGAACAGCGTTGTTTTCACAAACATGTTCGTTACAAGTCAAGCTGTAAAATGATGTGCGGTTTAAAACGGTCCGACTCATATTCATGCAGAAAAGAGCCTTGTAAGGACGTGATTTTAAGTCGGAAAGTATGCAATGTTCACGGCTGTTCACGGAGATTTTGGGCACGGTACATGTTGTTTTAGTGGTTGTAATCTTTGTAGTTGACGTATTTTGAAAGAGCATCGGAACTTTATTTTGTCTTTTTCCTGTGTTTTTCTTGCTAAAAAGCCCGGGAGACGCGCCGTTGACGCTGATAAATTAGAAGTCTGATGAGGGACGCGTAGCGTATTGACGTATTGTCGTCACAAGCGCGTCTCACACTGCTGGTGTAAATTGTTAGAACCAAATCAGATGAGTCCATTATGCGCGTCTCTGGCGCGTAAGACGGCCGTATGACGTGCTGCTGCAGTTACGCGCTGCCACAGCTTTGGTGTAAATTGGGGGTCACTCTGTGCCACCGCCTAACTAGATCTGATTTTAAAGTAAGTAATGAGAATAAATATTCCCGAGTCCTGATCGGGAGGTAACGTCCGATTCCGATCGAGTCTGAAACCACATGATTGGGCCCGATTTCCGTTCACGCGAACGGATCGGGACATCTTTATTTTCAAGTACTTTAGCGTTACCATTAATTATTCATGGATAATTATGCTGTTATCAGCAATGCTCATTTTAACAATAGTAAAAAGCAGAAGCTGCATATCGAGGAAAAACAGTCTGTGGCTTTGGGAGCAAGCGCAGATAAGCACATAAATAGTATAAAATTTGTCAAAATTTCTATCGCCATCAACCAAACTGTGGCTTGCTTTCAGATCTCAAATGCAAATTTGTTGTGGGGAGGAGGGAGAGCGCGATGGAGGGAAATAGTATGTTAGACACTGAGTTCAGAAGAGGGAAGTGCACAGAGAGGAGGTGGTCTTCACGTGGGTGCACATGAGGGGAGGTTGTGAGGAGGAGCAGTACTAGACTTAAGTCCTATACAGTTTTAACTTCCTCAGGTTTTGAACAAAAGGGTGGCCTATTAAGTTCTAAAGTAAAACGTAAAACTTGCAATGTTTTTTTTTTATCAGTATTAAAAATGTAAAAGTAAAAGGGAATTTTGAAACTCTGTAGAGCAGTAATTCTTAACCACAGGGCCGGGGCCCAAAGTTGGGGTGCGATCAGCGCCGCCGCCCCCAATACGCACATCACGCAGAGCGCGTAGGGCATCACCTGCTCTGGGGGGCACCAAGCCGAGCTGTGCCGTCCCACTGTCCCGTGTGCTGAACTCATGAGTGACAGACAAGTTTGGTCTAGACGCAGGTGCCTGATGATTCTTAACACACAGCGCAAAAGTAAAGACTCTGGAAACCGTTTCGAATACAGGAACATGTTCTACAACTCATAAGCTCTTGGCCAATCTTTATTTCGCGTCAATAGGACAAATATTGGGTCAGTTATGAGGAGAAACAGCAGATGATTTAAGACGGCTGCAGATTTGAACACGCAAATAACCGCGGCGAAATACGGCGGATTTTTCCACATGCATTTATGTTCAGATTCTTTCAGAGGGAAACACAAACCATGAATCTAGTCTATTTGTCCTGACAAAAGTTACAGACGATTGTATTTCCTCAAACTTTTGCGCGAGGATGCAGCTTTACGCTGGGCTGTGTTCAGTGAGCGCAGGAGAGGGAGCAGTGGCGCAGGAGAGGGAACAGTGGCGGAGCATAGGGCAGTTTAGAGGGGGCAAAGAGGTCTGGGGCCCCACTGGAAAGCAATCTGGCAAAAATTTGAAATTAATGGATTTACTCTTCTAAAACATCCCAGATGAAAAAACAAATGCATCTATTATGTAATAATAATTAAAAAGTAAAATAAATAAATAAATAAACAAAACAAAAATGTAGGGGGACTTTCAGACCCTGTCTCTTAAATAAATAGATACAGTGCGTTTGTGGGGTCGGTTTGAGGCTGGAATTTTTTTATTTTATTTATTTTATTTTTTTTTGGGGGGGGGGGGGGCACCTTTTTGAAATCTTGCATAGGGCACCAAAATGGCTAGCAGCGGCCCTGGGTGCGAGCACCTCCTTGAGGGCCAGAAAATCAGTAAAGTACAATACATTTAAAAGGAGATTGGGCCCAGGTTACTTTCTACATGAATATTCGGGCCTCGAGGTAAAAAAGGTTAAGAAACCCTGCTGTAGAGGAGTAGAAACTCTCAACTTTCTTAAAAAAAAAAAAAAAAAAAACTTAAGCTGAGTTATGGTTTATAGGCACAATAAGATTGCAAAATCAGTTCATTTTACACTAGCCTTTAACAGTTTAGCCCCTATTACTCCATTATTGACTTGACATGTTCCTATATCAAACTTGTTTAAATTCTTCAGTTAGTTCAGAATTAAACCCAACTAAAACAACCTGAGCAATGCCCATAAGTTTACTCATTCTAACAAGCGTTTAATAAATGTGATTGCAAATGGAACTTGTCACTTGCACTGGGGAGAGCAGGCCAGTCAATACCTTAGCTGGCAGGTGCCTGGGGTCACGTATAAGTCAGCCAGTGATGGATATGTATCCAATAATTGATGTAGGGCAGCAGTTATTGTCAGTTTGGCTCCTGCCTCTATTGCTTATTAAAAGCTGTTGGCCTTAAGTACCAGCCAGCCAATTACTGAGGAAACGAGGTGACTGTTTAGCTCTATTGGCTCTAGGGCTGTATTGTTTTTGTGCACTTGATGTGTTCATTTTTGTGTGGGTCTGATTCAAAGTACCCAAACTTCCGGGATTTTTCACAAGAGCCTGCTTCATTGTTCTGCTAAAGTAGTTTCCTCAAATGTGCATTTACAGTCATCCAGAGGCATTAATCACAGTGTAAACTGGTTTGGCACAAGGTCAGAACACAAGTTACTGTCCTGTTTATTGTTGCCGTTGACATCTCCGGTGAAGACAGACCCCGAGAATAGAACTGGGGAGATTCATGCTGACCCATTGACCCTGCAGTACTTTGTTTAGGCACAATCCGCAAACCCATTTCCCAAGTCGTTTAAAGTTGACTTAGCCAGACAAAATGACATAATTGGTTGCTCAAGAATAATTCAAATCTTTTAAAAACATAATACAAAGCATAGGTATACTTAAGACAAATAAATTATGTATTATTTGCAAAACAAATCTAGATCATTAATAGGATTAAAAATAGTGCAGAAGGTCTGATCTATGAAGCTGGATTCCAAAAAAAACAGTCCTCTTTGGAACCAACTGAAAGAGTCCAAAAATTTTGGAATTTAAAAAATGACTTACTTTCAGAGCAAAGGTTCCTTTGCCTAAAATATTCAAGTTAACAAGCAAACAGTACTTAATTAAATATGTAGCCTATTTCAGAATTAGTTAGAAATATTTGAGCTGTAAGCACCGCTGTTGTCTTTGGAATTAATTTAACCACAGTCCTTCTGTTCTTAAGGATAGATGAAGGCAGCAACGAGATAATACGGATGTTTGTCCTGTCAACATGAGTATTTTTATTGTTTGCAGAGCCTCCACGGAGTCTTTTGTAAAGACTCTTAGCCAAGAGTCGAGAGACTCCTCCTCAGGACAGTACAGCATCGGAGATTTGGTGTGCGTGCTTGGCAATATGATACCTGAAAAATGTGCAAAGCTTTTGACCCTGCCTCTGTGGAGCATACAAGCATTTCACATTGTCAGTAAACTAGGAATATACGTTTGTATATTATTTTAAGAGCATTATGACACATTGTCCCTCAACTTCGCCTCTACTGAGCTGCCTCACAGCTGCTTGCCGTCACTGAGTGTGTGTGTGGGGGATGGGGGGGGGGGATTACTGTGTGAAGCATTTTAGAAGACCTCTATCTGTGAAAATGTGCTATTTAAATAAATCATTAATTCAACTTAATTAAATCTGTTGCATTTGTGTATTTATTTATTTTTCTGTGTGGGTTGTTTAAGTTGCACCTCCATTGCTCTGGTGGCTTTGGTGAGTTGCTGACCTTTAAATGTTTAGCCATCACCACCTGGGACTAGAAGAAACATGAAATATAAAAAAATATATATATACTCTCAAAATAATTTGTTGACATTATTACTCTTAATATGGATAACCTTAGGGCCCATTATAAGCAGCTTTCTGTAACAGACAATCTTGTTAACTCAGTCACCTCTGTCTTTCCAATGAGAACAGGAAACACAGAAAGCTCAAAAAATAATCTTTCTGCCGCAAGCCCTAACCCTAGTACTGTAAAGAGACAGACGGGAGGGAGAAGTTTGGATGTGACCGTGGCATGTAGTAATTGTAAAACTCAGAAAGAGCTGGAGAAGCAAAAATTTGACGTGTGCCGTAGTGTTTCAGTTCTGATCAAAGGGTCCACCAGAGCGGTGCCTGATAACCCAATCAATTCACTTCTTTTGTTTTTCGCTGAATGATGCACGTTTAGCACCAACCTCCAGGCTAAGAGTGAAGGAAGGAGAAACAGTAGATGGATAAGACAGTACAGTATGGGGGAGAAGAAAATAATATTGTGCATTGTTTAAATTCAAGAACAATATATTGACCAAAAATCTACTTTGCTAATTGTCAGTCTATTTTAGCCCACCATAGTCTCAAATTAGCATGAGATTTAAATTTGCAAAACTAGCAATCCATTCTAATGTGACAGCTGTATATGTTCCCATGTTTGCTCTTCAGAAGAAAGAGGGAAACTTCCGACAAAGGTACTGATAGTGATAAGGTGAGGCCAAGAGAGTTTTAATGAATGAATAAAGTATGCACTCAGACTGCAAGTTATCTACTAAATACAAAATACTGTATATATTCAGTAACATCAAGTAGGCCTGAAGATTTTTTATTTATTTATTTATTTTTAAGAATTTCAACTACAGAAACACATTCTCAGGAATATGAACAATGAATGCAAAGCACTAGCTTCCCAAGAAACATTGTAACATGATCTGAAATTGGGTGAAGCGCACTGTTTTGAAGAAGGACATTAGATACACAAATGTGCTCTAAGGGCCACTAACCTTTAATTGACATCAGAAAAAGAAGTCAGAAAATGAGAGATGTGTCATGTTCACACTGAATGCATTACTCTTTCAGCGAAAAAGGCATCTAGGACCCAATTAGGACTTAATGACAGACAGTTAGGACTTTTTGACATTCGTCTATTTAGCAAAGACTGCTGGGATGATACATGTATGTTTTACAAAACAATTCCTGAAATCATCTGTACATTCCAGTTTAGCAATTAATATTAGCTGGACAAGATAGAATTTTCACGAGATTGGGTCTAGATTGAGCTGTGTTCATGAATAAGTTAAATCACCGTCAGTTTTAGTTAAATTTTTTTCGCAATCATGTATTGCAAAATCTTTACAAAGCTTATTACTATTTATTGCAAAACATTTAAAATGGTACAAAGGGCAGACTGTTTGAATATGTCCACTACAGGTATATGTGCAAAAGCCTTTTTACTATGGCTGCATAACTTAGAAGAGCAGCTCCCCTCCATTTCCTATGCAGCCTGACGCAAAGGTGCATTTTCTAAACTGGACTTCACAGTCTCCCCTTGTTATGGATCTATTGCTGGTCTCACAGATTCTTTTTTTTTTATCTCCTAAAAGGTGCCGGGGTTAAGCCATTTAAGACCTTATACACTAAACAACAGTTTCTATACATTTTCAATTTTTTTTATTTAAAAAGTGATAATTCTCTAAAATGGCACATATGTGAGCGGGCTGAGGTTTCCGATCAAGTATCTTGATTGATTTTTTGTAGAGATGTTCAATTAGCTAGAGAGTAGTGACACCAGCAAATGACCACAGAGTAAAACAATCAATATGAGAAATGATCATGCAGAGATGGGACTTTTGCTGCCTCTGTTGCAATAAATGGTCGAATTTCGTAAAATTTTGAATGTTAAATGTCATGGTTTTTGTCACCTTGTTAATGTTTTTTAAGGTGAGGTTGGAATCCAATAGAACTCCAAAATATATTAAATTAGTCGCCAATGCCTCTCCATCCAAAAACACATTGAGACAGATTCACATTTTTTTTTTTTTTTTTTTACTGAATGTCATACATACAGTGTTCTTTGCATTGAGCATGAGGAAATTTTGTTTAAGCCATGCTACTTCTTGAGCTCAGTTGTTGAGCTCAGTTGTTAACTTGGCCCTAACATCCTTACCCTGGATGAACAAAACGACATCGCCGGCATACATCAACATCTTTAACTCTGGGAACCCATCAGGTAATTCGTTGATGTACTGTATATCGAGAATAGCAGAGGCCTGGGTACAGACTAGAGCCTTGCGGGACTCCAATGCCATTGCTGAGACCCTGGGATTTTACTTCATTTGTGGCATTACATTGTACTCTATTTAAAAAAAATAGGACTGAAACAATGACAGGGCATTTAGAAAAATTTTACTATGAAAGCTTGGTCATTAACACTAGGTGGTTGACAGCGCCAAACAAACCCCAACTCTTTTAAAATCAGCTGTAGAGGATAACCAGAGGGTGGAATCTACACGTTGGATGTACCAGGAAGAGCCTCTCCGCCGTTGGGCTAACTGTGCAGACAGCTCCAATATGAGTCGCAGATGGACAAGGGAGTACACCCGATGGCATTAGTGGGGGAAACCTCATGATTTCCAAAGAGCTGTATGCCACAAATGACTGACGCCATCGGCACAGGCACAGCTACCATACTATCTTCAGGTGTTAGTGGGCCAGGGTTTAGTTCGACATCCCTAGTTAGAAATAGAATTACAGCAAAATGCAACAATCCAGTGTTTACATTTACAGTGCGCAATTCGCCCTTTGTTGCTTTGCTTGCTTTGACATAGCCATAGTCCATGATCCAGAAACGTAAAAGATGTTGGCTCGCTCAATTTTCCATGTCGGGATGTCGGGTATCTAGTTGTATCAATATCAACTAGGGATGAAAAAATCATTCAAAATATGCAGCAATCAAATCGGAAGGCCAGAATCGATCTGTTTTGCTCATGCACAATACACACTATAGTTGCATAATCAAATAATCCAATATTGCATTAAGAATCCATAATGTATTAAGAAACAAAGCGTGAACTTGTGCAAGACCTGACTGAATGTGCTTTATTATATTGCATTAACAACTGATGGGTGTACCTCTAAAAATGGACACTAAATATTACTGTTCAAATACAAGTTGAGCACTAAAAATAGATGCTTTGTTTCAAATGTTTTTTATTACATTTTGTTTGTGTTTAAAGGTAAAAAATAAATAAATAAAATAATACAGATAAACTAACAAAATTGAAGAAAATCAAACATATTCCAATGGTGACTTGAGTGAATCGTCCCATCTCTAATACCAACTGATAAAGATACATGGAAATAGGACGATATAGATGACTAATCTCTACAAGCTAGGCCAGGGGTCGGCAACCTGCGGATCTTTAGCACCCCCCTTGTGGCTCTTTGGCGCTAGTTCAAAAATAATGAAAGTGAAAAATTGTGTGAATATGTTTATTGTTTTAATAGAATTTTCGTAGGAGGAAAATATGTCAAACTCTTTAAGTTTTCTGATGCTGTAAAAATTTGCAGAATAAATATTTCATTTCAACATTTCTGTCAACAAAGATTACGTCATAGCCGCGCGACACATGTTTTCTTCAGCGCTGCGCGCTGTTGGCTGTTGTAAACAAACCAAACGGCAGATGCGTCAGAGCCATGGATCCAAAAGGGAAACAGAACGACAGAACACAGGATTCAACAGTTTTTGGACCGAATAATTTGCTTTCATTGCAAATGCAGCAGTTTTATTGCAACCCGGGAGATAGCGTTGAAAGCCGTTGAAAGCCGTTCAAAGACGGTGAACTCGCAGATCAACAGCAGAAGCAGCAGCGCGGAGGAACATTTTACCGAAGAACGAATGAAAGACTGTATTTTATGCACGAAGACACGGAAATAACACGCAAAGTTTGGGCAAAATCAGCTGGATTTAGCAGAAAGAGATGTGTGAAACTTTGTCTCAGGTAAGAGGCTACACTCGCATCGCGCACTGAATGCCAAATGGACACAATAGGCTACTTATTACAGATGATTTAGTGATATATAAAAGCTGTTTTGTGCAGAGTTTAGTCATGTTTTGATCTGCATCTTGTAGTTTTGCCTCATGTCAGCGTTCCTTGGCCTCTGTGCAAGATCCGTGTCAAAAAAGCTTGAACAGGAGCGAGATGGATAAACGTGTCCCGCACGTTTGTTCGTCGTGTCGAATTATTAATTTCCCTCAAAAAGTGGCACTGGTTGTCCAAGTTATACACGTTTTTTTCTCCTGTATTTTGGCTTGTGCATTTACACTTCAGAGAGAGTTGTTGTACGGCAATATAGTAATCATAAAAGCTCATTTTGCATTTGTAGGCGACTTATTATTTTGATAACAGGTTGATAAAGTTAATAGACACTTACAGCAATGTGCTGCATTCATTGTAAGGCTTATATAAGGCTTTACATTTAGATTTAGTTTTTGTTTTTTTGGCCCAATATGGCTCTTTGAACATTAAAGGTTGCCGACCCCTGAGCTAGGCCAAAGCATGCAATAAGATTTCTGCTTTGCTTAAAATGCACTGGTGCTTTGAAAATCTGTTCAATTACCCCTCCCTCTAACTTCTCAAAGAGCACGAGAGCAACTGGGGCTCAAGTCTATTGCTTCTGGTATGAGAAATTCTTTCTGCATTTCTCACAGGTAAATAAGGTCTAAGGATTGAATCTCACAAAACCTTCTAATGTGTGCACACCCCTCAAGTTGCTTTCACACCTGAGGCGTCAGTTTGCACCAGACACTGAGCTTTGATCATCTCAATGCTTTACTCATGAAGCATGTAGCTCAAAATTAGTTGTGTGTGTGTGTTTGTTTTTATCACCTTATAGGGACAACCACCGGACAGCACACTCTACAAGTGGGAACCTGAATTTTTGTCGGGACAAAAATGCTGGTCCCCACAAAAATGACAATGTAATTGATGAAAATAAGTTCCGAACAACACCCTGTACAAATTTGGGAAAAATCCCCACAAGTCAAAAAACCTGACTTTAAGTGTGTGACTACACACACTGTGTCTATTTTAACAGAATAGCACGTTTTAGAGGGGGGATTATTGGAGACACTCAGTCCGCCTCTGAGGCACTCTGCTCTGGTTTTCTGATATGGGGTGGGTCATTGCTCACTCTCATGCCCGGAGAAGAGCACTCATCCCCGGCTAGGTTGGACGGAGGGTCGGCCCCTGTCCTCCGGGAGAACCAGACAATTTTCTCACCCGATTTTAAACACTTTAATTCGGCCTGGGGCACTTCTTAGGGGCATGGATGGATGCAGCATGACCTGCTCTTTAACCCTGGGTGGGTCTTAAGCCAGAGCACCGTGTATTTTTGACAGAATAGCCGGTTTTAGAGAGGGGGAATCCCGGGACATCCAGTCTGCCTCTGGTGCACTCTGCTCGGACTGGGCTTTGGGGTTATACACCCCCTGAGTTCCAGAAGAACCAGACAGTTTCAGGCTTGATTTTACCTTGTCTAATAAGATGCTTTGCTTGTTTTAGAGGCATGGATTGTGACTCAGATGACCTGTCTGGGTGTACCTCATCGGGCAGCCCTGCTTTTGTTCCTGAATACAGCGACAGCGATGGGGACAGTGGAGATTCATTTAATTCATTCATGTCAACAGAAAGCAACCTGCCAGGAAATTCAAAAAATAGACCCAGGACACACTCAAAAAGCCCAATCCAACATACCAATGACACCCCTTCAGAACAGCAACAAGTACCAGAAAGTAGCTCATCACCTCCTTGGACAGTCCGACGCCAACGTTCACTGTCAGTGCAGGCAGTAAGTACAAAAGCAGATGGGTCTTGCCAGTACAATAAGAGACAATATTGCTTGTTCTGTAATAAAGGATTACTGAAAATAACTCGACATTTGGAGCATGTTCATAAAAATGAATTCGAGGTTGCACAAGCCATGTCTTATAATAAGGGATCAAAAGAAAGAAAACTCCATCTTGAACATCTTCGAAACAGGGGAAACTTTGCCCATAATGTTTAGGTGTCAAACGGAGGTCCAGGTGAACTTGTTCCCCGAAGGAAACCATCAGTAAACACAGAAGCCCAGGATTACATGCACTGTGTTCACTGCCAAGGCCTATTTAGAAAGAAGATTCTTTTTAAACATATCTCAAAATGCAAGTTTAAGCCTAGCGGTGAGCCAAATTGAGGAAGAACGCGGGTTCAGGCGCTCTGTGCATTTGCTGTACCACCACCTCCGGGTGTCAAAAAAGACTTCTGGAAGCTGCTAAGCAACATGATAAATGATAAAGTTTCTTCCATAGTGAAAAAAGATCCATGTATTCTAGAATTTGGTGAAAATCTTTTTAGTCGTTTTGGCCATGATCCTGGGAAACATGAGTATATTCGTCAAAAACTGAGAGTTGGGAAGGCTTCAGTTATGCTCAAGTAAAAACCCGGAGCTAAAGACCATTGAGGACCATGTTTTGCCTTCAAATTTCATGCATGTTGTAGAATCTGTGAAATGTGTAGCTGGTTATGACAGGCAAAACAATACATATAAACGCCCAAGTCTGGCTCTCAAATTAGGCATAGTCTGTCAAAGATTTCAATGTTGGTTGAAAGTCGTTCAAACATCCAGAACAACAGTGTTGCAGCTAAAAATGCCCGTACATTCCGACAAATCTATGAAGCAAGATGGCATGAAATGATATCTGCAGCGTCACACTTCAAGAAGCTAAGTTTAATGCTCCACTTTTACTTCCATTCACAAGAGATGTCCAGGTGCTTCATTCATTTCTGGATGCAGAGCAGCAGAAACTTCAGTCCATGTTGTCTTCTCAAGTGTCAACCCAGGACTGGGCTGGATTAGAAAAGTCACCCTGACTCAGATAATTCTCTTTAACAGACGGCGGTCCGGCGAAGTATCAAAAATGCCTCTGTCAGCATACATGTCTCCGCATAGCCAGGATGCGCTGGATAACCTGGGTGATGCACTCTCTGATTTAGAAAAGAAACTGTGTCAACACTTCAGAAGACTGGAGATAGCGGGGAAGAGAGGAAGGAAGGTGCCGGTTCTTTTGACACCAACCATGCAGGAAGCATTGGATCTTCTTGTCAGCAAGCGAGAGATGTGTGGGGTTGTACCGGGAAACAAATACCTTTTTGCCAGACCACAAGCATGTTCATACTTTCGTGGGTCTGACTGTCTCCGGCATTTTGCCAAGATGTGTGGAGCAAAAAACCCAGAAAGCCTCACCTCCACAAAACTGCGCAAACAAACAGCAACTTTGTCTCAAGTTCTTAACCCGAGCAATACAGAGTTGGAACAGCTGGCCGATATTCTGGGGCATGATGTAAGAGTCCACCGACAGTTCTACAGACTTTCAGAAGGCACCCTTCAACTGGCCAAAGTCAGCAAGATCCTCATGGCTTTGGAGCATCACTATTGACCCAGAAGGTAAAGACATACATAAAGTACATACATTTCGGCTGTCACATAGTGCAGTCTTTTATCCACACTTAAGCTCCAGCAGACAGGCCAGGTTCCAGGTTAAAACAGCCCCAAATAGTGCCTCTTTACTCGGATTCAAACTGACACATAGTGCCGCCTGGAAGCCACATTTTGGCTCCAGCAGACAGGCCAGGATCCACTCTTTTCAATCCCAATATAGTGGCTCTCTACTGGGAAGCAAACTGGCCACTATCAGCCTCTGAGTCTCTGCCCAGGCCTGGTGCTCCTCTCAGGGCCAAGTGCACTGACACTCTGCCTCCTGGAGCCTCTCCTCCACCTCCACAAGACTCCAGGAGAGCCTCACACTCTGCCGAGGACAGGTGCTTCTAAATGAGCAGGTAAAGACATACATAAAGTACATACATTTCGGCTTGACTTTCTTTACTTTTGACAGATCATGCCCTCCAGGACAGTGAGGACAAGAACCAGAACATAGAAGTGGAACTGGATACTGAAATGCCAGACGAAACAAATGAAACATCCAACCATCCTTCACTGCAAGCGGTCCAAAGACCGTCACACAAAAGACCGTCACACACCCCACTTCAGCTCGCCAAACAATCATAAAGAGAACGTGGAACCAAAAAGAGGTCAATGCCGTGGAAAAGCACTTGATGCACTTCATAAACTCCTGTCGTGTCCCAGGCAAAGCCGACTGTGACAAGTGCCTGCGGCTTGAAAAAGTCGCGCTCAAACGTAGAGATTGGTTGGCTGTAAAATATTATGTGAAGAATCGAATCACAGCTCTTAAAAGAACAGTTTAATAATTATAATCCAATTTATGTTAACCCTCTGGGCGCCACTGTCGCAATATTGCGACACGTAACTTAAACGGAGAAAAAGGCCTCTCTCTCGTTAAAATCAAAAACACTGTTTCTACATGCTTCCACTAGATGGCCGACATCCAGAGCTTTGTTTTAAGCCGAAAATTACCATAGCTTCCTATTGGACAAAATACAAAGAGGGCGTGTCAAAGACGCTGCTTTTTTAAGTGAGCAGTGAGTGAAGCGATGCGAGGGAGGGAGCCTCGTCTCACTGCTTGTCTGACTTTCTGCGATGCGAATCTGGCGAAAAAGTTCACTAGAGCGGAGGCTTTGAGACTGATACTGGTAGATTCACGTTGTGAGGAAGACAATTACGTTCTCAGACGATGAGAGCGGGAGTGAGAGTGAGAATCGGTACGCTGATCTCAGCTGCAGTAGTCCCGCGGCAGTCCCCAAACAAACTTTCCCCGTCATAAAACACGTGTAGGACATGGGGCAAGGATAGCATGTAGGTTCTAGGAAGAGGAGGAGGGTGGTTACGGAGGTTAACACCACCGATGTGTGCGCCGAAGTTCCCCCGCATCAGTGTGTGGAGGCGGGGGAGAGCAGCAGGACACAGCGGCGGAGTTAGCAGGGTGAGGAGGGGGGAGGGAGTTTACTCTTATTGGTGCTATTTCTAATTCATTATTCCTCTAAAAATTTGAAAAAATAAATAAATAATAAAACATGTACAGTGCCTTGCAAAAGTATTCAACCCCCTTGAACTTTTTTACATTTTCTTTTATTATGACCACAAAAATCAAACATATTTCACTGAAACTTTGTGTGAAAGACCAACACTAAGTTGCACACAAAGTGAAGTTGAAGGACAGTCATACATGATTTTTTTTTTTTTTTACAAATAAAAAGCTGAAAAGTAGGCGTGCAAAATTATTGCGCCGAGGGCACGGGTGAAATGAAAGTTCTCGTTGAGGATAAAATAACTGTCGGGGGCGCAGGCCGCTCATGTGTTTCGAGGGATCGCTTTAGCTCGAGACACGGCGGTGGACGTCTTTTCCTCCGGTGGGGGTAGACTGTTGTGTTGCGAGCACGAACTCCGTGGCGTTGTCCTGTTCATGTGTCGACAACGTGGTTCACTTTCTTTTTCTTGTTCGGTGCATTATGGGCTGCGGAGCGTCACTTTGCCGCGGACTCGAGCGGAGAGGATGGTGGCCTTGGTCAGTGTTTGGTTGAGCAGCGGCATGGGGACGGGGCAGCGGTGGGTGCGGGGGATGTGGCGGCTGTCTTCAGTCATTGAAGCGGCTGGTCTGGTGCTCGGAGCGGAACGGGGCGGGGCTGTATGTGGCGGGATCAGTACGTATATTCTGCGGCGCGACGTTCCGCCGCTCTTTCTTCCGGACATACCGCACACACCGGTGTATGAAAAATTCATATCATTAAAAAAAAAACACCGGTGTCCAGTATGAAACGGCATACCGCCCAGCCCTATCTTGAGACTGAAATTTTTGCCCATTCTTCTTTGCAAAATAGCTCCAGCTCAGTCAGATTAGATGGAGTGCGTTTGTGAACAGCAGTTTTCAGATCTTGCCACAGATTCTCAATTGGATTTAGGTCTGGGCGTTGACTGGGCCATTCTAAGACATGAATATGTTTTGTTTTAAACCATTCCAATGTAGCCTTGGCTTTATGTTTGGGGTTGTTGTCCTGTTGAAAGATAAACCTCCACCCCAGTCTCAAGTGTTTTGCAGACTCCAATAAGTTTTCTTCCAATATTGCCCTGTATTTGGCTCCATCCATCTTTCCATCAACTCTGACCATATTCCCTGTCCCTGCTGAAGAAAAGCATGCCCAAATTATAATGCTCCCACCTCCGTATTTAACCGTGGGGATGGTGTATTTAGAGTCATGAGCAGTGTTAGGTTTCTGCCACACATAGCGTTTGGATTTGGCTAAAAAAGTTCAATTTTGGTCTCGTCTGACCAGAGCACTTTCCTCCACATGGTTACTGTGTCCCCCACATGGCTTTTGGCAAAGTGAAAACGGGATTTCTTATGGCTTTCTTTCAGCAAAGGCCAGATTTGTGTAGTGCACGACTAAAAGTTGTACTGTTGACAGATTCCCCAACCTGAGCTGTAGATCTTTGCACTTCCTGCAGAGTCACCATGGGCCTCTTGGCTACATCTCTGGCCAGTTCTCTCCTTGTTCGGACAGTAAGTTTAAGTGTACGGCCTGGTCTTAGTAGGTTTGTAGTTGTGCCATACTCCTTCCATTTATGGATGATGGTGTAAACAGTGCTCCGTGAGATGTTTAGAGCCTTGGAAATCTTTTTTAACCTAATCCTGCTTTTTACTTCTCCACAGCTTTATCCCTGACCTGTGTGGTGTGTTCTTTGGTCTTCATGGTGCTGACTGCTCCCCAATACTTTCAAACAAACCTCTGAGGTTTTTACAGAACAGCTATATTTATACTGAGAGTAGGTCAACATTGGAACCTTCTAAAGCCTCTAAAAGTAATGTGTTGCACTCAGAAGGGGGTTGAATAATTTGGCACGCCTACTTTTCATCTTTTTATTTGTAAAAAAAAAAAAATAGATTATGTATGACTGTCCTTCAACTTCACAATTGTGTGCAACTTTGTGTTGGTCTTTCACACAAAGTTTCAGTGAAATATGTTTGATTTTTGTGGTCATAATAAGAGAAAATTTAAAAAAAGGCAGTGTATATCTCCCTGTTTTTACTGTCAAAAAACAATCTTATTCAGCGGTCTGAAAACATGCAATAATAAGGGCATAACATAAATAATATTCTACATACAGTATATACAATATATTACCATAGTTATAATCTTTGAATAATACCTAACACTTTTACAATTTATAGTAGAGCTCTATCTTAAAGTATATTTAAGAAACAGCCTTTTGAAAGAGTAAAAACTGCATGTCTACTGAAAAAAACGTTGGCGCTTAAAGGGTTAATAAAGATTTATTTTTTTATTTATTTTTTTTTTTTTCATTTTTGTGTGTCATTATTTTATAAAAATTCATTCCAATAACCAGTGTACATGGTTGGGTCTCATAACTATCTATATACCTGAAATGTCCCCATAAGTTTTTAATGGAAAAAATGTTTTTTGAAGTCTGATTACTGCTAAGGAAATTTAGAGAACCATATCATATTTTTTGGGCTCCGGTAGAACCAGCAGAAAGGGACGTTCCCATTTGGGATGTTCTAGTCATGCGTCCCTACAATATGTTAAAAGCACGTGTGTGGGTGTGGGTGTGTGTGTGGTTGATAAGCGACCATTTTTCAGCAGCTAAGTGTTAACCACTACATACAAAACAAACACCATCTCCAAACTTAATTTGTCAGTTCATACAAAAGTCAATTCAAGAATAGGTATGCTCCTTGAGGGGGGATTAACCCACCCTGCAGCGAGAGACCACAGCTCTGCAAGCTGAACTAAACTTCCAGGCAGCTCAAATCTTGAATGAACTTTATGTTGCTAGTTCATTGGTGTTAACAGGTCTATTTTATTGCAGAGATCGATTTTGTTTTGCCATGTGTCTTAAGTTCACGCTGCCAGTGAATTGCAGCACCCCACGCCACTTTGGTAGCACGTCAACGCTCCTCCAGGTTTAACATTGAAATTGTTCACGTGTCAGCATCTTAATAATTACAATTTTTTTTTGTGTAATTAAAACGTAATGTTTGCATGTTGCTAAAAAGTTTTGTTAATTCAACAGACAATTAAAAAAACTTTTTTTTTTTTTTCTGTAAACGACCCCTGAGTCAACGTGAAAAAGGAAGTTTTAGTGTGCTGTTTCTGGCAGCCAGGCCTTAGTGTGAAAAAGGAACATCTGTGATAAATATCACATTGAGGCAAATGAGCTTTGGCACAGCAGAGGGCCCATGACAAACTCCTCACATCTGCGAATACGAGATGGATTCAGAGCCAGTCAATCAGACATTGGCACACACACTTACGCAGCTCTGCTAATGTGGCGTTCACACAGTGTCAGAGCAACAGAACAACTACTGACAATACATGAAGCTAATTGTAGTTTCTTAGATTTTTCTTTTTACAATTTGAAGTAAAAGGTAATCAAGTGTTGCATTAAGTAAATAATTCATTTTACAAAACTAGAAATTCCCTGCTGTGCAATAAAGGATATCTTAAAACGTTAGGCCCTTTCTCCTTCTAGTCCTAAAAATCATCTTGCCTTCTAATAGCTTTCTAAACAATGGCTTTGTTTTAGAGCCAGTGTTAAATGTTTTATTTGGTGTTTTAAGGAAGTGAGCGAAACGCATCCGAGCTTCACAAAGGCATGACGAAGCAAATTTGAGGTTTTATGTAGAGCATATTTTGAACAAAGCAATTCCATATTTCAATTTATAGTCTTCAGTACTACATGCTGAGAAAATGGAAACCAATAAGAGCTGGACGCAGTTAGTCCAGTTCCATGCACAATTTCTGTGCTAAAAAATAATAATGAAGATTATTATTCTAATTGTGAATGAATGAAAATGAGAAAAAAAATAATTGTGATCATTACACTGCGTCCTAACTCCAATAAAAATAAAATGATAAATTATGTGGTGTGATAAATTATGCATGAACAGAAGAAAATGAAATGATGTATATTTGGTGTACTGGCCCCCAAGGCGGCTTTAATATAATCATTGGAAAGGAGCGATTTCACAGTAGTAGTTGATAGCACTCATTCAGTATTATTGACCAGTAAAGGGCCCCAAAGAGACTACAGTCCCTTTATAGACTGACCCTGTGCTTTGTGCCATACATGGGCCAAGGGCTAGAGAGGGCCAGTGGGGGCATTAACCCTGCTGCAGGTCATAGCCCCCACCCAGGTCCATCCCAGAATACAGGATCCAACTTGCAAACCCAAGCTTCACTCAATACCCTTTTAATTGCATTGGGATGGTTTGCGACCTATCGATTAATACGTGTATTTATGTGGTTCAAGGCCTGGAGGCTACATTGTATTTCTGCGTGGCATATTCATTTATTTACCTATCTGTCCCACCCCTCATGCATCATCCATATATCTATCCATCTCTCCACGGAGGGCACTTCAATTCAAGGGCTCCCATAATTACTGCAGCCCTATAATTGAGTGCTTTGATTTAGGATTTTTCTGTTCCCTCGCCCACCGCCACTGCCATCACTCCGCTCTCTATGCCTCCTGCAATGAAAGACACAGGGATGAGATATGGAAATAGAAAAATGGGCGATGGGGAGTGGTAGATAGCCCACCTCTTTATACACACACGCATAGAAAGACATTGGTGCTTATCACAATCTACTGTTTCTGTCATCTGCAAGGGGAGGGGCAGGAGCTGATAATTACAGAGGGAGATTCATGCAAATCGATGCCAAATTAAAGCATTATAAAGCCTTTTATCAGCTTTTCTTTTCCAAATTGAAGGCGATAAAAACCCATTTAAGAGGCGGGAGAAATGGCCCTGGTCCCTTCATTAAAAAAGAGAAAATTGTAATTACGTTAACACCAATTGAATCCAAAACCCCTTTTACTTAACTCACTTACTTATTCATAATTAATTAATTTCACTCAAATCTGGGTGAGAAGAACAATGGCTTTCTCTGCCTTTCTCTGCATTTTAGAATGTGAATCGGAGGCAGTGCAGGGTATATTGTTGAATGTTATAACACTGGCTCATTTCCATAGATGGACTCTCAGTAGGATCTTGTGTTTCCTTAGTGAAGCCCTATATATGCCTCCCGGCTGCAATAAAAAAAGTCTGTTTTAGTAACAAAGGTGGGTGGGCAAGGACAGGACGGTGCATCATGGGGCCTATAGAGACAGAGGGAGCAGAAAGAAGACAGGGACAAGCGAACATGAGGAGAAACAACCTTGACCAGTTAGATTTTCGTACACGAGATTTTTCATTGACAAAGCCAGTAAGTTTTTAAAACATAAGAGTTCCCAGCATGTACGTCACAGCAAGTCCAATTCCTAGGTCCAAGGCTACAGAGAAAGGGTTGTTTTGAAACCATAAACATGATTTTGTAATTTAAATGTTGTCGTTCCACTGAAAAAAGAATGCAATTTGCAACCTTTTGCACTGAGTGGGCTGTATGGCTAAAAAATACTATTTTTTTGGCCTGCAGGAAGGGGCCTTCTGTACGTTTCCATAGAAGTAGTTCCTTTAGCTATTTAGCACAAAAAATAATAACTCTATGGTTTAAACTTTCTGTTTCTACTAAAATGTAAAGTTGACTTTTCTCCTCCAAAATGTTACCAGGGCTGTGCAATTAATTGAAGTTCAATTTCAGTTACTAATATTGCTCTAATCATTCACGAAAAACTTTGTAATTGAGAAATTATGATGATTAACCGCAACACAGTTAGTTTGTAGTTTGCAAGTGCTTAGTAAGTTAGTTTGTAAGCACTCATGTATTTCTTTGGTTTGGAAAAGTACCTCCCAGATAGTATAATCACAATAGTACATTTACAACAGACTATTTTTGTGAGTTACTGTATGTCACTTACTTCATTCTATGTCATCACTCTTTGCATTTATCGGGGCACTAATGTGTTGCACTTGTTCTAGCGAATAATCGTTTGAATGATTGGGATTTCAACTTTGATAAAAGTCATCATGATTATTTTTTATCATTGTTACATTGTGTAATACTGTATGCAATTATTCTAGACAAGCCTCAAGACTAATGCTTTCTATTATACACAGAGTTTATACAGTCTAATCATTACTGTCTTTACTTCAGGCAAAGACAGCAGGGCAGAGCATTCAGATTTTACATTTATCTGTGGCTATGTTTACAGTAAATGTACAGCAAAAATCTGGTGTCCCTTGCTCACTTTTGTCTATCTTCGCACATATTTCCTACTTCATCTCAGCCCTGATATGCAAAGTTAATAGTTTAAGAGACAGTAGGGCTACGATAGGTACGAATTGAAGAAAATTTCTAATTGTGATTTTTCTGACCAGTTTGTGATGGCAATTCAATATGCAATTTATGTTTTTGTTTTGTTTGTTTTTTTTAGTGGAATTTGATTCAGATTTCCTATTTTATTTGTGTTTTAGATAATTGACAAAATGAAATGGGTTTATGATCTGACAAATTAAATAACTGCATATACTGCAACTATTTAAGACGTTTGTACAGATCTAATTAGTTCCACGTGATATTTTTTTCATGTATTTTTTTCGTCGGGAGCAGCCATGTTGGATTTTACACGGCGGAAGATGCGTGTCTCTGATTGGCTAATCAATCTGTCAATCACGGCTACAGAAATCCGAAAGAGGGACAAGGCGACCAGACAATATATTTTTAATATATCGTCTGGATTTTCCAGGCAACCGATCCGATCTTGTGGTTTCAGACTCGATCGGAATTGGACGTTACCTCCCGACCAGAACTCTGAAATATTTATTCTCATTACTTACTTTAAAATCGGATCTAGTTACGCGGAGGCACCGAGTGACCCCCAATTTACACCAAAGCTGTAGCAGCGCGTAACTGCAGCAGCACGTCATACGGCCGTCATACGCGCAGGAGTCGCTCATAGTGGAATCAAGTCAGATTTGGTTCTTACAATTTACACCAGCAGTGTGAGACGCGCTTCTGACAGCCGTCAATACGCTATGTGTCCCTTAAATTAGATCGAACTTCTAATTTATCAGCGTCAATGGCTTTTTAGTAGGAAAAACACAGGAAAAAGCCGCACAGAGACAAAATAAAGTTCCAATGCTCTTTCAAAATACGTCAAATAGAAAGATTACAACCACTAAAACAACATGTACCGTGCCCAGAAGCTCCGTAAACGACCGTGAACATTGCAAACTTTCTGACTTTAAACTCCAACTTTAAATCACGTCCTTACAAGACTCTTTTCTCCATGAATATGAGTCGGACCGTTTTAAACCGCATATATTTTACAGCTTTATTTTTAACAAACGTGTTTGTGAAAACAACGCTGTTCCCTCTATTCACATTCGCTATATGAGCCGTTTTAGTCCTACCTGCGCCTGTTTTCATCCTCCTCCGGCTGCTTTCCTCAGTGCTGCACGTACCTGTTTGGCTGCCAATGTGCGTGCACGTGTATGAGCGAGCGAGAGATTGCCTGAATCCTACACTATTAATTGCGGGACGGGGTGAAAAATAGAAGAAAAATTACGATTTTTACAACGTGAAGTAGGCAAAGAGATATTGGTTTTCATCAAGAAAAACAGACATTTTCTGTCAAATTAAAGCTGGAGAGTGTAGTGCAGTTCCTAAAAGCTTATTACTTGCCTTACTTGAAAACACTGTGGCACTTTGTTTTCTTTTGCCTGCTGGATATTTTAAGCTGATGCTGTTTTTTCATATTAGACTTTTTAGAAATGAATATTTACTGTTGCACTAAGGTCCGAAGTGAAGAATTTCTGTATTATTTGATTGTTCAAGCTACCTTACAGAGGTGAAATGTTAGTGCTAAATGTTAAAAAGGTAAACAAAATAAAAAATAAAAGTCATCTGGGTTTGTTTACTTTAATACATTTAATGTATTATAAAAGTATCTGATCGGTACTCGGTATCAGCAGATATTCAAAATCAAATGACTCAAACTCGGACTCGAGAGCAAAAAAAAAAAACAGACCGGGACATCCCTAATGCAAAGACAGATAAAAGAAGGGTTTGTTATTTTAGAAATCCACTTAACAACTGAAATGTGTCACATGTGTTTTTCTATCTTTTCGGGCATGTAAACACACACTAGTGTAATGTGATCTGATTGCCATAGCTGATTTTTAAATTTTTATTTTACCATAGTATGAGTCGAGAAAGAGTTCCAGGATGGCAGTTAAAGCAAATAAACTCTCCAAAATCTGCACGCGGAAATGTCCACATGAAAGTAAAAGTGTTAAATAAATAATTTATCTCCTTTTGAGAGGTTAATATCCCAGCAAGGAGTCACTGTGCAGCTAAACTAAGCTAATATGTTGTTGCCAACAAACCACTTACATAGCAAACCTACTGAGGAACCAGTAAAGTAAAGAGTTGGCATGGGAAGCAGAAACAGCTAAGATTGTCTAAACAAACGCAATAAATTAAGCTGACAATATTTTTAACATCAACATATACTATATAAAAAACAACAGACCATAGATCATTTGCCTGTGTGTGGTTCAGTGGTCTGGCATGCGCTGTGCTAACAGAAGCCTGCTGGGCCCAGAGACACAGAGAGGATTGGTGAGGCAGTGCTGACCGGCAGGAAGCCTCATTATACCCAGCAGGGGCTACACTTTGCCCCGTCACTTATGAGTAAAATTGGGAACCACTTCAACTGCTCACGACACAATAAGGCTTTCGTGGCATCAGATGACTAGTGTGCAAAGTGAAAAATGGGAACTGGAATTATTCCTTTAAAAGAAGAAAATGCAAATCTGCAAGAGAATATATGATCAGTGCCAGTCCAAACCTTCGGTGAACCCAATACAAAATTGCCTTAGGTCTTTGGTCACTTCACCGCTACTCAGACCTAACTACTGGTCTAACATCCACTAAAGCCCTCTACACACTACAGGAGCTATTGCCTGGTATTCACTCTAATGTGCTTCTCCAAGAGTTCCCGAGAGGCGTGGCCCGAGTAACAATTCTTGTAAGAGATTGTCAGATCACATTTCGTGTCGGTGGGGTCACTGCAACTCTGTCAGATTCATATGAACAGCGTTTGTCTTCACTGCTGCTCTCAAAATGTAGAACATTGACAACCTACTTTGTGCAAACTAGGTCAAAGTAACCAGCTCCCACCGCTAATGAATTTCTGCTTTGTTGTGGCCTTTACAAGCCAGAATTAATCCACTGGTTGTTCATCATTTTTATTCAGTGCACTCGATCAAATGACCTGCTCTCTTCTCCAAGGTATGTACTGAACTCGCTTGTCTGTGGTGTTTCTCACATTCTTGGGACATGATGAGGCTATGAGACAAATAATCTTTGCAAAAGGTCCACATCTGCAGCCTCTGCTTTTTCGACATGTTTAAAAATCACAAAATGTTTTGAAACTTCTCTAGTGTGCAGCTGGCTTGAATTATCAACACTAAATTAAAATAAAATTTCTAAATGTACTGGCTATACCAGTAGACCTAACCCTAACCACCATTTGGGGTAATTTGTGAAAGGCTAAAGATTTGCTGTTTTCTGATGAGCTTTAGTAAAATGTTTTACAGTTCTATTTTGCAGTTATGTGTGCAAGAACCGCGACTCTGCTGCTACGATGGTCAAACGCTGTCAATGTCATCAGCAGTCACATGGCTTATGATAAGCAGGTGATGAGAGGTTCAAGGGGTTGCAGGTTTGGTTCTCGAGTCAATGTTTCTTCTTTGTCATTTTCCATTTTAGAAAATACACAAGCTCTTTTCCTTATGTAAAGGAAAAGTTTAATACAAATGCCTCAAAAGCTAATAAAAATAATCTTGAAGTGCAAGTAAGAAACTAGACCAGTGCTGCACAGCCTCAGCAGCTGTAAACCTCACCATGTCAGGACCACTCCCATATTAAAACTCGCATCGCACGCCAGGCTGGCTATCCATATTTTGTGTTGTCAGTCAATGTCTGTCCCTTAAAAGGCCTCCAGGCATATTCCACTTTTGCGAGCCTGTTTGGAGTTCACTTGTGGAGAGAGTAAGTCTATGACCGCATATTTAGTCTCACTTTAACCTTATCCTAACCTCGATTAACCCTTTGGGCGCCAAGGTTTTTTCAGTGGAAATGTGGTTTTTACTATCCAACTTTCAAAAGGCTGTAGCTTAAATATACTTTAAGATAGAGCTCTACTATAAATTGGAAAAGTGTTAAGTATTAATTAAAGATTATAAATATGGTAATATATTGTATATATGTAGAATATTATATATGTTAGGCCCTTAATATTGCATGTTTTTCATACCGCTGAATAAGATTGTTTTTTGACAGTAAAACCAGGGAGATATACATGTTTTATTGAATATGAATTAGAAATAGCACCAATAAGAGTAAACTCCCTCCCGGTCCGTGTACGTCGCGGCCATTTCATTTTTGATTTGAAATAGAAAATTAAAAATCGGAAAACGACCATTTCCCGTTTTCCAATTTAAAAATTAGGTAAAAAATCAGGACATATTCGTTTTTTTAAGTATTTGAGTAAAACAAAAATCGGCCGTTATTTGATTTTGGATTTCGAATTTTGCAAGCTCCACTTAATTGTACCGAGGCTTGGTCTCTCTCTTCCCCGGGAAAATAATGCTGTGATCCGGTATGGAACAGAGCCAATCTACGGCCCCGCGCTCCAGGTAAATGCTCTCACTTCCCCGGAAAAGGAGCGTTGTGACTGGAGAGGAGCAGTGACATGTACCGCTCCAAGCTCCGAGGAACGAGCCTGAGGAAACGTTCATCGTTGCCTCTGTGGCCCGCGTATGCAGATCCCATCCCCATCTGGAAGTGTTTACCAGCCTCTCGCTTGTCCTCACGCAACCAAAGCGTGCGCTGCATGCGGCTTCACAACTGGGTCCAGTGGATCTCTTGGCATAGCCAAGCGTAGGGTGACCAGATGTCCCGCTTTGTGCGCTTGGCCCACAGGGAAAGAGTTCGCTTCACCGTGTCCGCAGACAGGTACGGGACACCGTGAGCCCGTGGACACGCTGTCAGTTTACGCAGTACGCACATTACCAACAGGTTTGCGCGCCGTCTACACAAACTCACACGCCGAAAAGACTTCCACATGTGTGGCTAAAACTGACTGTTGGAGACTGTGCCAAAGGTTGTGCCTCCTTGCGTGAGGACAAGCGAGGCATGGTTGAACACTTACAGACGGGGTAGACGGAACATGCATGTAGGCTACGCAGGCCAGAGGCAGTGATAAACTTTTCCTTTTCCACAGGCTTGTTCCCCGGAGTTCGGAGCGGCAGACGGCACTGCTCCTCCCCAGTCATAGCGCTCCTTTTCTGGGGAAGTGAGAGCTTAAACCTCGGGCACTTTACCTGGAGCGCGGGGCCGTAGATTGGCTCACTTTTCGTTTTCCGATTTTCGTTTTTATCATTTTATTTATTCGTTTATAAAAAAACGAATATGTCTCGATTTTTGACCTAATTTTTAAATTGGAAAATGGGAAACTGTCGTTTTCCGATTGTTAATTTTCTATTTCAAATCAAAAATGAAATGGCCGCGACGTACACGGACCCCCTCCCCCTTCTTCCCCCTGCTAACTTTGCTGCTGCGTCCTGCCGCTCTCCCCCGCCTCCAAACATTGATGCCCGGGGGGAGTTCGGCACGTGCATCGGTGGCGTTTACCTCCGTAACCACTCTCCTCTTCTTCCTAGAACTTACATACTATCCCTGCCCCATGTCCTACACGTGTTTTGTAACAGGAAAAGTTTGTTTGGGAACAGTCCGCGGTGTTTGTCCCTCCAAGCGGAGCGCCCGGAGCAGCTGCCGCTGGACTACCGCAGCTGAGATCAGCGCACCCATTCTCACTCACTCTCGCTCTCATCGTCTAAGATTGTAATCGTCTTCCTCACAAAGTGAATCTGCCAGTATCAGGCTCAAAGCCTCCGCTCTAGTGAACTTTTTCGCCAGTTTCACATCGCAGAAAGCCAGACCAGCGCACCCTCGCATCGTCTCCCCTCGCTTCACTTCACTCACAACTCACTTAAAAAAGCAGCGTCTTCGACACGCCCTCAATCTGTTTTGTCCAATAGGAACCTATGGTAATATTGGGCTTAAAAGAAAGCTCTGGATGTCGGCCATCTAGTGGAAGCAGGTAGAAACAGTGTTTTTGATTTTAACAAGAGCGAGAGGCCGTTTTCTCCGGTTAAGTTACGTGTCGCAATATTGCGACGATGGCGCCCAGAGGGTTAAGTCTTCTTTATAACTGTTTTGCTGATAACCATGGCTCAGGGAAGGGACTTGAGTGTGAGAAAGTCAAATTTGGCTCACATCAAAAACAAACTTAATGAGAATTTTTTTATGGCACTATGTTTCCACCCACAGTTTTTATTCTCGTGTTTCACGCACATGTTCTCGGTGTCGCCACTGTTGGCTGCAGAACACGTGAGTTCTGGCTGTCCGCTTTGGAGCGTGTGTGCTTAGTTTCTCGGCTGTTAGTTGAGGTGTGCGCATATACCATGGTTGTCTCATTTGGAGCATTTGTATAACATGCCTGTACAGCCACGTGGCATTTTGCTAGAGTCTGGAACATTACAGAGCGTGCATGCTTTGTGGCTTCGGAGCCCTTGCAATCAGTATCCCCTGTGGTCAGCTGGGGAGAGAACAGCAGTATTGCCCCTTCTGTATTCCCTGTATTTGTACAAAAGACACTAAAAGGAGATGCTCCGATCGATCGGCCACCGATCATGACCGGACAGATAATGGCACAATGCAAGTGATCGGCGATCGGCAAAATGGACCAATCAGACGTACCGACCACACTTAACACAACAAGCTTCTAATAAAAACTTGTTTTTAAAGCGCGCTCTTGTTTTTTGTTTTTTTTACGCTGCTTCCACTGCTCCATGTCGTCCCGGCTTCACGCTGCCTGCTCATAGATTGGTGAAACCACGTCATGTAGCAGAGCACATTCTGTTAAACATGCACTAAGCTGCGTGCTCACCCGCTATAGTCTGAAATGAAGCAAAATAAACGTTTTGACTATCTAAGGAATGAATGAAGTGACGCGCGCTCAGACTGTGCCAAATGGTTTCCCATTGGAGCCACAGCGGGCATATACTGACAGAGAACAGTCTAAACTCTGTCCCAGTTTTTATTCCGTAGTGATAGGATCAATAATGGCGAAGATAATTAGTTCTAAACACTTTAAAAGTTGATCACAGAAAAATCTAGTCCTATACGCGTATTCGCGTATAGGACTAGATTCAGCGGAAAGTTTTGCACAATTAAACGTTGTTAAATAGTGTCCGCAAAATGATATTAAGGTTTATTTCATGTATGAGTCAGGCCAAAGTAAAAAACAAACACTTCTCTTGTCTCTCTATGTCAGCGCAGCAGCAGCTGTAGTGGTGAGTGGGAGAGAAAGGGGGCGGAGCTAGAGCGACACACAGTGATTAGTGAAGCAGTTATTTATTTGAATAATAAGTGTAGATCAGGGGTGCTAAATACGTTGATCGCGAGCTACCGGTAGCTCTCTGAGGCAGGAGGAGTCGATTGCGAAGCCCTGCCTGGCTACGTGAAGTTTAGTGTCTTTACAAATGAAGAGAATAATGCGCTGAACACATGATCAACTGTGAGATACAAAAGCGCGAGTCTTTTTTATGAAAGCTTCAGCGGGACTGCTTGGTTTTGAGGTGCTGTGTGTTTTCACCTGCTCTGCTTTTGGCACGGTGCCCGTTCTGCTGCAGCTCCACATCCGACCGCAGGGCCACGGATCACACGGGCTCCGGAGCCGAGACGAGGCGGAGCTGTAAGTAGTGGGATCAGCGCGTCCAGAAATACGCGCGCTCACATGCTCTGTAATATTCCGAACTCAAGCAAAGTCACAACACGCTCCACGTGTCTGTACATCCGTGGAATACAAGCGCTCCAAACCAGACAGACGCGGTAGACGCGCGCACTTCATCCAACAGCGGAGAAACGAAGCTCACATGCTTTAAAGCAGACAGACAGAGCTCACGCTTTCCGTGTCCAACAGCGGAGACACCAAGAACACGCACTTGAAACAGGGACAAAGAAAAGCCGCGAGAGAAAACAGGCAGTGCCATAACAAATCCTCACTAAGGAGTTTGTTTTTAATGTGAGCCAAAACTGACTTCCTCAAAAGCTCAAGACCCTCCCCTGAGCGTTACCATGGTGATCACCAAACCCAGATTTAGAAGACACATTCGATGTTAGAATGAGATTAAACACTAAAAAACAACTAGATTTTGATTTTTCAGAATAATTAGCTACACGGTTTTCTTCCAGATTATTTTACAAGTTTAAAAATCCTACATGTTAATAGTTAAATTGTTCTAATGAATGTATTCAAGTAAAATTAGGTGCTTGTATTATACATTCATTCATTTTCTAGTTATTGTTATCGCGGTGACTGAGCCTATCCAGTGACTTGGCCTTAGCGTGGCACTCTAAGACTATTATATTATACACTTGATGTTTAATTAAAAAACAAAGTCTTATAATTTAAATTGATGATTAAAAAAAATACATACAAAAAACAATAGGTAGATCTTTGGGCCTTGCCTCAACTAAAAGTAGATCGCAGCTGGAAAAGTGTGAGCACCCCTGGTGTACACATTTTGAATGTCTACACCAATATATTGAAGTATAGTGTGGGGTTGGATAATGCAAAAGATTGATTGTTGTTTAAAAAATGACAACAAATGTTTGTAATTTGCTATAAGAAATGTAAATTGACCTGGTCATAGTAATATAAAATATATATTAAAGCAGCTACAAAGCAATTTGATCGGCATCGCCAGGTCAAATTCTAAATTATCGGCATCGGTGATCGGCCTCAAAAATCCTGATTGGAGCATCTCTAACACTAAACTTTCTTTAACCAGGCAAAGCTTTTCGCTCTCCCGGTTGATCTCCAAGGCAGAAGGGGTTGATGTATTGAGCACTCTTGATAGGGTAGGGTCAGATCTAATGATAATGCTGAATATTTACGAAAGTTAAAATAAGTTTGCATTTTTTGGGTCTTGCTTAGGGACTGTACATACAGCTTTATATACACATTGTACATAAAGCAAAGTACATTAAAACAGATATACTTGTTTATGTTCACACACAGAGGAAGTCCATACAAAGCTCATCAAGCAAGGGGCCAGCAGCTCCTCAGGGCCACAAATCCAGAAATATAAATCAGGACTGACGGGGAAACGAGCTTTGTGAAAAAGAAGGGAATGAAATGAGCGAGAGAAGGGTGTAAGAGGAACAGGGCAATGGGCAAGGAGTTCTAAAAATATTGTGAACAAAACAGTAAAGGAATAAGATTGTGATTGGGTGGGAAGGAAAGATGAAGCAGTAAAACAAAGGTGGGAGCAAAAGAGGAGGAGGAGCATCGGCGAGAGTGAAAGAATTAAATAAAAATGCAATAAAGCAGCGAGTGCAAAATCAATCTGCTTAGGCTTTTGTTTAATAAAAATTCATGAAGGGGCTGGTGGTCGAGGGGAGAGCTCATGAGAAATATTGTGGGGGATGCCAGACTGAGATGGGAAGGGGCAAGAGAATGGAGGGGTTGTTGTCGTGGGTGGTAGTGTCTCTGTTGACCATGTTTTCAGTGTGTTGTGTTTTAGCTGTTCATCTAGCTGTTTGTTTTGACATGGAAGTGAGTTACAGAAAAGACAGGCGAAGTATAGGGACAAACTATGGGTCTTTATAATAACAGCCGAGGAAAGGCAGAGGCAGAAAATGTGCAGTAAGTCATACTGTCTGCCCTGTGTGTCTTTGTCTGTTTGCTGCTTTCACATCAAGGACCCAACGTGTGAGGCCTAGCAGGGCTATACCAATGAACGGTAAATCCTTACAAAAGGCAGACATGTCCAGGTTGCTTTATGTACTATTCAGACGCATGTTCAGCTTGGTAAATATCTATTTCAAGGGTCAAGCAAAACCAGCAGAGTATTATTACACAAAATTAGAAACAGAACACAAAACATACAGTAGTGATAATTTTGGTGTTAACAGTCCTATTTTTTAATGAAAAGAGCTTAATTTAAACACATTATGCAACCACTTGATAAAATAACAAATTGTGCAAAAGGTCAAACAGGGAGAATTCCACTGCCAAGTTCTGGAAACAGGAACCAGCTGCAGGGAAGTTCATTCTCTAAAATCATTACCCAGAAATACAACACAGTTGTATTTTCATGTGTTTTGTATACTCCCAATATTCTAAATATAACATATTGGACCTATGGTAAATCTTAAGTATAAGACGGAATGGATTACGGTATATGGGTCAAGAAATGATGAAAAAAAAAGAAGAAAAAAGATTCAATGCTATGCATCAAAGCTATTGGCGCTCAATGGCCATACCTGCTACTCTTAACCAACATTGCCTCACGCCGGGCTCACACTGGATCCAGTCCGTACTATGGTCCGGCGTACGGAGGCTTTCCATTTCTTGAAAAGTATGAGAGGCTCTCACACCGCGATCCGTCCGGTCTGGCGAGCCGCGCGGCTCATGCTCCGGTTTTCGGATCGTTTCCGTTTCAAGGAAATTAAGCCCTTTTGGGAAAGTTGTGAAAACAAGACACGACAAACAGGAAACCAAGCGCTCGCAGGTTAGGTGAATCCAGTGGTTTTCAAAGTAAAAACATTACATTTCTACTACTACAACAAATACGGCAAAATGCTCGACATATACACGACTATTGAACACACAGGATGTAAATAAACGTCCCGTACTTACCCATTATGCATTAAAAAATCCAACAGAAAATTAAGTGTCGTGAAACTCCCAAGTTGAGCATGAATCCCCGTGAATTCGTTCTCTCGCGAGGCCAGCAGAGTGCGCACATGCGCATGCATATTCTGGTGGCAGTGTGAGTGACAACCGGACCCAGACGGATCCGGATCTGGATCTGGACTTGAGGCAGTGTGAGCCCAGGTGTCAGTCTCTGCGTACACTGGGTGAGTGAATTTTAAGCAATTGGAAAGGTAGAAAAGAGCTATATAAATAGACCATTTACCAATGGTTTCTTTGTCAAGAACTGTTTTCTTACAATTTAGTTCTAAAACAAACCATAGTAAGGCATTAATGTTTAAAAAGATTTTTGTTTAAAATAATCTTATCACTGTGCTTCTAGCATACATTTATTTGTTTGTCTGTGCTAACCTTTAACAAATGTATTCTGTGTTACTTTGACTTTCACAAGTAACACATTTTTGTAAAAACACATTTTTGTAAAAAAAAAAAAAAAAATTCTTAAGTGTATTTTTTTTTTTAAAAAGGTAATTTTCTGGCTTCTTTCACGGTTTTGATCGTTCAACTAATCAGCTTTATCTATTTGACATGACATTAGACCTTCATTGACAGCTTTCAGCGATAGTCTATCCCAGGGGTGGCAAACCTGAGGCTCGTGAGCCGCAGGCAGCTCTTAGCCATTCTTTGGCTCATTCAGAAACATTTGCTCCTCCACACGTGCTTTCTTTCTCTCTCTTTCGGAAGTACACAACTGTCAGTGCAATGTTTACAGCTGTGACTTTTGTATGACTGTGACATACATTAGTTTACACACTGTCCAGACAAAAGTGTGCGCAGCAGTGTTTTCTCTGCTCTGATCACGCAGGAAAGTTCTGTGATGTTGAGTCAGTCTGACTGACACTCCTAAAGCCTCGTTTTACAGGGGCAGAGCTAAGAGGATCTGGGGCAGAGGAACCCTAAATCTGGCCTCCTTGGAGGTGGAGGCTTTTTGATTTACTGACTTATGTCTTTATATAGTAAATTTACATCACATAATGAAAATAGCACTCTAAAATTCACCAAAATGCAGAATTTAAAAAAATTATCCTGAGGAAGAATTTCCCCTGACCCCCCTGAATTGCAACCATTTTATGAAGAAAAAATATTTTTTATAGAAGATTTAGTGTCTGCGTTTTAGTCTTTGCCCCCTGGTGGTGGCAGTAGATCGACTCATGGCATGGTTCTTGGCAGGCAGGTGAAAAATTAAGATCTCTAGAATGATAATGTGTAGAACTCTATTCAAAATGTTACACATATTAATCTGCCATGTACACATCATCATTTTGTGATAATCATTTACATAACTATGCATACTCTAAAAGTTAAAACACCTTTTTATAGCAAACACAATACCCAATAGTGTTTGGCCAAAATACATTTAAAAAGTTTCAATACACAATAAAATAATCGTTTGACTAGTCAAATAACTGAAAAAATAATTGTTAGTGACAAACCTAGTACACATCCTTTAAGGGATCACTGGCCGAGCCTCTATCACATTAAAAGGGGAGATTCTTTTTCCTTGAGGACAGAATTTGAATCCAAACAAGTGGGGGAGGGCCAGATTCCAAGTACTGATGTAACAAATAATCATTCTTTCAAGCACATTTCTGAAAAACATAGGCTCTTTGATGTATTAGTTTGTTTTAAGAACAGAAAACTAAAATGATCCATGGCTAAGTCAATCAGTGTTATATATAATAAAATACATAAATATTAAGGGAGCCAAGGGCCACATCCGTCCCCCGAGCCGTAATTTGCCCAAGTCTGCCTTAGAACATCAATTATGAACATGCGCATCTTGATTGTTCATTGTTCTTTCTGTGTTCTCTGTTGATTGTACATTGCTTCCTTCCTATACTATTGTTACTTAAGCTTTGGGGAATTCCTTTGTTCAAGACCCCTCTAACCCTATCTTTTTAGGGTCACGATCAGCAATAAGCGAAGGACAGGACAAGGTTTCTTGGTCTGTAAACAACTTTTTGGGACAATGTTATGCTCAAATAAGACAAGAGCAGTTCATAAATCTTAATTCCAAAACACAATCACTTGTCGAAACAAGCTGGTTATTCTTTCAGACACTCATAAAAATGCAGTAACATACATGTATGTATGGCATTGTTTTCTTTTTTTTTTAACTCAAAACTAACTTTCACTCTTTCATTATATTTTAGCTTTCCTTGTCATTAACCAACTGATTCTCTCGTCTCTGTTCATCTCCCCCCTGTTCAGGACAGTGTGTAGGCTATCGATGGTGGTGTAGTAATAGCAGGAGGGTAATTGTGTTGAACATAATGCATCTTTGAACAGGAATAAATACAACTTCATGGACTAGCTCTGGTTCTCTATTAAGTTTTTTGTTATGTTCATTGTATATACAGTATATCTAAAGTGCAAAACTTGTATAGGTTTTTCATTTCTTTTTAAATCTATGAACAACAAATTCTGGTTTTGGCAAGGCTAACTTAAAGACCATAAGGAGACCCAGAAAGACCCCCTCCCTCCACCTGGGCAATTAAAACAGAAGCCAATTAAAGTGAGTGTAATAGCCCCTGCCGGGTGAGTTGTTAAACAAGATGGGGGTTATTGTCCTTGGAGGAAATGGTCCAGAACTCAAGAACTAATCTCTGCTGTTCGATACACCTGCCCCTTCTGCTAACCCTACTCATTCTTCATTAAGATTTGCTCAAATGAAATGACATTGCAAATAGCTAAAAATTCTTAACAAATTGAATATAATGTATTTGTACAGATTCTTAAGATAAAGATAATTGCCCCATTTACATGACGGTTTTAATTCCGAAGAGATAGGTAATAGATAATTTAATTCTGAATGAAAATTAATTCCGCTTTAAAAAGACAATGCAAACACTTAATTCTTTATGATAATGTTTATTCAGATTTAAATTTAATTCAGAATAAAGTGGGTAGTTTATTCCGCTTTTAAATCCGAATAATTTTATTCCTTTCTCATGTAAAAGTTTTATTCTTTAAAAGTAATCCGTTCCCACTGCGCATGCTCGTTAAGTTGCCTTTCTGACCCAGTGCAAAATGGCGCACGGACTCGAAACTTTTTTGTTTTACATATAAGTGCGCTACAGGAGCTACAAATAATGAAAAGAGTGGAGCAGAAAACACGAAACACTAACCTTTTCAAAGAGGCAGTGAAAAGTTTTGAACAAGGAGTGTATGCCATGTACGCAGAGAGAGAGACGCTGCGCTGATCCAAAACAAGTGGAAACTGGACTACTACTCTGTAGGCCAACAGAACATTACATGGAGCTGATAATGTGATTTTCTTGCTGCTGCTTAAAGACGATCATCGGAACGACTCTAAAAAAATTTTGTATCATGTTTGTGTCTGTGGCGTTACAACAATCCTAGATGATAAAGCCAAAAGCCAGTGTCCGGTCTATCCAGCGAATGATTGTTTTTCCGGTAGATGTAACTACGTAATGACGTGCTCTCCCTGTCTCTTCCTAATTAATCGGAATAAAATAAAGCCGATTTAGCGTGTTTAACATGTAAACTTTTATTCGGAATTATTTCTATGTAAACTTGAAGGGAAATATTTTAATTCCGAATTAATTAATTCGGAATTAAAAAACATCATGTAAACATGGCCAATGTCCAATTAAACGACATTCAACTTAGAGTTTAGATTCTGGACTTGAGCCTAAACCCAGGCCTAGCCGATACATACTTTTCGCACTGAACACCACAGATGATTGACAGAAGCTCCAGAAATGCAAGTGTTTGAAGTGGTCAACTATACAGCGTGAGAGGGGACGTGCGTGTTTGATGTGCTGTGTGAAAAGAAAGAGAGAGTAAGGAAAAGATGAGGAAGAGAGAGAAAGTGCACACTATATGCTACTCATGAAGTGAAAAAGCGAGAATACGGCACATTCGGAGATTTTTACAAAAATCTCCTTTGCTCTATAGAAGAAAGACATTACAGGAAGTCATATGTATCTGTGCGGTGCCTCCATTCAGATTTTCTAATGTCTCAATCTGTGGAGATTAGGAGCCTAATCAGGCCAATCTCAGCCTTAATGGAGGAAATTGAAGAGAGATATGGTACTTTACAGCTGATTAGGCAGCTGAATGTGTGAGAGCGAGATAGGAATCATTCACTTTATGCGGTTGGAGAACAGTATTTTATTGTGTATGTAAGGATAATAGATTATCTTATTATCTTGAGTAAAGTACGTTTTTAAGGACAGGTCTAACCAACAATCCCAGTAACTTTTGTGCTGATACTTTATTCACCCATATACATATACATCTACAAATTATAAATTTGTATATTTGTATCACTAATTCTCATTTAGATGTACTAAAATGTGTAAATCGAGTATTAATATGTTTGTGCCATAAGTGCTGTGTCAATAACAAGTGTTTGATGGATCGCTAATAAGTGTGACTGAGCCTGTAACAAGTGAGCAGCGCTGGTGTCCGCTGGGACCTGTCAAGTCTTCAGCCTTCTCGTGTGGGTGAGAGGTCTGCATGGCGTCGCTGAATATCTCCTCACCTCCTGTGCAAACACAGCGGTGTAGCGGCGAATGTACTCCCCAGGGAAACGAGTGGGGCTAAAGAGGAGCCTGCAGACTTTATGAGCCAGAGCACCAAACATATGGAGGAGGACAGGCGAGGAACATGTCTCCGAGTGAGGGAGCGTGAACGCAGCAGAACGGAGGTACGACAGGGTGCAAAAAGAAAGTGTTTTGTGTCAATAGATGCAGAAATATGACAAGCAGCTGGACAGTGAAAGTACATGTGGAAAGTGTGTGTGCTGTGAAGATGAGTAGAGGCCTATGCAGTGTGCTGGAACTTCTCTCATCTCAGCGCATTTGGTTTGTTCCAATTATTCATTAACTCCATTAACAGATGAGCCACTGCGATTAGCAAAGCTTCCCGCTGATTCAGCTCACACCCCCGCCACTCTCCTCCACCCCTCTGTCGCTCTGTCGCTACCTTTTTCTAACGTTCTTGTCTGAGTTGTGGAACCAGAGCTGAAGAAGATACAATGTTGTGATACTGCAAAAAGATAAAAATAAATAAACAAAACTAACAGACGCCTTTTAAGACTTTAATTACAAGAACGACTCCAACAGACATACAAACAACTGAAGTCACAATCAGTTAAACAGCCTGGTGCGCACAGGACCATAAAGCTTTCGATCCATCCCTGCAGTGCCTTTTTATTCCGCTTACAATTTTTACTGCTCTCTGCCATCTAAGATCGCTCTGTTTCTCCAGCGGGCAGTGCCAAGGGGGCAGTCTGCCTGCAGTTCGCTGTGCCATTAGCCACGGCTGGCTCTTTAGCCAAGAGGAAAAGGGAATGCAGGCACTGATTGCCAAAAGGTACTTTAGAAGTGCATGTCAGGAAGTACAAATAAACAAAGACAGACAGGCGGCGAAGATTTTCTTTTATTCCCCAGCATCTGTTCAGTAATAGCCCCAATTAACACATTAATTAGACTCACATTCCTCTGTTCTCCCTTCTTACCGCGCATCTCAGTCAGTGTACTTCTATTACACTGAGTTGTTAACCATTTTGTCATTGGCCTTCTTTAAACGATAAACATAAACTTAAGCAAAATCTTTGTGTAGATATATTGTGATAAATGCATCATAGATTATGCTAGTACAACTATAGAATTCAAAAATATGAAAATGTGTCCATCTGAGTTTCAAAGTGGGACCCTTTTCTTTGTAATAAATCATACAACAAAGAAGGTGCCAATCGGAGGTCTCCTTCCAACACCCTTCTAAGATCTGAGAGGTCTTCAACACTTTGGAGACAACAACAATAACAACAGCAACAACAACAGAAAGACTTTTGAATGCATAAACACCGGTTTCTTAAGGGGCTTTGAAAATGCTGCTTGGATGAATCAGGACACACACGATTGCGCACCACCCGCTTTCTCCCCTCTCCATTTCCAACTGCACTGCTCTGGTTTTGCATCATGAAATTAATGACCTGCCAGTTGACTGAAGTGCGGCTGTTTTTTCGCATCTCTGTCTGGATAGTTGTGGTATTATGTGTGTGTGTGCTCATTTCCATATGCCTTTGGTTTGCTGTGGCATGTGCGTTTCCTGTGCGTTTGGTGTTAACGAGGACTCGGGATGCGGGTGATGGTGGTGGCTTGAGGATCCCATGAAGAGTTCCTTTTGCCCTTTCTGACACAAGCCGTTTTGCTATAAATTATTGACACACTACCTATTTTCTCATTTCCCTCCCATCGCCCTGAACGCACAACCTTTCCATCACCATGGCACAGCACTTAAAAGGCAAAGCCAACTTGTGATTTTCTTTCTCTGGCCCCTTGTGTGAGGCTAGGAAACATGAAGGCCAATTATTAGATTTGGAGTTTCACTTAGGATTGGTAATTTTACACAACAAACAACAGTATGATTCCTGCATATACCTGCATTTCTTTGTGGAATGTTAGTTGATTGATCATTGGGGTTGTGTATTACCGCTTTCAGGTCTTTCTTTGAAAAATTATTAAATTATATACTATATTTTGGCATTGGTTGTATAAATTAGATGCCCTACTCAGTATTTTAAAAATATATTGTTTGATGGAATGTTTATATTTTCGTGTGGTCATGCCTGGAGAGTGTTGATTCTGAGCATTTTATCAGACACCAATTATTTAACCGGAGCAAAGAAGTCACAATAATTCCTGTAATGAAAGAGACTATGGTGGGACTCCATACTTTAAATTTTGCTACCATTGTCTAAAAACAAGCAAATCTATAGCCTACAAACTGAAGTTTTGTTTTAGTTAGTTGTAGTAACATTAATTTATACAAGTGTTTGCACATTTTCTTAACTCATATAAATGTAAGACAAGTGAGAATTCTTACATTATTTTAATATTTATATTGCATTATGAACTGAGTACAAAAAATGACCTAAAATCCCCCTCCTCATCTTCTCCTAATTTGTTTTATTTTTCTGTCACAGCAAAGACAAGCTGTTCGTCAAAATATTAGTTAAAATTATTAAATTGCTAGCTCTGCCTTTTGCTAGAGCACATTGTCTCTCACTTTAAGTGAACCCACTTTTCTCCATCTTTCTCTCTTGCACAATCTTCCTTACAAGGCCCTATCTTTGTCGCTCTTTGTTTCCATAGTCTTTGTCTCGTCAAGTCTTGCAGTGGGCCATTTTCAGACAACCAGTCGTCTAGCCTTCCCCTTAAGTGAATCTCATCTTATTAAGCGACACTAAATGCAACAAAAGGCTGGTACAATAAAGGAGAGTGACGTGTTGGACAGTGTATGAAAATGAAGTAGGTTTCTATTCTCCCACAGACTGTCTTCAACATAAAAAAAAGGCTCGACTAAACGCACTGCATAATTTGTACTTTTAATGGCAAGAGCTTTCCATTCCTGTGACATGGCTTAATCAATAACCCAGCCTGTCCCACTCTAGAAGGGGGCCCAGACTCGGCTGTCGTTTTATTAATTTTGAACAGGCGCACTAACTAGCCGTCTGTGAGCGTGAGGCATTTCACATGGGATAATAGGCATGGTGGATTGATAGGTTCATTCCATGTTCGCTCAAAAGCTCATCCCTCTATTTTTTCGTACTCCATCTCTCTCTCTCTCTGCCTTTCTTTCCCTTTTTCTGTCATGTTGTGATTTAGCGAGGACTTGGGGTATGTCTGCCAGTGCGTCAACTAGAAGAGAGCAGGGTGAAAAGATGGATAAATAAGGTGGCTGGAAGGAATAAATAACAAAGAGAAAATAAAAGAGTGAGTCTGAACTGTAACCAAAAAGTAATAACGCTCAGCCATCAACTAAGGGCAGTACTGTAAGGTACAGACAGAAGTTGTAATGGCTGTTTAGTATTAAACATGCAGGTACAAACATTTACAAAAAATGTACATCTAAAAGCACTTTTTGTAACACTCGCAAAAACAGGAAAACACAAGAGGACATACTGTACATAACATTTTATGCTCAAAACTGAAAAAGTTACATGTTTAATGCCTACTTTCTGTTGTTTGCTGTAATATATAGATCACAAGCCTGTGTTGTTGTTAAGCACATGGTCAGCAGAACAACACCCCCCACCCTCACACTTCTTTTTAGATGAGACATCCCTGGATGCTCTTATCTACCAGTGTGGCCTTGAACTACTGCACAAATTCAATGAGCACAAAAAGTCTCAGTGTTGTTGACACCAAGATTATCTCTGACCTAATAAAGTACTGGACTTCTTGGTGATGCGGGTGGAAAGTTTCTGCATCATCACGTTTGGCTCATATCAACATGTCTGACTTTGCTTGTTGTGTATTTTGCGCTTAAAGTAGGACTAAACATTTTGCTCCCAATACACGGGGCTTTGAGTCATCCTGTTTTTGATGGTAGCTAAAATGAGTGAAGGAGATGAAGGTGGAGAAGTGTGCCAGTATATAGCAGGGAGTTGGACAAAACAAGGATCATGTGTTTACCAGAACAAGAATGTATCTCTTGAGTCAACAATGACAAGTCACAAGGAACAGCTGCAAAATTTACAAATGTCACGAACCGAAAAAAGCTTGAATCTATAGCACTGTAATACTGCATTATCAAAACAATTTGTAGTCATTTATCATCATCTAGGAAAGAAAATGTTTGTTTTTATTGTTACTCAAGTAATTACAAAATAACTCATGTGACCCGTAGTAATAAAAATCTAACAACTGACCACAACATCTCTGAGTTCACACATTTATAAAGCTGGAAGACTAAAAGTGATCGGGACTTCGCACTAACGTCCACTAAGTAGACGAAGCAGACATATCAACATTTTGCAAAAGCAAATTTAAAAGTTGTTCAACCCAGTTCCTGCTTCACCCCTGGCTTCTACCTAAACCCCAAATCTGCAGTGTGACTGGTCCTGTTTCTGCACTCCTGGTTCAAACCCTGTCAGAATGTAGCACAACAACCTTCTCAAGAGTATGTGTACTTTCAGAAATCCTGAAATCTTGTTGGCAAGGGGGTAGTAATATTTCTACCTCAATAAAGGCCATTTTACAAATGAATACATTCTATCCAAGTTATGCATAGTTGTAAGCATTCCTACCATTCTTTGGACAGAACAAGCACGTATGAGACTTTTTGTTCTGGTTTGTTCTGGAAGCAGACAGATTACATTTTTGTGAATGGCTTCTGTTTGAACTGTAACAAGGCAGTTACACTCAGTGCCTCTTCCCTTTTAATCCATTTAGCTATAAAGCATGTACAAAAACCTTTATTATCAACAATGACACAGAGAGGAGTTCTGATGGCAACAGGTCAGAAATATAGATGAAAAACGCTACTAATAGTAACACATAAGCATATTCAAACCCAAACTACAATTGATGAATAAGTATTTAAGGCAATCTTATTTTTGTCATTGCAAGGAATGTGTGATATATCGGTATCAGTATTGGCCAATATATTTACCCAAACCAAAAAGGCAGACAGTTTCTGCGGATATTTTAGTGGAGGTTTTGTAGTCTCTGTGCACATGTGTCCATTCAATTTGTCCTCAAAGCAACAAAAATGGCATTTTAAATAACGTACAAATTTTATTTTGGCGAAAAAAGGGGCCACATATTTACATAATAATGCCACCCGTAAATACATTTAGTTTTTAGTTTTTACCAAGTGAAAAGTAAGTTTGTGGTCTTGGTCTTGTGAGCTTTACTGAGTATATGCAGAACTAAGCAACTTCATACATTTAAAAAAGCAATCATGAAACCGGATTTTTGTGTGTATGTGTGTGTGTTTATGTTTATTTGCAATACGGCATTACATCACATTAATGCCAAATCTAAAACTAAAAGAGCCGTAGTTTCTCAGAAAAATGTCGTCGGGTCAGTGCGCTGAAGTTACAATGATGTTTTCCAGAGCCAACACCTGCCCCAAAATACAGAGAGACTTACAAAGACATTTAACAAGATCAGTTATAGCTTAGTTCTGCCTAATCCTGGTATCGGCAAATATCAGTTATTATCAGTCACAGCAAAATACCAAATATTGGGTACTGGTAGTTCGCATCATCCATGATATTAGCGTCCACTATGGCACACAATTCACAAACAAACCAACCAAAGGGCCCTACAATTCGACTAAACAAAACAAACTAAACAAAAAATAATAAAAATAAATAACTGTGACTTTGATAAAAAAAAAAAAAATGCTTTACTTGAATAGGGTCCAAGTTGCCTCACTGTCTCACTATCAAACTTACTTTTAAGTGGTAAATTGTTTATTTCCTTGATTTGTCCATAACCAACCCTTTCACTTCCTGTCGCTTAACCTCTAAGTCTCAATATTTCATACATACAGCAACAAATTTATTTGAATGCAGTCTGGGGCACGGACGCTGAGATGGATGGCCCAACTGAGGTGGTGGTGGGCTGGCGAGGGGCTTGGTTTTACCGCATACATTAGTCACACACGCAGACTGCTGGTAGAAAAGAGGGGGCCTTGGACTGATAGAGCATGGGGGGGTCTAGGGAGGGACTGCAAGCATGTCTATCAGAAAAAGAGAGACTTAGTGCAGCGCAATGGGGAGGGGGGTACTGGGAGAATTGAAGGAGTAAATTTATCATAGTTATGGCTTTCTCAGGCATCCATTATCCAGCGGTCTGTTGACAGCTATAGTATCTGCATACCACCCCATCTTCTCTCACCTCTCTGGGTGATTGACAGCTCAGGGCTCAGACACACACAACTCAAAGCTGGACACGGAAACAGACAATGCCCACAGAAACATAAAGCTACTATATGCAAATTTAATATTTCTTAAATATAACGGCAATATACCAACCTTTTTTAGAACTGCTTGCTGTTAAAGAAGCCACAGATGCTATTCACGTAAGTATAAAAATTCAAACAACTGAATTTTAAAATTATTTGATATCTATTAGGGCTGAACATTTTGGTAAACAAATATTTCTGCCAAACGTGATTTTGTTTGTGATTATTTAAAATCCTGTTCTAAGTGTATGTTTTAAACACAGCTAAATGATAAATGATCTTCAATTACGTAGCTCTTTTCATTTCAAGACACTCCAAGCACTTAAAAACGGCTCCACTCACCCAGTGTTCAAAGACACTACAGCAATGTAGGTTAAGTGTCTTGCTTAAAGACACAACAACAATCCACTCTGTCCCGCTGTGGTATCTGGTGTTCCAGCGGTCTCCCATCCAAGTACTAACCAGGCCCTATCTTGCTTAGCTTCTAAGACCTGGCAAGATCAGGCTTAACAAGCAGGTGTGGTGACATATCTTAGATTGTGATTCTCAATCTAGGGAAACAGAGAGATTTTCGATTGACGTGACTTTACGCCCTACTGCACATGTTATGCAGAAAGAGACGCTCTCCGTCTGGTCACATGGGGAAACTTCTTTGAATAAAACAATGAAACAGGTATTGAATACAGGTTTTAATACGGTATGAACCGGTATGACAGACATCTGTCTCCTGACACTTGAGACAGCATTTTTTTCTAGAGAATCCAAGAGTGCCAACTTTTTGATTTGCAAAGAACTTCTAACTGCAGTTTATTTGTGGCCATTCAAATTGTGGTTTTGATTCAACTTCGATATTCTTTGTAGCTCTAGTCCAGATATACAACTTTAAATTTTCATTTTTAATACAATGAAAAAAAAAAAAAAAGAAAAACGTGCAATATACTTCTTGTTTTTTGTTGGGCGTTTGAGATTTAAATTTGTGCTGAAATAATCTGTCATTTTAAATAATATTGTTAGGGTCAAAAGTTCAGCCTCATTTCCATATGCCATAGCAGGCTGGACAGAGGCGGTGCAATCGAGGCAATGCTGAGAGGGTAGTGGTGGCAGAGAGCGAGCGATAGAAGCTAATTGTTGTAATAATTATCATGACTACAGGGAGCACAAAGAGAAAACTGATTACACCCGTATAGCAGCGTGGGGTTGGCAAGGGGGGGTGTGGGTGGTTGTAGAGGAGGGATTACCTGCCTGTGAGTAGACGGTCATTAACCTCACTTTGCTTCACTCGCACACACTCCACCGTCCCGGGCCATCTCTCATGTCGAGCAGAGTGCCAATCTATAACTCATTGTTCCCCTCCACTGTCTCTGCCGGGGCACGCTAATTGAAGGCAATCAGAACATGTCTCTGATAGACAACTTACCTCATTCCAACACACAAACACGCAGTCAGCGCTACAACTGTAAGCAGACCATTTTAAAATCTGAAAACATAACTGAAGATGAAACCCTGTTAGTGCTTGTCAATCAAACAATCAAAATGTTGTGATAAATCACTATTTTCTTTGGCCTTCTCACCTTCTTCTGGGTCAGTGGGTATAATATTGTCTTTGTACAGTATGATTGCATTTTCTGTATTGTTGTCTGCTATTGATATTTTTGCTCTATAAAATTAAATAGCTTGTTCTCTTGAGTCACAATTATGTTAGCAACTTTGTGTAGTTTCACTGTGTAGATAAAGCAATCATTTAGATTGGCACAATTCGTTATTTTGATAATTTCAATATATACTTTAAGAGGACTTTAATTTGATTTGCATAATGTTGAGTAGAAATTTTAATCAGGATGTCAAACGACATATTTCCAGCATGTATTTTTGAAATAAAGCAAGTGGAATACAAGTGGCAGGACAATTAATTAAGCCTTTTCCTGTATAGTATTTATCCATGACAGCATTCTAATTACTTCTTTATTACAACAGTGAAGGTCAATTATGTAACAAATGTGTTAGCCACTTTACAGCTTCAAATGTAAAATGATTGTGACATGGATATCTAGAATAAAACTTCTGAATACAAACATACAACTAAAACTATGGTAAATAGAATATTTACTTGACAAATACACTGACTGTAAACGTCCCTAATGAGGACCTCTGAGGAAGGAGCGCCCTCTACTGACAGAAACCAGAAAAGGTCAACACGTATGCCTCAAGAAAGGCAGAAAAAGAGCGTTAAGGGGTCAAAACTTTGAAAAAATAAAATCAAATTATAGTTTTAAAAATATTCACTTAGCTCTTACAAAAAAACAAACATCTATTGTAGGAACAACAATTCCTCAAAGCTTAAACTTCAACCCTACACCACAATTCACTATATCAAGTACAGCTCAGAAGTTCAGAATAAGGCCAAGAGATCTGTAATCTGATAACACTCACCTTAATGAGCAGCTTTTGGTTCATGAAAGTAACAGTAGGTCCTACATCTAGATTTTCTTTACAACATAAAACGAAAGAGTTCTGTGTGTTCAAGTTTGTTAGTGCAACTTACATGAGCCACGTTTATTGTATTTGCATGTGCATAAATATGAGGCGTAATAACAGGTTCTCTGTTTGTCTGAGAAAATCACACATTACATTCACTTCCAATCCCCCAGCAGGGATGAGACCCGATGACAGCGGCACCACATTGTTATTTTTGTGCTGGTGATGCGCAGTGTGGCGTCACCAGCTCCTGGCGCAAACGCTCAGAGTGTCAGCACTTCCATCTCTGCAGACACCTCTCACTCCCAAGTGAGACTGTTTTTACATTTACAACAGCCCCCAGTGGATCCGCACCCGTGTTCACAGTCCCATCTCCGAGCATCAACTTTGATTCTAATTAATGAACTTCTTTCTTCATAGGGCGCATTCAGTAAGGCTTTGATCACTCTGAACAGTGGAGACCAACCAGTCACTTGCTTTCAGGCCCATCCTTCTGCTGTCCAGCCCTTTTCCAGCTCAGCAGCTGAGAAAGTGCCAATCCCACAGTTTAAAGGCCCCACTGGCCCTGCCAGCATGATAGATAGTTTAGAAATGAGGACGCCTGTTTAAAAGAGAGAAGAGGAAAAAAAAGCATGCAGCAGCAGCTGTCAGACAACACAAAACCCACACACCATGACCACGTTCAATAGAGAGAAACAAGTGAGGGGCTTGGAAAGGTGATGCCACAGCTGACAGTTAAGAAACACAAGGAGAAGATGTGCAAATGCACTTTCAATACTACTCGATCAGTTTTATATTATTAAATGATGGCACTTAATAGAATAAATACAGTATGTGTGTTGTTCAGAAAAAAGAGCAACCAGCCAAAGTGACTAGTGCCATTACAACTGTGACTGTAAATGCACTGAGCGGGGCTTCAAATGTCACCTCTGCCAGGGGTAACTGTTGACAAACTGTCAAAGCAAGCCCTTCTGTTCACACGCTTGACATCATCAACCCTCACTTCACTCATTATTCAACAAGTGGGTCATACTAAACCTGTCACTTTAGCTAATACGCACTGATTATATATGGTTTCAGACATTGTTTCACTTGCATGCCCTGTTATCTCTCTGGTTCCTGCGAGTGCAGTCACTCCTCTGCAGAGTAAATGTGGTCAAATAGGCAGTAATTCAGGCTCCAGCGACACAGGCTCCATTTGCAGTTATGTATATTCTCCATCGCTCTCACAGGGGCCTCGACTAACACTTATTAAACAGATCTTAAGAACATCTCCATTCGTCATTGCCAAACCACTCATGCATCAGTGCCCTTATGTGTGTGTCTGCGTGTGTGTGAGTGCGCGTGTGTGCAGGCACGATCCCCAAGAGGCCGACGGTTTGCTGGGAGAGACATGATGTGGGAAGATTAATATGTGTGTGACAGTGGGACCAAGCAGGGAGGAAGGGTCACTCATTAGCCATATGACCAACCATTTCTACATCTAGCATATGCAAAAAGATACAGAACACAAATACAACGGTGACAAAGTAAGGAAAACGTACATTTACAGAATCCATTCTCTTGTTGTTTCTAATCAAATTATGTAATTAACCTTTTAACTGCCAAAGTAGCAATTCTTCAGAAGTTTCAGAAGCTTGAAAAATACCAAATGCAACAGGTTTTAAAACTTTATATTTCAAGAAATGTATTTCACCTGAAAAACTACAGTGCCTAAAGGATTTAATTATCTTGGCTTTAAATTCTAAAATTGTAACAGTAAGTCATTTTCAATTTCATTCATTAGGATTTAAAGATGTTTTTTATCCAAGCATGAAGCTGGCACAATAACAAATGTGGATTATTTCGACACAATTTTCTATAATGAAAAACAACACGTGTTGATAGTTTCGATGTAAATATATAAATATAAATATAAACTTATATATTGATCTACAATAAGCATCCTACACTATGTGGTGACAAGAGGCAGATGAAGTGAATAGGTTGAAGATTGTGCTGCTGAGGGCCATGAAACAAAAATGGCAGAAAAGAGAACAGTATTTCAGATATTTTGTGAAGAAAGAAACAACAGGCCATAGGAAAAAAAGAAAGAACTGCAATTGTCTTCAGTGGATGCATTTAAAATATAAAGATTATTAATTTTTGATACATAAATTGTTGGTTCTTTCTTTAAGCATTTCTCGGACCATCACAGACACAAAGCAATAGAATGTGGTAGAGAAGATGAGAGGGGTCAAATACTGCAATTACCAACCAATTGATTTCCATTGGTGTGACAGCGAATAAGTGTTACTCCATCAATGCTCAGTCAACCTGGCAGAAAATCCTCATCTGAAGGGAAAGCTGTGACGAGAAAGTTTACCACTTCATGTATGCATTCTCCCATCGACTGGGATCATGTATTTAATTAAATAACTCAAGCACCAAACAAATACAGAACTGGTTAGACTGTTATCAAACCAGACCATTTGAGGTAAGCATGGTCTTTCTCAAAAACCAAGATTGTGAATTAACAATATGGAAACATTAGATTTATTTACTCCTATCCAGTAGCAGACTTGGACGTATTGCCATCTTATCATTAGTATTTCCATTTTGTGTTACAGTGGTCTCAACGTACAATCAGCAACAGCGTGTACTGCTATTCTTCCTTGATGAGTTTCTTGAAGAAAATAAAGGCATTGCGGTTACACGTAAAAATAGAAAGCTTGAGTAATTATTTACCAAAGTGTCTGGATCTTTTCTGTAATCGCAATCCTATGGGGAAACTATGAGTTAGTTGCAGCAGTTCACTAATTAGTCAAAAGTCACAGAAATATGACCCTTTTGAGAGCGGAGGACTAATTAAGGCTACCTTGTCTCTTACCGGCAATTAAAAAACAACAACAGTCTGCAGTTTTTTTTCTTACACCAAATCTTTCGATCTCATTGTCTGCCGCTCTTTCAACATCATTTATCCTTTTCATTCAATAGCCCAAAAATGTGCCACAATTTTCATGCCATAATCGTTATTAATGGACAGACTGGTTGTAATGAGTTACATTTTCTTGTGCAACTTTTTAATGATGTATTTTTGCTCTAATATTTTTATTGTCTGGAATGAGGGCTTGTTTCCTGCTTCATCAGAGGCACTTAATTGCAGTACATGTCTGCACTAATGCTACCAATATTTTATATTTTAATGCTTGTTATATAGTTACTATTTCAGTTTCGGCTTTTATTTTAGTCTTTATATTTTAAAATTGCATACACCTTTGCCAGCATGATAGAGGAAAATGTGTTGAGGAGAGGAGAGTTTGAGGATGTATTCAGCTGGGTACAAAGGATATTTACAGGACGGGCTGTTTGTACATGCGCATACACAGGAACATGTGTGTTGGCAGGTATAGGCAGTGAGTGCAGCCTGTCACAGCCCAGCCCTGATTACTCCGCACCATTCATCAAAGTGTCACCTCCCTGACAGCCGCTAATAAATATACTGCCACAGACCCCCTCTCACACCTGGCAACACAAGCACACACACTCACCCCCCTCCTCTTCCCTCCCCACTTCACCAGCCTCACCCCCGGCACCCCGACAAACGCACCCAACACGACTACAAGAACGTATTCTTGAACTCATTTGCTAATTACTGCATTTGCCATCAATTCTGTTACAATCCTTTTTCATGTCAACAGGAGCACGAGAATTTTAATTAATTATCTTTAAAAATAAAAATATACAACATATTGTGTCAGTCATCACGTCTTATAAAGGTTCTCGGGAGTGGTTCTCAAACTTTTTACACCAGGTATCACCACAGAACAATTGTGACTTTACCATCTAAATCTAAAATAAATCTGTACTTAGATTATTCCAGGTCTAAATAAAGTCTTGAGTAGGGGAGCAATATTGTAACAAGACATGGCTCAAGGAAGCTCAAAAAAAAAAAAAAAGTACAAATAACATTACATTGAAATAAACACTAGTACTTAAAAAGTGTCCAAATAGCACCTGCAGTTTAAGTACAACCAGTGGTAACCCTAGTTTAATTAATTGTGGTCGGAAGTTCGGAACAACAAAGGAAAATCTAACTTAGATAAAATTACTTTAATTAAGCTTATCAATCTTACGAGACTTTTTTCACTTAAATGGACCAGTATTACTAAGATTATTCTATCCTGATTTACATTATCTAGATATAAACTTTATAAAAAAGCAAATTTGTATCTGTTTAAAGCCATAATTGCTTGAATAAAGAATAGATTTGCTTAAAAATCTTGTCAAGAGAACTTGAAACTAGCATTTTCTGCTTAAAAACTTTTTCTTTTTATTTCTTCTATCTATTTTTGAAAGGTTTTTTTTTTTTTGCAGTGAATTTGCTGCAAAACCTCTGTAAATACTGTATATGTTAGACTAACTTAATGCCTAATCTGATTACCAATTGTACAAGCATAAAATAACAGCCATTGCCATTCCACATGAATTGTAATCTAGATCAAAGTTAGTTGGTTTATATTCAATAAATATCATGATAAATGTCTTTGTACTGGCTTACTTAATTTTGGTTATGCCAATAAAATGTGTGAGGGTCACTTTTGTAGTTATTTTAAAGATCACATCACTTTTTAAAATTTAGTTTTCATTAGGCTTCTTTTTAGTGTAAACAATATTCTTAATTTAAAATTGTATATATCTTCAAAACAACACTCATAATTTCTAAAATTCAATATATTAACTCTACACATAATTTATATTATTCATGTCATTTAAGCATACTCTAGAGTTCTATTTGGCATTGTTCCATGTCATCTTCCCATGTCAGATAAGAGGCTAAATCTGCATTTCTACTGGCTGTAAAAGATATTACATAGGGAAAATATGCTACTGCTGCAGAAATGCTGAAAATTAGTCTGAATGATGCTGAATGCTACTTAAAAACAATGCAGCTCTATCAAAGATCTACCTGTGACATCACAAAACTGGAAAATTCAAAACTGTGAGATTCAGAGATGAAAGAATAGTATCTCAAAAGCATGAATAAAAACAAGTTTAAAAAGTGCTTTAATACCACTTGTATTGCATCTCCATGTGCTGGTGTGGGCAGGTGCTCTCCTGCTCCCCCTGTTGGGAGATAGATGAAGCATATGACTAAACACTGATGTGTGGGGCAGTGCGCATGTGGGACCACTGAGATCTGGTGGCGGAAGCCTGGATAAGGGTATATCCTGCACTGGTAGATGTCCTTGCCAGCATGCCCGTCTGTTTGTGTGTGTTGAGAGGAGGCATTCTCCATGCTGCGCTGGCAGATGGTGGAACTGCACTGGCAGGCCACAATTGCTAACGTGAGGGAGGACAGGGAGAAGGTTGGTATGCAGCATGGGACATGAGGCCAGGAAATGCATGGTAAAATGGAGGTGTGAAGTAGCAGGAGGGCACTGACAAAAATGCAAATTAAAAGTAATTCCAAAATAAATTAGATAATGAACCACCTCAGCTGTATTATAATATTTTCATCAACCTCTCTTATGAAGTTGATGTACTTATTTGCAGATCTGGATTATGCCAGATGCCTTCACACATGGATTAAATTTTTTTTAGAACAAAACTTCTTGAAAACCTTTAAACTAACTTCTATATCTGATGTGTGCATGTTCTCCTTCAGGCATGGTTGTGTGGTGGTCAGTTGGCAGCTGCTGTCCAACACTGGAAGCATGCTTCCATGTGTGGTGAGCCTTCTGGGCAGCAGGGCCAGTCCAGGTGTGGAGTGGGAGTATTGGGAAGATGGGGAACAGTGGGCCAGTTAATTAGAGAGAGGTGATTAATGGGACAGTGGAGCTCTGGATGTTAGAGGAGACGCAAGAAGGAGGGGTTAAAATAAGAGGCGAGTGGGTGTTGCACCATTACAAGAGTATGTAAAAATAAAAAATATAAAATAGTCAAATAGAAACACTGCCAATGCCTTTCATTACACTTAAAAAATACAGATATGTGGGATAGCTGGAGCATGACAGTGAAGTCATCTGTGAAGACAAGTCTGACACACAAGATGAACAATACTGATCTGAAGTGATTTGTTTAACATGAAGTTAAGGTTCATACTTAAAGCTCTCAGTGTACAAAGCAAAAAGACATAGGCTCACCTAACAGAAGTCAGAGACAGAATTTTTGAAAAACACAGGCCATGAGACACACATCCAACGATACGCATTTCAATAGATTTGATTGAAGTAAAAAGATCTGGTGTTTCCGTTGCATGTTATTGAGATGTAAGAAGTAACGTCGTGACAAACTCTCCGCTGGGGACGTGGCGTGTAAACACCAATCATTTGGCAGATGCGCCGTGAGCAAATTGGCAGTGTATTCCCCGAGGCTGAGCCACACACCATTATCAGGATAGAGACTAATCGCGTGTCGTCTCCCATATGAGGAGCAATTAATTCGCACCAAATCAAACTGCAGAACAACAGAGCTGCAATGGAAAAGTGAGCTATACAACATAAGGGAGTCACAAGTTCAGTAGGAACATTTTTTAAGTTTTCTTTTATACAAGGTGAAGAAAAAAAGTGGAATCTTGAGTTGAAAATTGAGTTGTTACTTTAAGTGCTCTGTGTTTAATTCAAATACTTGAGGATTTTTTGCTACTCTATTCCCTAATGTTTATTCTATGTAATCAGTCTAACATTCTACACACAGTATTTCTATATCATTCTATAAATGCTTCAAACATATGACTGTTCTGTTGCTTATACTTTATTATTTTTCCAGTTTGGCTAAATGTATGCAAAACCTCAATTTAAAATATTCATTTTCAAATATGATTCATTACATTAGGCTGCATTTTGCTGTATCTATTTAAGGAAAAAAAAAAAAGACAGTTGTGAGTTTCCTTTATTCTCATCTCAATACACTGACTGACATGACTCCAGACAGTGGGCCATTCTTCCCTGTCTGATTGCTCTGTGGCCAGTGTGATTAAGGAAGAAGACTAAAAGGTGATTTTTCACAATGATGGACAGAGGGAGAGAGAGAATGGAGTGGCTGTGAGTTTAATCTCTTGCAGATGAAGCAATGAATGCAGGACAAAAGAAAGAGCCGGGACAAACACAGATCCTCAAATTAATCATCATAATGTTGCTCTAATAGAGTCACTTCAATAACAACTAATTTGTTCATGTTTAGTCAACTTACTTTACTCCTTACTAAACAACTGGCCACTGGTCTTACTCCAGGCCAAGAGTTTCTAGAATGAAGTAAAGCATAAATACATCATCTTTGATTAATTTTAGTCTTGCAAAGCAGCAGCATCACGATTACATATGCTTCAAATCAAGTATTTACAGTGACTACATTAATATCTTACAACACCAACTGATAGAACACCTTCCCACTCAGTGCTGTTCTGGCGAGGCAGAAAAAGTCATTTATCAGCTTGTTGTCAATCTCTGTTGCCCCCTGTGTTTATCGGAGCACTGTTAAGTATCAGCACAGTTCTTCATTGCACTGCTGCGATAAACTGGTAGGGTGCATGCTTCCCGCAGCGCAAACATGTTGTTTGGTCTGTTAGCGCAGTGGTCACACCGCGAAGGGGGCTCATGAGCGCTGCTAATGGGAAGGAAGACATGTGGGGTAAAGGGTGCGTTGGAGGGGAGATCTTAAGGGGGAGGGTTAGACTTTATTCTGGTATTTTTGGCAGGTGTTGTAGAAGAAGTCGGCACGTTTGTGTGTGTTTTGCTAGAGGCCACAGGGCAACCTCTGAGAAGCTCTACTAATTGCAACCTATGGGTTTTAGCTGAGGGTCTTGCTTGGTTAATATCATTAGCTAATCAGCTGTGTTTTGTCCCCCTTTGCCCTAGCACTTCAGCACCACCAGCAGCATCACCCCCCCACACAAATGTACACCTCTCCATGCACACCCTCTGTACCACCTCCATCCCCGAGCCCAATGCAGACTGCTGAGTCTGGCTTTGCGCTTGTTGGAAGGGGCCCTTGCATCTGGGCTCCACTGACAAAGAAGATTAATACCTCACCCACACGCAAACACACAGCGGCATGGGCATATAGGCGGACAGGATTCGTGCCCACGCAGCAAGTGCCCTCCTGGGGTCCTCAACTTCACAAACAAGCAAGCGCAAAATCCAACCTCAATCAAAACCGAAAGCGAACTGCCCCCTCCCTCCTCACCCCTTTTCTCGAGGCTCTGGATCACTTCAAGTCTGTACCTTCCTATTTCCCCTCCTTAGCCCCCAAAACAGCACTTTAAATAGATTCTTCAGGCCACAGAAAACAACTTTCTGCTGATGCTAGTACGCTTTCATGTGAGCCATCCCACATCTCTTCTTCCGCTTCTTATTCACTTCACATCACACACCTTTAGTTAAACACTATTCTGAGCTCATGTTACAACAACTATCTGCAAATCCTGCAGTCCTTTGTAACCAGAAGTCCACACCATCGAGAAATTGTGTATAAACCAAACAATATGCTAAGGAGTTCTACCCATAAAATTCCAGATGAATCAGAAGTTATAGCCAATCTATATCCTTTACTTACGTTTAACTACTATTTCATGTCATGACTGATACATAGGTTGGCCAAAAAATGTCCAATATTTAAACTTTTTGGTTATCAGCAATAGTTCTAATTAGTTTCTGCAGTGTCTTTTTTCAATTGCACTAAAAACAACATTGACAATGGACAGTTATGACATTGATGATTCCTTGAAAAAATTTATACATTGGTAATACTGCCAATATTGTAGAACGTTATACCAAAGAAATTCTTGGTTGACTAAAGACATGCCCACTGACCAATTAATCGACTAAAAGAGGAGCATGACAAAAGTTCTCAAGCTAAAAGGTATCCTTGATATTTGTTTGACCCAACCTGCTCAAAAATGCAAAAGAAGGCAGACAAAAAAATGTATATCTAAAAACACAGATTAGAAAGTTTTGGTCCAAAATCAACTGTTAATTTCCTTTTTATGTTGCTTTTCAGTATAATTTCTAACAATCTAAAATAAAACATCAGACGACTATTTAACATGTTGGTCGACTAAGATTCCATCGACCGATTAATCGCCTAAACGACTTAAAGACTACAGCACTAGTCAAAAGTACAAACTTTCTGTGGAGACAAACAGAGGTGTCTTCCAGCATGTATGCAGGGAATCTGAAGAAAAGTTTTTCAATTTTACCATTTCCAGCACTTTAATACCTTTTTAAAAACCCAACAGACACTCTTGTTAGAGATGCACATTAAGGACTTCAGTACAATAAAAACTTCAAGAGAGAAAATATATTATTTACCTTAATTTTAATCATTTCTTCTTTTTTATTTTTTACCATGATGTCTTGAAGGGCATAAAGCAATAAGGAAAATAATATTTTACCCAATAACATAGTCTTAACAAAATGAAATGCTTTCGAGTTCTGATTTACACAACCTACATACCACCTGTCACTGTTCTATGGCCAACGTGGATGTGGTGAGGATACAAACTTGGCATAAGAATTTAAAAGAGTTCAAGCAATAAAAGAGAATCGAAAAGAATGGAAAGAAATATTTGAGCGAGTGGCGTAGGAGAAAAAGGATCAGATAAAAGAGTAATCACTTAGGCAGGCAGCGCTCTGGCACATCAACGCACAGCTAAACGCTTCCCCGTGTCAGCATTTTGGCTGCTTGTCAAAGGACTGAGCAGAGAGCCACAGAAAGAACGGCAATGAAAAATATGTGGCGAGAAACACAGGAATATATGTTCGACTTGGCAAAAATAGAGCATGTAAAGTATCGTACATATTATGCAAATAAGTGAATAACTATTGTAAAATGATTGTGCAATTATAAATACATTTTCAGTCAAAAGTTTAATTTATAATGTTGAATGTCCATATAATGTCTTGTAGATGTTGGGTTTATTTTGTTTAAAATATTGATTAATTGATAAAGGTTTCCAATATTGTTTTATGATTTATACATTTTTATTTGTTTTTCAATTTAATTTATGTTTTTTATTGTTGGGAGTCTTGCAGAGAGCAACTGCAACCGAAGCGTTTAAGCTGATTTGATGTTGCCTCCATGAAAAGAAATCAAAGTCTGTCTTTTAGAGAGAGCAGAGGAAAGGGAGGAAATCGAAGTAATATCGTTCAAACTAAATAATAAAACACTTTTACTATGAGTCATATTTCAATATCAGAATATAAAGGGGAATATTTGTGAGAGCATTATAGAAATGAATAACTACAGAGGGAAAGTGTCATGATCCAACTTGTAATGTTGTTTGGGCCATATTGTAGGTGTACGGTTTCCCCTGCTCTCCAGCCTATTGGAACAGCATTGCATGTCCTTATAAATAATTCATTTTTTAATCTGATTTCCCCAAGCGATTCTCACTGTGTTAGTCACATATTCAATAACGGTGTTCGCTGCATAATCTTCCTGTGTATTTCCGTGATTTTTCTTCTTGTTCAGAGCAGAGCTGTGGGGTTGGTGGATGGGGAAGGGGTGTCCCGTCGCTGTCTTAAACTAAAGTGAGGATGAGAGAGCAGAGTCGTGCGCATCATCAGTCAACATCCTACAGGTTGACAAAGAACACACGCCACCCTTTTCTACTTCTGCGGCTTCTCTCTCGCGTGGGCCAAGAAGACGATATTGCTTTTAAGAGGAGTAGTGTCAGACCCAAAGAGTCTTACTCATGAGAAATGTAGTTTTTTCATCTTTATCAAATCGACATTGATCATGAATAAAATATGTCAGTAAAGAGTCTGGATACCTCAACAAGCAACTATTTATAACTAGAATATTTTTAAGTTCCTAGATTCAAGGTTTCAGAAAGAATGACAAGATGGCAAGTGCCAGTAACTAGTCCTAACAGCCCTTGCGGTAAATACTTATCATAGTTTTACAGCAGTAAAGTTGCACTTTATGAAGTATTTGACAAATAAAAATTTAAGTAAGTAATTTAAGGACTAAAACACAATCTCTCCACATATGTCCTCAAAGAGTACCAAAATGCAAAGATAATTTACACAAAATTGACAGTTTCCTGGGAGCTTAAACAATCATTTCACAAAATTTAAGGGGTAAAAGATATTATAATTTTTAAATTGTAACATGGTTGTTTGTGGAATTACCTCTACCTACAGTCATTTTTGCAGGGCAGATGACAAACCAAAACCTCATCGAAACAGCCAAGCAGTGTAAAAACAAGCAATATGCTTAGTAAAAGCTTAAATTTAATTATAACGCGGTCTAACCTACACACATGAAGTATTTTTTACAACTTACTACTGATAATTGAATAGCAGTATAGCATACAGATACAGCAAATGTATCTGTTCTAACACTAACACTGATAAACCAAGAGAAAATATCTTCATTTAACGCTGCATTTACAACATTTAACATTGAGAAGAGACACGAAGACATCATGCTGCTAAATAGGAGGGCCAAATGTGTGTCAATACAGACAGAATCAGTGCATCTAAATCTGAAAGTGCCTAAATAATAAATAACATTTCCCTCCGCCCAATTAGCGCACACACTTGTGTCCACTCAGCAAGTCTGTTATTATCCACTGGCATTAAGTAACTAAATATGAAGGTCTCAACTCATGACAACAATCTCAGCTATTAACTTCACCAGCTATTTTTCCACCCAAAAATTGACCTTTGACCCCAAATGACATGAGCAGTTAATGATAAAAAGTTAGGAAGTGAAGCCTCAGTATATGAAAACAACATTTAGATTGGAAGTTGGACTTTAAGTGCACAAATTGTACCAGTATTTGCTATAAACAAGGGCAAGCAGGTACTCAGTGGTGCCTCCACAGTTGACTTGAAAAACCTTTAGCACCCCCTAGTGTTCACCAGCCACTATAGGACGCAAGCCTTATCGAAGAATACAGATGATTTGAACATTAGAGTTAGGACTGAGACCAAGAAGTTTTAATATTAAGTTTTAAATAGTTTTTGTTTATTTCTCTTAAACATCATCACACAGAACGGCACTATAATATTTACTTTAAACTTTACAGTATATTTTGTCATAAATCCAGTCAGGTCAATGGAGCACTTGTTCCTTCAATAATGACAACAAAGCTACAAGAAAAAAGGCCTTGCATCTCGGTGTGGACTTAACTTGGCCCTGTTCTAGTTCTTTTTTTAGGTCAATTGTGTGTTATTGCAATATTAATCTGGGGAAACAGCATACAAATACAATAAAAGAAATGTGCTAATTACATAAAAACTGCAATCAAATATTAGCTTGTAAATATCTAATCTCACAATGAACAAACGTTTTAAGCATATAAATAGTGAGAAATAAAATACTAGCACATTGGTGGAAAAAGAGGCCTATTTATGCAAAGTTAAAATGTTGCTACTTCACAGAAAACATCTCTACAGCTCTGCTTAGTTCCATATCACAAATACACTTGAACAGGCTTAGCTTGTCTCTCTGTTTTATAAATATTTTAGTTTTTCTGTTTGGTGCACAGTTTAAAGTTTTAAAGTTAAATAGAGATCTTAAGTGGTTTAAATCACTCTAGTCAAGGTGTGTTCAAAAAAACAGAGCACTTCATATTACCACTTACTGACATCACAAGGTGTTTTTTGTCAGAGAGAAAAACACCATCTAAATATGAATGAGTTGTGTTTTAGATGAGGAAACTGCAATAAACAAAGATAAAATAATAATAATGCTTAAAACACTTCTTTTAAAATGTCCCAAACTTACTTTTAAAAGACTTTTAGAAAACAATTCTAGCCTGGCCTGTCCAACATAAACCCTTGGCTACAGTCAAAATGTTTGCTTCCATCCTCTCATAAACGTTTGTGATTAAAAAAAGGGGGCAATATGAAGAGCCGAGGCGTTTCTGCAATCTTGCACTTCCTAATTTGGTACTGGGGGAGTTAACACACCTGCCAGCTTCATGCTGACGAGGGTGATTTCTCAAACTGTTGTTGTTTGGTTCCGTCAGTTTAAAAACGAGGCGAAGACAGAGAGAAGAGAAGAAGATATCCATTTTGGATACAGTACACTAAAGACTTCAGGCTACAAAGAAAATACACAAACTCTGCTACCTTGTTAGAGCATAACATGCACTAGATATGCTTTAATCTATTTTCTAAAAGCTTAATTTAATAGAATATTTTTAGACTATAGTAAAATATTCTAACACTGGCAGTTGTTCTTGTGATTGAGTATTTGTTGACCATGTGTAGTAGTAAAGCATCACAGTACAGCCAATCCTGTTCTGTTGAAAATGTTGACGGCTCGATGATTGATGGCACTTATTTGTGGCTTTCGAACCCTTCTGCTACACCTTTTTTTTTCATTTTTTTCTCTCCTCTTTCTATAGTTTGCAACAAATGTGAAAAAAATTATGTAATTTTATAGTTATAAGTTTACCGTAGGACTGCCCGATTTTTAGAGAAAAAAAAATCCTGATTATTTAAATCATAATTGAAATCACAATTGTTCAAACTATTTTTTGTTTAGAGAAAGTGCAACGCATTAAAGAAGGGCTATTCAAATGGCGGCCCGAGCGCCAAATGGCGGCCCATTAAGAACTATGTTTTGACCCAGCATAAAAAAACAAGCCATGGATTAGATGAAATTGTTTGATAGGCAGTGCGTTGTTCTTAGTGCAGCATGTTGACTCTCTTATTCAGTAACTTATTACACTATGCATCATATGAACTAGATTCTGTTATGCCTTATCTCTGTAGACTACTGGAACTTGATTCAGTCCCTCTGCTGCTCTGAGCTGCTTTAGTTTAAGTCCTGTATTTTTTGTCTTAGTCCTGTTTTAAGCCTGCTTTTCTGTGATAGTGTAGTGTAACTACATTTCCAGTATATAATACCATTTCGAGATGTTTAAAATGGATGTAAAACACATTTGTTGTTCATGATTGTAGGTTGGCCCTCAGACCATATCAATTCAAAAAATCTGGCACACATGTAAGCATATTTGACTAGCCCTGCATTAGAATCTTTGAAAAAATAAAATGCAATATGTGACAGAAATAGACTGGTATAAATGTATTCTAGAATAGGTGGGTTTCACATTCTAGAATTCTTGGCAGTTATAAGTCAGGTGGAGAGCAAGAGGCAGATTTTCCTATTAATAACATTGGACTTTGTTGTGGAATAATTCAAAAAATATTTTGCTAATTTAAAAAGCGATTATTTCTATAATGACTAGACCCACTACTTATTTGTATTATAAAAATAAATTGCATTTAAACAATATTTATTTCAGCTGCCCTCCACCTCATTCAAATTATATTGGCCTGTAGAAGGTTGTGATGTCATCTGAAACCCACCTATTATAACTCAAGGAAATACAGCATCTGTGCGCTTATGAAAAGTCTTACGGTTAAAAATCGATTACACAATTTTTATAAATGATTACTGCAATAATTGAGATAGAAATTAAAATTAAATTTATTGCACAGCCCTAGATTACCGTCGATCATTTTGGGCTTTATCTCACATCAATCATTCTCTTCAACATGAATATAGTTGACAATATTTAATAACTATTAGTGAAAACTTTGAAAGTATTTTATATAATGTTAAGAAATGTGAATGACAATGATAATATGAACATTTTAATATTTGTCTAATATTTGTAATAAAACTATCTGCAGTTCAGACGAGAAACAGGGACTTGAGCATACAGTTCTTCCACTTTCTTCCAGTTTTGCTGTCGACTATTGCACACAATCTTAAACAAAACTATGCAAGTCTGAGTATTTGCAAGACTCTGAAAAAGAGGAGGAGATAGTGTGTAAACAGCTAAGGCAAGTTTGTAGATTTATTGACGCTTAGTGATTATATTGTTCTTTGCCAAACTTGTGACCAAAACTGTCAATTGCTACTTTTATGTACAAAGTGCCAGAAATGTGAGTGTTAATCTTTGAGTTACTATTTCTCTTGAAATCTTTTAGTTGTCAAGAGAAAGTAGGGAAAATGTAATTATTGGATTGGTTGTATCGATCACAGAGTTTGTATTTCTGCTTTATTATGTGTTTGTTCATTTTTTAATGTTTAAAAATTGCAGTCGTAAGTTCATTGTGATGTTGTCTTTTACATACCTGTATTTTTGAAACTGCTCTATAAAGAGTCAATAAAGATGTGAATGGGGACAGAGGGGGGTGGGTCTGTCAGTGGTTGCTGCCAAATTGTTATCCATCACCCAAAACAGAGAGCAGGAAGGAGCAGGATAAGGCATGAGCAAGAGAGGACACCAGAGGCCACAGCACAATTTCCCCATAGATCACACGCTAAAACAGAACTTCACAGGCAAAAGGAAGGGAAGAGGTGTTTTCTTTGAAGGACTTTTACTTTTTTAAGTGTTAAATGAACCAAAGTGTTGCTTGTTTCTTCAGCCCCAGCCAGGAATTCCTCTTTGGTGCCTTACAGTCTATGACTTTGACGTGTATGTATTGTTTAGTTAAATCACTTATTTGATGACATAATTATTTTGTTTTGGTACTTAAAGCTTTATGTTGTTGTTCTGTTAATCCAATAATCTAAATTTAATACTATATGTAATTTATATATTTTTATATACAAATACACATATACACTGTATTATGGGTAAAAAAAACAAGTGGTAATAGCTTCACCTCAGTAAAAACTTTTCTCCCCTGGTGCCTCATCGTCGTTTGCTCCTGTGCCCGGCCTCCTCTTCCTCTCTTTGCTGTTGCTCTGGTGCTGGGCTGTAGACAGACAGAAGAGGGACGGAGGGGGAGACAGAGCGGGACAGGCCTTTAGTCTAGAGATCATTACCTTTACATTATTAATGTATGGCCAAACCACAAAGGACATCCACAGACAGCGAAGAGAAGGACTGCTGCACTGCTCTGTGGAGTGAAACCTGAAGAACCCAGACTTTTCTGAATTAAATAAACTGTCTTAGCACATAAACATAAAGAAAAGGATTGTGTCACATTGTGTCCTTGGGCAAGACATTACACTTGCATTCCTTGGTGGTAGTCTCAGACAGTGGCAGTTCATGTGATTAGACTGAAGAAGCAATGCACTCTTGTAAAGCAAAATCAGATAAATGCTATTCTTTCATTTGACCTAATTGATTGAAATAAATGTACAAAATGAAAGATTCCACCAATTGTCTGCATATGGGTCTACAGCAGGTAATGTGTAGCTGACCAGAGAATTAGGAAGTGTGCGGCATGTTTCATTAAATGCTCAATATATCTTGTGTTTTCTGGATCATTTAAGCCCCATTACAGAACAGTGGCACCGATTTAATTTCTAAAGTGCCTTTCAAAAGCATCACCTCAGGCACTTCTTTATGCTCTCGAACACAGACATGCTGTCCGTATTCACAGCTGCAAACACCGACTGAACATGCACCTGCAAACTCCACAACAACGCAGCTTTGCTTTTTAATAAGTCGAGTGCATTACCGGACTATGTTTTTCTGTAATTTTTTACATTCACTACTATTACGGAAAGGGGGAATAATTTACATGTTCTCACTAATAGAGCAGTGCCTTCCTGATGTGGTTGTTAATATCTCAGAGATGTAATGATATTTAAGCCAAAATACCAAAAATAAATATCATTGACTAAAACAATATACATGTTTTAATTTACAATGAGCTAGAGTTTTATATAAAAAAGGCTTGATAACTTTCTTTTTTTATTAAAGTAGTCTATTAGTGCATCACATTCAGAGAGAATTTACAACTTAAATTCAAAAACTTCAGAGTATATAATAGATGAAAGAGCCTTGCAGTGGCAGTATCTGCTGCCTTGGCTGCCAGACCCATTTAACTTGGCAGCTTGGCCGAAGGATGAACCCCAAGACTGTCCGCCAGAGCCAAGGCTGGACCCTCTGTGTCTACGAGCTGTAAGTGTGACATTCTCCTGTTTGGGTACAGATGCTTCAGAATTTTCTTTTTTTTTTTGCATATTTGATAGAACATCACTGACTGTATAAAGTTAAAATTTGAAGTTATGGAATATACAGTTTGTCGGTATTGTTTGCAATGCTCTACAGAAAAGGCATAGACCACAAATCTGGACGGGTACTGGTCATACTTTTCTTAAACTCTGTAGCCCGCTTTCATAACAAAAATATGATTTTGTGAACTTGCCTGTGAGTCCACGCTGTCACAGTATGTATGTGCTGAGCAAGCTTGACATCCAGGGAGGTAGAAGTAAGGAGAGTGTTGTTCAGAGCAATTGATACATTGCAAATAGAGTGGGCTTCCTGTCCGGGTTTTGTGGCTAAGGTGCTAAACGCTTTAGGAAACCAGATACACTTGCACATCCTCTAAAGAGATAACAGGACAGGCTGAAAAGGTGGTGAAAAATATACAAGGTAGGAGCCTAAAAGCATGGCCACTGACAGTAAAGTTGCCTTGCTGTACTTTTCTAGGCAGTTTTAGTGGGCTTGTGCTTTATAATTTTCTCCTATACTATGGTGCTCCTCATTTGAAAATTAAACTGGGTCCATTTCTTCGCCAATCCCTTTGTCGTTTGTTCTCCCTCTCCTCTCTAATGAGATGGAATGTAGCTAAATTAGCAGTAGAGAGGCAAAGCTTCATTTACAAGACAGACAATCAAATGATCCTTTGCAAAACATGCTCAATATGCATTAGATGTAGGGCTTTGAGAATATAGGGAGGCCTCTTTTCGCACTCAAATGGGGTGGGGGCGTATCTCGATGTTGCACAGTGGTGAAAAATGCCAAACTGAAATCATCCATCACAATGCAATGAAAGGGCCTGCAGCGCCGGGAGTGGGTGAGAGGACTGAGATGTTTGTATTGGCCCACTGGGTTTGGGAGTGTTGCAAATGAACGGGTAAATGTTAAAAAATGTTCTTTTTATTAGACGAATTGCATCATTACATCACATTATAAAAACAAAAAATGCACCATTAATTTCCTTCCCAAACAGCCATAAGTACATGTCTCTCTGTCCCTGTGCCCATCTCAGTATGGCCCCAAGGGGCCGTAATTCCAAACCCATTTTCAACCAATAGATAAACCAATTGGGTTTGTTATCAAAATGTATGTGGTAGAAAATGGTATAATTTAATCATTATCCATCTTTAAGTAAACATATCCAGTTAACAAAATATGTGTTTCCCTAATATTTCAATATGTGCACTCATACTTGCACCTACTTCAGAAAATCAGTGCATTTTGCATACCCCCCCAAAAAAAACAAAAAAATGATAATTCACCATTGGTATTCAGATAAAAATGCTCTATGTTGTTTGACAGTGACAGCACATTAGGTAGATATTAAGATTTAGTGCAACTGTAACGCCACACAAACAAAAGAGGGATCTCTGCTACTTTTTCAACCCTTCTTCTATAAACATAAAACATGAATAATAAATGAAGAACGTGATGAGATCAATCAGAGGCTATCAGTGTGAAAGATAGAAGTGGACAGGATAAATCTGCCATAGACTCCAACAACATCCCACTTCCAGAGATAGTAGCAAGAGGTAAAGATAAGCTCTGCTCTATAGACTGGAAGAAGGCCCTTGTGCTAAAATATGTACACAGATGGAAAGATTGGAAAGTGCTAGAAGCTGGTGAACATCACACCTCATTGGAATAGTTTGCATACCATGTACTATTTTACCCCTGCATGCATTGACCTCTCGCACCTCTGCATCACAAACTCACATTTGCAACAATGCCACCACAGCATGACAAATGCAAACAAAAGGTTCACCTATTCATCACTGTACGCCGAGAGGGAGGAGCTAATTACGCCATGCTGAAAATTATGACTTACTCTTGTTTTGTTTGTCCTACAAGAGATTACAGGTCAGTGGATAGAGGTGAAAAAAGTGCCTTCTTGCTTCTGGCACACTAAACAAACAATGACGCGCACACACCATCGCATCTCGCCGCTTGTGTCCCTGCTCGGAGGCATGATTAATCCAGTGCAGAGTGGGAAGATTTCGACCCTAAACAGAAAAGTCCTATTGAGGCAGCGAGAGGCACTGATTTATTTAGGTGTGACTGCTTCCACATTCATTATGAGAGCGCAGGTGCAGGCCCAAATATTCTCCTCTTCTCCCCCAGCTGTAGCCTGTTTGTGCTTGGAATACACACATACACAAACATTGTGAAATAAAGCAGAAGCAGCACACATGGCCTGGATGCTTTACAGAGGCTGTACTTATAGAATCTGGGTGGCATACAGAACACGGGTCGTCTCTGCATTTGAAGAATGGTGCGTCCTGATTTAGCTCAAACGCAAATAACAAGCCAATGGAAAACGCAAATACATGTGCGCAAACAGTATGTCCTGGAGTGTCCTAAGTGTAGTTCTGGCTTTCCTGCCCTCTTGAGACTTTAGGCAAAATATTAATAGTAAAATATGCATCAATGCATTGTGATTGGAAGTTTAAAATGGCAGAAATCACTTTTAATGAGCTTTTAACTTTGTTACAAGGCGTTATGTCGACATTTATGTACCCAGTACTCAATGTTCATTTTTGATTGATTTTTGTATTTTTTTTTTTTTTTTCGATATCTCAAACAGAGACTTCCAGCATTCACCTTGTATTACCTATCCTCTTCCTCCTCCACTTTTGCAATGAAATACACCAAAGAATTACAGTTTTAAAGTCAATAGACTTGTTTCTAATGAGCTGTTTTAGATAAATATTTTACTTTTTCGATTTGAAATGACATGATTATTGTACTACACTACAGCCCACACCTTTATATGCTCAAAATTAATTGCAAAAAAAAAAAAAAATTTACCTAATCAAATGTATTGCCTGCATGCTCCACAGCTCTATTGTCATTCATCAGTATCAAAATCATCTACTAACTGTATTGCTTTTATAGAGTTCTGAAACAGTTTCCTGAGGTGTTACTTCTGAATAAGCCCAGTTCTTTTAGCAGCAGAAAGAATAAGTCTGTGGTCTACACCTGTGGTTTGTGTGTTACAGGCAGCAGCCACTCATTATGGCCCATTTTAGCTTCCCGTGTCACCCTGATTAAACCCCCGCAGAGCTTAGCCCAACATGTGTGTTTGGCGAGGGATATACAGGAGGGAAGACTGACTCTTTATGCCTGTGACAGCTTGCTCATTTCTTTAATACAAATGGCTGCTGGGGCTGGTCGGCATGCATCAGGAGCCCCCATCACTGCTCCCCTGTTGCTGTCATTTATTACGCAGTTTGTTTGCACTCTTATCCACGGCCTTGCCCTGCCAGCCCATCCATCACACACAGAGACACAGAGGCTCTCACATCTGACTGTCAACACTGTGCCTTCAGGAGACAAAAGTACTTGTACTTACATACTTAAATACAATGTTTCAAGGAATCGGATCTGTACTAATACAAGGTCAGACCTTACGTGTGTGTGTGTGTGTGTGTGTGTGTACAATTCGGTCTCTCTAGCTGTGGGAAACACTAATGGTACTTCCGAGGTTTATTTGGAGAGACATGTTTTGTTTTATTTATTTATTCTTTTTGTTTAACTTTATTGTATTTTTGGTCTTTGGTATTAAACTGCAGTAAAACATGATTATATATTTTGTCCATTGCAAAACGCAGTGATGAAAAACTGCTTAAAGGATCTATATCCAAATTTCCTTATTAAAACAAACAGAATGTTTGAAATTAAAAATCAAGTTTAGTAGCTTCAATAGGTGACACAGGCCTGTGTCTGATTAGTTTCAAAACTTGATATTTTCAAATTTATACTTTTTGTTTGTTTGTTTGTTTTTGCCGTTGTTTTTTTGTTTGTTACTAAAATAACTAGATTTAGGGTTTAGCGAGGCATTTTTGGGTTCAACTTACCAAACTCGTAACCTACTCTGGACCAGGGTAAAGTTAAGAAGACGAGACACTGGCCAATCAGAGATGAGAATTCAGGGGTTGGTGAAAAGAGCGAGAAGCAATAAAGAGGACAGCAGAGAAAGGAATGCAAAAGGAACTGTGTTTTGTTTTATAGGCTATCAATGCGATGCACACGGATTTATAAAGAGGAGCGGTGAGATCATATGAAGACAGTGACAAGACTGAAGAATCCTATTGTTTAATCATTCTGTGTGATGATTAATAAACACTTTCATAGTCAAGAAAGACTGAATGACTGCACTTTGTGCATATTTGGCTGTGCACTTTGACTCAGACAAAAGGCACTTGTCTGAGTTAAAGATACAACTCATTCAGACTAAGCTATCTGCACAATTGTGCTTTAGTCTGCTGTACTGATGCATGATATGCAAATTAACTCTGTAGTGTAACTTCTGTATCTGTAATTGGTCTCTTAAGTGCAGACTCCAATTGAAGAGGCAATGCGTTTCCTTTGGCTTAGATTTGGATTATCCTGGATAACTTATCCAGGATAAGTTCAGTGACGTTTGCAGTTAGGGCTGGGCAATATCGTGATAAAAATCGAATCGTGAGCTCACTGTTGTGACAATCTGCTTTTGTGGTGAAATCGTCAAATCATGATTTCCCAGTTTTCGATTTAATGTATTTGTTTGTTAAAGTACAGACAATTATTTAAGCTACTTTTCTCAGCCTCAGAGTTAGCAACATTGGACTGTTTTTTTTTTTTTTGTTTTTTTTAGTTTTGTTTTTTTTTTTTTCAAAGTCTCTTCTGAATTTTGAAGGTTGTGTTTTTGGGGGCTACACTTTCAAGTCATAAAATTTAGTTATTTTTCAGGTCTGACTTAAAAATAAGAATGAACTTTTAGCATATATTCATGTCTAAAAGTCGTTATTAAAATTGTCAGAAACTTGTTTTGTGGAGAAACACAACCTTCTAATTATATGATTTTTTTTATAATTATTTTCTTAAAGTTGAGAGCACTTTTTTGGAATTGGTTGCTTGTTTTTCTCTGATAATCTGGCAACACTGATCAGCCTGTAATGGCTGGATCTAGACATTGACCGTGAAGAGCAATTTGTTCCAAGGTTAAGTCATACTGATCACAAATCTATAACATCTAAAAACAACTTGACAAAAGCCATTTTTCCAACCATACACAGAGACAATCAATTTCACTGATTGTATTTACAGGAGGAATCACTTCTGGGAAATTATGTAAAACTTACAGAAATTGCAAAGTATTTTTAGACTCTACAGGATAAACTATTTATCCACAACAGCCCAGTTTGAAGGAACAGACATTGGCATAAATAAATACATCAACGTGGATCTAACAAACTTTATGAGCTCTTGATACAGTCTACCATTTTGACAACACCTGTTATATTCAGTTCCATACATAGTAGTAATATGCATTTAAATTCTATCCACCTTCACTAGAATTCCTCACAAAGAATATGGTATATAATAAAAAGGCAATGTTTGCAAATTATGCTCACTTTAAATGTCTTCAGAGATGAGCTACGATGTGGCCACCAGCTAAGAGAGAGCCTCACAGCGCCTGTTTGGGGCCAGCTGCCAACAAATGAAGGATCTCCCTTCCAATTCACTTGTTATTGTGCTGTCTCGGTGACAAGTATACCTATAGAGTAAGTATTTATTTCCAGAATGTTTTGTTCCGTTTTCCTGCAATGATGAATGTTTCTTTTATAAATCCATCGGCATGCCTTTTAAACCATAAACAATATTTCTCCAGCCTAGATTCCTTGTGCAGCAGTCTTGGGGAACCTTGAGATTTCCAGGCCCTGATTTAATGGCTCGTAATTCTTGAAAGGCAATCCTTCTTCACCCTCTGACGCTCGGATGCACCATGGTACTGTCGGCCTCTGCTCCCCTCTGTATCCTGGGACAGTCCCCACGCCAGTTAAAGCTACTCAGCCGGAAACCGCACCATGCCCCTTCTGTCTCTGGCATTGGATCATTGGTTGAAGTCTGACAGGACAGAAATTTTCTGACATGTTTTGGGAAAGATGGGACTGTTTCTGTAGGCACAAGCATCAAGGAACGTCTACTTGATTCAAGGATCTTTGAGCCAGCACAAAGCAGACATAAAAATAAAATAATAATAAAAACCTGCCCAGGTTTTTGACTTTTAAACAATTTTAAGACTGGGATTATTCATAATAATGACTAAGTTATATTTATTGACTAATGAAACTTAAAATGTGTGTGCCGGGTCATTGTCATGCTGGAAGACATAGACATGTTCCATCTATTTCAAAGTTCTTACTGAATAACCTCACAACAAATGGTCCCATTCATTCTCTTAACAGCCATCCTGTCTTTTTTGCAAAAAAAAAAAACTAAAAACAACAACAACAACAAAAAAGTCACTTATTGTTAGGGTTAGGGGTTAGGGTTAGGTTAAATATAGACAGTAGAAAGTTCTTTTTTGGTCTCATCTGACCACATTCTCTCTCCTCTGGACCAACCAGATGGTCACTGGCAAACTTTAGATGTGTCTCGACATGCTGTGGACGTGCTAGCTAAAGCAAGAGGGTCAACAGCTCTGCAAATTTAATTTCATAACAACACAGGTATCACTAATGATACCCTAACCTTTATGATTGCTGTCCCAGTTTTCTTTAGGTCATTAACCAGGTAATTCACAGCTAATCCCTCAAAATTCCAAGATCATTTGCAAAAGACTACGATGAGCTATTCTAGAGTCAAGCAGTCTGGTGAGAAGAGATCAAATGTTAGCACAGTTGTATTACTATAGACAATGGAGTACAAACAAGATTACTGACTATGTAAGATCTCACTTTGGTCTGCAATTTTGTCCCTGATCCTTAGACGGCTCTCTAGACTTGGCAATGGTGATTCTCAAAGACCCACTCAGAGCCAATGTCTTTAAGGGCACATAGGTAAGACATCATTCAGTTTTGTAAACTCAACGACTTCTCACTACACTCAAGGAAAAAAGAAACGCAACACTCAGTTTTTGGAGTTTTTGGGGGGCAAAATAATTTATTTTTGAGATCCGCCTGTTTCATTTAAACCTACATCCATTTCTAATCCTCAGGGAAACTCTTGTGGCGTTTACACATTTTCGAGTCCAATAAACCAACCAAATAATAGAGCAACATCCAAACCAAAAGTGACAGGAATTTCATACTGTCAATAGTTCACGTGACCCCCGTTGGCATTCTGGACAGCGGTTATTGGTCACCTCATGGATCGGCAGTAGTTTCTAAGTTGATCCTGTGGAATTCTTCCTCCAGTGCCGCCCTCAGCTCTGCTGAGTTTTGGGTGGACACGCACACTGAGCAGATCCCAGACATTTTCAACGAGATTCAAGTCTGGACTCAAGGCTGGCCAAGGCAGGACATGGACATCATTCTTCTTGAGGAAGTTGGTGCACACAATGGGGTTGCGCATTGTTGTGCTGGAACAGAGCTCCCGCCCCAACTTGGTCCAGACAAGATAAAAACCAGGTCTGTCCGGTGATTTGCCGATATGGCTTCCCAAACCATGACCCTGGGACCACCGCACCGGTTCACTTGGCACACACAAGGTTCAGCATGCCTTTCCCAACATCTCCTGAACTTGGCCATCTGCTCTGAAGCACTTGAACATTTTTCCGTCACTGAACACGACTTGGGACCACCTCTGCAAAGTCCAACGACGATGTGTAGAACACCATTCGACCCCGAGCTCGATGATGTTGGGGGTAAGCAATGATCCAACATATGGCCGATATTTCAATTTTTTTTTTTTTTAATTGACCTTTATTTAACCAGGGAAGTCCCACTGAGATTCAGAATCTCTTTTACAGGGGAGCCCTGGGGGAAGGGTCAGGGGAGGCATTAATGGACATGATTTTTTTAGTTGTAGGAGGAAACCGGAGTACCCGGAGGAAACCTACGCAGACACGGGGAGAACATGCAAACTCCACATAGAAAGGCCCCGGGCGTCGAACCCAGGACCTTCTTGCTATGGTCGAATAGCGTCAGTGCGGAGGTGATTACGGATGGTTCTGGCCGACACTGGCCTGTGGTGTGTCCCAATGGTCTCGGCTGAGGACATGGTGGTGGGCCGGAACCTGTCACGGAGATGTGCGGGGCGGTTGGTGCGGTCTTATGCAGCGGTCGTAACACAGGGTTCGCCAGTACGAGGGCGGTCGTTAGAGGAACCAGTGCCCTTGGTATCGCTCAGCAAGACGACTAATGGTAGAGCGGTGGACTCCAAACACTATGGTGACACCAAGACAACACCGTCCAGCTTGGAGCAGCCAATAGCTCAATCCCTCTCTGGTTGCGACAATCGTGGCAGCGTGAAGAAGTCAGTTTTTGGATTAATTCTGGTGGCCTTTAGAGAAGACTTGAGCACAGTTAACCAGCGGTAAAAGTCAACTCTGAGTTTCAAACATGAGTTTGTGTGCATAAACGACCCTGTAATGCACTATTTATTGTTCTCACAATCAGTCAAGCCAAACCAATAAATCTGTTCACCTGTCTTCAGCTTACTATGGACCAGTGGCGGACCGTCGGGGCCTGCAAAGCTTTCTCTGCTGGCCTAAAAATATCTAATTAATAAAGTGATAAAAATTATATTTAGTGCATGCACGCCTAATCATTATTCAATAATTATTTATCAGCTTCTTCGTAACATTTAGAAAGACCGGGCAACTCCGAACCTAGCTAGCCTGTCTCAAGCGGGAAAGGGATTTGTGCGCCACGGAAACTGCAAACTGTATTGCGGGTGTGCTTATTATTTGCCACAGAGCCACAGAGATGTTTGAAGCCACTCTGGGATTGTTAATTTGTCTTGTCTAACAAAAGCAGCCACGAGGCACCAAAGTACTGCGGGACACTTACAAGCAAAGGTCCTTTCCAACACTTTTGACGAAGTGGATTTACAGCTAAACGAGCAAGTGCGGAGCCGATATGAGCCAATCTACGAGGCCTGTGTTCCGGGGACCAGACGGGGTCTAGGTCTAGCGCAAGATCCATGCGCACACTACCACCAGCTCCACGGTAAGACAATATCATTTGCGTTTTTGGTGTACAAGTAATTCAGACTATTGGTGAGTAATTTTTGGGGGGGTGTGTAAATGCGTTTATTCTGGCTATAGAAGTAATGATGCTTTGCTCTTTATCGCGTAATAGAATAGTTTAAAAGCCATCAGCTGGTTATTGACAAGTGAATATATTTAAAAGGAGCACCACTGAAGGCCTAGGCAAGAAATGCACGGCCGCCACTGCTATGGACTGAAATCATGATGCTAACCCATTTTTACAAATGTCCTCGATTTCTAAGGAAATTTCGAAAATTAAAATGTTGCGTTTTTTTCATTGAGTTTTCACACAGTGATAAAATCTTGTAATTAGCTGACAACTAGGTTTTTTTTTACTTGTTTCCACTGTTTGTGTCTATGAGCGGCAGCTCTTTCTGCAAGCCAGGTGCACAGGCATCGCCCGTGTTGATAAACAAAAAATTCCTCTATAGCTCAGTTGCCATATTTGAATATTACAAAGAAGGACATGTGCTTTAAACTGCGGCTCTCGCCCAACTCTGACTCAAACCGAATTGGCCTCGGCTCCATTTTAGTTTGACACCCCAGCTTTACATTATTCATAGCTTATGATTTCTGTGGGATAATTAGCTAGCCACTAAATGCAAACGCCAAAAGGGATCGCTAGTGCTAACAATTAAAAACAACAAATACAGTGAATTTCCCAGTATCATAGAAGTGAATCTTATGCACGGAGTCCTTCGTGCAATAAGCTTCTATGAAAATTAGTACCTGTTCATGGATCTAGGAGTCGCTTGCAGTTCGTAAAAGTTTTTTAAAGAGACTTTCGCAATCTTTCACTCACAAAGCAGGGTGTAGCCATCTTTGTTTATGAATACTAAACGGGTCTAAAGAATTAATTTAAAATGTTAGGCATTATCGAAAATGTTGTTTTCTAGATATTCTAGATGTTATTAAGTGATAAACTTGCTTTTGGTCACCATCTGGACATAGGACATCAAATACTGTAATGGGAACGGAACCTATTAACTAAGGCCCGACCGATATATCGGTTGGTCGATATTTTTGGCCGATATGAGACCTTGCACGTCGATCGGTTATCGGCCAAAATATCGCCGATATACCGCCGATATTTAGGACATGTTGCACCTCATTTTAAAGCTTAGATCTTCAAGAATACAACCATTATATTTAATCACCAATCAGATCAATATTTAGCGCGGTTAATACATTTATTTGTGGAGGTGTTTTATTGTCGGACTGCACCTGAACGCAGCACCAGGCTGACGCTCTGCATCAGCAGAGGGGCACTCTGAGGCAGCGCTGGATTTAAACGCTCTTAACTCCGCTACTAACTAGAGAAAAGGAAATAACATCATCACAGATAACGCCCGCAACAACAGCAAGGATTTTTATTTCATCAAAGTGTCCGTAGGGAGAAGGGGGAGGATCCTCATCAGAAAAGAGGACACACGGCTGCTGCTGTCAACAAGAGGGAAAAGTTGGCTTTCTCACTATTTTCTCATTTGGAGTTTGGACTAAAGGAATTATTTTTGTGAAGACTTGGGATCTGAGAAGAGGTTATCTGTGCGGTGAGTGTTGAAAACGTGTTTGCTTTAACTTTCAATGTAACTTGTTGCTCACTATAGCTAGAAGTTAGCAGTTAGCTCGTGAGGCCACAACAATAATAGCCTCAGCTCGTTCTCTCTGGCAACTGTAAAGTGTTGTTTGTGTTGATGATACTGGACAAACATTGACATGTAAATTAGTCATGAAAAGAGGTGTTAATGGTCGGTATTTGCGCATTTTAAATACGGCGACGTCATGCATATCAGTAGGACTATCAATAACAATGTGATACAAACAAATTTTAAGTCTTTAAAGTCATTCATAAGAGGCGAACTAACACTAAATGTGACTTAAATAAACCAAAATTTAAATCACTAAAGCGAGACAACATCTGCTCCTAATACAAAAGTATTTTTCTATTTCTAATTATATCGGCAGTCATATCGGTTATTGGCACCCCAGCCTCCTCTATATCGGAATCGGTTCCCAAAAAGCCATATCGGTCGGGCCCTTCTATTAACACAGAAAAAAATATTTAATGACATTTAACACATTCAGTTGGATTGATATTGTTATCGAGATACCAGTACTTTCAAAAATATCCAGATATTAATTTTTGTCAACATCTCCCAGCTCTAGTATAAAATATACTAGAGCTATATAACTATATAAATATAACCTTGATCGTGAGTTAATATGAAATAATATTGAAGAGTAATAATTTTAACTCCTGAACCCTGCAGAGCATAAAATTCCCTATGACAGAGATGCCAGATGACAGAGTTTCTAAGTTCTGTCTAAGTTTTTAGCTGGTGTGGAGCCTCCTCAAAGAGTGCTTCAGTGATAGCATTAGCAGCATTAGCACAGTCAGCTAAGGTTATTCATTTATTTGTTTCGGTTAGATCTTGTGGCTGATACCGATACAGTAAAAATAGCAAGATCGCAAAAAGCAAGATTATAAATTAAAACACAGTCTCGATCAGAAAAATTGCAATTTGTTCATAAACCGTGCAACTCCAGGGTAATGTCAGTATGTTATGCGAACATTCAATATTGGGGCAGGGCTGACACGGACTTTAAAATTCTAATTTGTTACAATGAGTAAAGTAAAGTAAACTATGCACAACAGTAAGAGCAAGTTAAAAAAGCCATCACTCTCCTGGTATCTCTAATTGTGTTGCTTCCTCTGCTCATGTATAATCCCTGGTTCCTCGCTTTGCCTTCATTAACAATAGATGAATTAATTAGAAAGCTTCACAGGATTTCAGCACAGTGAACCCAGGAGATAAAACACATCCTATTGCTCAGCCCTGCGCCCCAGCGTTTACTTTCCACTCTCTCCTCCCTCTGCTCTTAATTGTACTGTTTGCTTGTTGTGTCGATAGCAGGATTAATTTCACTATAGATCAGGATTATTGACCTTCTCGTCAATGTTATTTCATTTCTGTAAGGTGCTAATTATAGGGAACAGGGGAAAGCAAATTGCACTGTAACTTGCCTCACTTGCTTTCCAATAAAACAGAAAGAAAACAACATTAATTCTCCCTTAGAAAGGCCTCTCTGCTCTGTTAAATTTCTTTCTATCTTCCTGCTACCCATCTAGTATATCTGAGAAGGACATTGGTGGAGACTGTGTTGGTCTTGATAGGCCAACTTTGCAGTTAAAACACAGTTGACTATTGTGACTTATTCCCCTTCAGCCATATAGTCACACACCTTGCACTTTTCTTGGCTTTCTGACTTCATTAGGGAGGGGAGGGTGCAGTTCATAAACAATTAACTGGCTGGATAAGTGATACACTCAAGCGCTAACAGACCTGAAAAACAATGCGTTATAAATTCAAGTAATTGAGTAGAGGAAGGTGAGTGGCAGCCCACTGAGACATTTGAGCTTGAATTTATTCAATAAAAAAGTGACAAGAGAGAACAAATTCAGACGTGTATATACTTAGACACTCAAGTTAAAAATTATTCAGATGTTGTAGAGATAGATAAAGGTATTGAAGCATACATACATCTGCTAATACATCAATTATTATAGAGATGGAGGCAATATATATATCAGTTCCAATATCAGCATCAGCTGATATAAAGAAAATACTGTATCAGTAAATAGCAGTTATCAGCCAGAGCAGGAGACATAATATGTGACAACAGAATAACTAATTAGACATTGATAAATTACTTTCAAACACATATCCACAAGTTGGTATGGTATGAACTTGTTTATTCTCAGTTTGTGCTATTGTTCTGTTATTTCATCATGTATGCTGATCTTGAAAGTGAAGTGAACCATTTGGCTCAAAGTATTCCAACTGTACTCCCTGACTGTACCTTTTTGTCCAGCCTTTTGTCTCCCCTTCTCTCTTAGAGTTCTCTAATGAACTGAAAGGTCAAAGCACTAATAAAACTATTAGCAGAAATGAATCTCTCAGATGTGTTAATGCACTTTTAATTCCTGTTAGCAAATTTCATCCCCCAGCAGTTTGCCACCCGCTAATGAGAAATAAAACGGCCCGCTCTGGGGAAGGGGGATGGGGGGAATGGGTCGATGCTCCGGCTACTACCACAACAGCCTCACACACGCACACACACACCCACACTGAGGGAGAGTGGTGTTATTCACGGACCGAGGCCTGTTTTCAGCCCTGTGATTCTGCAGGGTTAATTAAAGAGCACATCTCCATCTGTTCTCATTCAGCTTAGTGTCTCCATCAAAGCACAAGACGCTCCTCCTGTGATACTCTTTGTCATCCACAGCACAGAGGTACAGATAAGCATGATCCTGAGCTTCTGACCTGACTAATGAGCTACAGCCGGGCCGTGACCCTCATGTGGAGACTATCGCTCCATTGTGAGACATGCTTCTGAGACAGTCAGTGTCAATGCTCCAGTTGTCGCTGAGACTGATCTGTCACACCATGAAAGGAAGTGAAAGTTCAACAGGACACTACACTGCATTGGATTTAAAATATGCAGCCACTGGTCATGTATAGACATATATTACATGTTTTACAGCAGGAATTCCCAACCTTTTCAAGTCAGGACCTCCAAAATAACCACGCAATAGGATTGTAACGCCCCCCCATATAAAAATATTGAAGATAGAAATTATTATGAATTTAAAGCAGAACTAAGCACTTTCAGCGATAGTGCTCCATGCAGCTTGCTCAGCCTATTCACAAAACTTAAAATTTCTTTTAGTTTTTTCATTTTTGTCTTTATTATTGAAAGAATTGAGAAAAATCACATTCAAACACATTTTACACTGCCAATTAAAAAAAAGGAAGACTGGTGTCGGGTCTGATCTGGTTAAAATTCAGAACCTGCAAGGGCGAGCTTAGTGACCTGTTTTACTGTGGACAGGCATAAACCACTTAGCCTGATGCATCAGCAGGTTTCACTTGGTGAAACCGTTTCACATCGCATCATTGGGGTTGGTTCGCTCCATGATAGGCAGGTACTTTTTTGCTTTACCCAATTGCTGAGCCTGACCACACCAGTGTCCAGGAAGTAGAAAGGAAAACGTGTATCATTGTGGTTGATTGAGGTAAACTTAAAATTAAAATGTACAAAATACAATTTTTCATCTGTTGGACAAAGTGAGGATGACACATTCACACACAGACTGGGGCAGAACAGATTATCATTCCTTAGTATATTTTGCAGGGCTGGAACAGTAAGTCGTTTGGCAATATCATGCATAATTTTGAGTAGCGTATCGGATCAGTCATAAACCATGTATCGCAATACTTTAAGGGTATCTTTTTTAAAACTGCAGTGCACCTCTGCACTTTCTATATGTTCAGTTTCTGTTTTTGTCGTTTGAAGACATCCATTAAATCTTAGATTAACAAACAGCTGATATGGGAAGAATATTGCACTCATTAGTAAAACTGCATCACAATGTAATGTAATATGTCTATTTACTGTACCTGGCTCATGATATTGTAACATACCATAAAAGGCCTAATATTTTATGGACTTCCTGTGGATTTGCTTTGTTTGATGTTTTATTATGTTTATACTATGTCTGACTAAGAATGAGACAGAAGGCAAGAAAAGCAAAAGTTATTCGCTGGACAGGAAATGAAAAATAAACTCCAATTAAAGCAAAGTCAGAAGAGGCCAAGACCCTTTATAATCCAACCAAGCCTTTTAATCAATAAAGAGATAACAGATATTTTAATCAAAGGCATATTTCCTTGTTTGGCTAATGCTTCTGCCGCCACTGTGCACATAATCTTTGAACGTTGAAAAGGATGCATAATGCTCTCCCAGTGAGCCACTCATCCATACACAAAACAGGAGCAGTCAGCAGAAACCCACACCAGCCAGGCCTCGCGCACAGACACTCCATAGACGCCAAATTACATTAAGACGGCCATATTAAGGGCAAATTGCATCCTGTAAACGAGAATATTATTTTGACACACACATACTACTTCCACACACACACAGACACACGTCAGATAACAGTGCCTTGCCCTGGGCTCAATACATATTGTTGTAAACAGTGCTATTAACGTGTGGCTATTTGTTGGACATGCAGCCTTCCTCTGGCTGTGCCTAAAGACTTCCAATGAAATTACAGGGGTAACTGGAGCCCCACTGCTACGCTAAACTGTGCTCACAGCGGGAGTAGCAGTGGTGAGGAGACTGGATCAGATTGCAGGGGGCTAATGGGTCAAATACCAGCTCAAGCCAAATTGAGCGATAAAGCACACATTTAGGCCTGTGCTGTGATGAAGTGTGACTGGATCTAGAGCTAATCCAGTCCCCTTGACTGAATAAAAGTCTACAAGAGAAGAGCGTGTAGTTACAGTGCATGTTAGCTTGCACATGAGCCGGGTGTCTGGGAGCAAACAGCAGCAGCAGTAATAGTGATTCATGCCCTCCGTCAGGCACTGTGACAGCGGGCTTCGATCCCTGCTCAGAGCGTTGTGGCCAGGCTCAGGAGCACGGACATCATCATAACTGCTCAGGGAGTGTTGGAGCGCTGACATATTGATCCGGCTGCAGTTAGGAGATTTGATAGATTGACCTCATACCCAAGACGTTAAACAGTAAAAGAAGGAGACCGATCAAGAAGTCAAGGTAACATAAGATATGAACTGGGTTTGGCTCATAAAGATTCAAATCATGTAAATAAGCTAAGGACCAACATAGTAATTTCAATCATTTAGTTGTTAATCCAAAAACCTCCGGCTGTTAAGAAAAAAGATAGAAAATACTATTCAAAAACATCCAAGTAAAAAAAAATAGAATTTATGCTTAGATAGCCTCCCCCTCAGTAGTAAAAGTAGTAAGCTGAGCAACTCACAAGTCAGAGAGGCTGAGCCTAACCTTGTGGCTTCTTGGGCCCTATGGGACTTTGGGGCCAGGAAGGACCAGGAAGGCTACAAGCTCACACTAACGATGGAGGAAACTGTGTCCGGTCGGCTGCAGCCTGAGATGGAGCGGAGGAGCTCGCACCATTGTTCTGCCAACACAGTGACAGCTGGTGATTTAGGACCCAGGCTTCTCCGGAGCGTTAGGAGCAAGGGAGGTCAGAGAGAGGCTCCACAGGCACCCTTCAACAATCCTACCCAAATCCCTCCATCCATGAGATGGCAGAATGAATCATGGCTGACCCAACTGGAGGCCTGCTACTGGCCTCTCTCCACCCAACACCCCTCCTCTCCCTGAACAAACATGACAAATCTGGTGTTTATTTACTTAAAAAGACTTGGGGAAAGAGCAAAGAGGGGCAGATAAAAAACTGTGTAAAATCAATACAGAGTTAGCATTCCTGCCCTTCTGCTTGTCCTCCTGTCCTAGCCGCTCTGTGAACTGCCGCTTTGGGCTAATAAGGACTCCAGGTGTAGGGGCGCAGGTGGTTCAGGAGAATTCACAAAACCAAAAGGAAAAAGTAAAAGGGTGTGCAAAGCATTGACCATTGTAGAATACAATTACAATGTAATACATCAAACTGAACAATATTAATGTCATTATTATAGCCTATAGGGAAAACAAAAGGTATAGTAGATTGCAATAATTTAAAATTGAAAACATTACGATGTACTTGGTAATTTTTCTAAATCTTACTTTACAGTGGAAGTGGAAGTGGAAGTGGAAGTGGAAGTGAAGACATGAGATAACTGCAGAACGGTCAGCAGTGAATGGTCAAGGCGTGTTCTACGCCTCATGACAGAAGAAACAGATAAGGCCTGCTCACGGGCCGACAGAGGGTGGCCATCAGACTGAGCCCTAAAAAGAAATAGCAGCAGCAACCTGTCAAGGTTTCTGTCATAACCTACATCACGTCAGCCGCCCATTCATCCTATCCCTGAAAACCATAGTGTTGTATCTCAGGAAAAGGCTGGAAAATGGGAGTCATTGTAAACCATTTTCTGCCCTGAAGCCCCCACCCCTACCATCGCCTCCATCTCCACCCTTCTTCTTCCCAACTCTTCCTCAAGACAAATGGCTCCAGGGCAATGACAGAGTGCCTGGTCCACAAATCACTTGCGGCCGGTCTGCTCGTCCAATGCTTCCTCTTTCCTCACTGCCTCCCCCAATAGTCAACCTCGCCCCTCCCCGCCCAAGTCCTCCATTAGTCATGTGCACACGGGCTGCAGCCAGCGGCGTAATTAGACAAGGACAAATCGCCGGCCACAGACATGGACGAGTTTAGCCGCTAAATAAGGCCCCGTTACCATACCGACCAGTGGGCGGCAAGAAAGGCCAAGGAGAGGACCGAGGTGTGCGGAGAGATGAGGTGAGGGTCAGCACTGTCCAATACACCTTGAGTTCCCATAGGCCCGTCCTGGTGGGAAAACTAATTTACAATCACACAGCTATGTACCTACAGTAACCACCCACCAAACACTTTTAGATCTTAACCTCTCCACACAAACATCTCCGACACCATCAAATCACAGTTTAACACACATTTCATGTACAGCCAGCCACAACCTCTTTCAGCAACATGAATACGTAGCTTAACTTTGTGCCAGTTCCTGAATTGCAACTTCAAGCAAAGCAATAATGAGAGCTGAGTACATTAGATGGGATCACCAAAATGAAGCAGTGGAGATTAAACTGGCTAAGAAACTCTTGTCAACAAAATATAAATTACTGTAAAATAAGGTTTAATCCACAGAGGACTATTGGTAACAATTGCATTGGCCAGGTCAGTGCAGTAACACATTCCCTGGACAGAAGGGGGTTGACAAAAATGACCATTTCACAGGCACGGCACGGTTCACCAGAGCAAACCTTATCGATCTGTTTCCTAATTTCTTAATTAGTTTTTATTGGATTTCATAATCGTCATCAGAAGACATCAAAAGAAACTCGAAAGCCAAGCAAGATTTTTTGCAATCCTCAACATAATTTCTAAACTGTGAAAATGAAGTTGGGTATTCAATTGCAAGTCCCCAGCTGTGAGTGCGACCCTGTTTTTTTTACTTGTACACCAGGGCTCCTTGGACAGCAAATGCTGCACAAACACACCATTTCTCCCATGTGCAGTAACTGATGTTTAGCATTGCACATTTTCTGCATGATCTGCTGCTATTTGTCACACTGAAGCTCTTTTTTCTGTGATGCCACACTTGTAGAGTTGGACTACACAAAAGCTGAGGCAAATACAAAGCTAAAAGAAAACACTCTTTCCTGCTGAAACTCATTTGGTCAAAAGGTCAGCTGTGATTTCTGCTTTACAACTTTGTTAGATATGGGAAAAAAAATGCATTTATGAACTCGCCGAATTTGTGCCTCAAAGCATCAGCTTTGTGTTGTGTTATGTCATATTTAAAAGACAACTTTCTGACTAATACCGAACAACAATACTACTGAATAATAATAGAGAATAAAAATAGGGAGATTTTTGGTTCAACTCCCGGGTCGAGCAAAGTCAACATCACACAGTCTCTGGGTGGTGTTTGCATGTTCTACTAGTACTTCTACCTTCAAAAACACACCGGTTTAGGTTATTTGGGCATCACAGTAAATTTCCCCTAGTGAATGAGAAAGTGAATGGTTGTCAGTCTGTATTCTGTGACAAGTTGGCCACTGTCCAGAGTGTTCCCCCACCTAAATCCCAAAGTCACTGGTATAAGCTCCAGTCACCTGCAGCTCCCAACAAGAACAAGCCGTAGAAAATGAATAAATATAAGAAGATAACAAATACAAAATATAACGTGAATGTTTTGAAGTAATGCAAAGGTGACTGAGTGACTGAGTTTATTGTTCAAAATAAAACATGTAACAGAAATTTAAAATAAAAAAAAGTAGTTTTAGAATTTCAAAGCGATAAAGGTGTCTAATGTAATTTTTAAGAATAATTTTGTAGACATCTCTCATTCTCATTAGATCTCTCTAACGATCAAAAATAACTGCATGTTTGCTGGATTGACATACAGTTTCAATCATAGTAGTGAGTAGCTTGACTTTATATTGCACTATGTGTGTCTAGTATAATGTGCATTTGTGTCAGATCTTTCAAAACCTAGAATGGCAGCAATAGTCTCTCTGCTGATAACATTAATGCCAAGTTACAGGTCTAACAAAAAAAATGTGATTTAAAAATATATACCGGCATATATTTTTTGTTTTTTATCTTTAAATCTTTTTCATATTGAACTGAAAAGGATAGAAGGTTCAGTAAAACCAAGTTCCTACATCTGAATATTTAAAAAATGTACCTAAACTGCAAAATTACTAATAATTTGTGTATCAGAAACAACTTTGAGATAGGTTCAGAATAGGGCAGGGTAATGTATAGATATATATCGTATATCGAGATACTAGGTACTGGGCAAGATATGAATTTGGCCATACCGTTCATATTGAGATATTGTATCACTGGTGAAAGAGTTCCTAAAACTAATGAAAAGAAGTTAAAGTTACAGAGAAAAGTGACAAAGAGAAGGATAAGATCAGTAAAATGTTCTTTTTGTTGCAATAGTCAAATTATAAACTTAACTAAACTAGAAATGTGTTTTACTCGGCAAAAGGCATGACTAAAATATTTTTTTTTCAATAAAAATGTACATTTCTACTTTCTATTTAGCAGACTAAAGGCTTAAAAAAATATTTCCCTTAAAAATGTCATTTCAAAGATATCGAGATATATAATGTACGTATATCGATATAAACAAAATATATCGCCCAGCCCTAGTTCAAAATAATATTTAAAACTGATCTCCAGAGTCACTACCCAAATGTATCAACGAAGCTCTCTTTTTCCCATCCTTGGTAAAATGTTGCATAAAACTTTTACAGCCAATTCTTTGGTAAACATTGGAACGTGGGTTCATTTCTGAACTCAATTGCAGTTGTTTCGCCTGGGCTGCATGGTAAATAGTACAAAAACTATATTTAAAAAATAGGATTAGGGCTTGAGTGTGCTGATATTTCCAGCCACACCATTTGCACTGGCTCTGAAAAAAGGAAAAGTGTTTTACATCAATCATTCCAAATATTAAGTGACTGACACTGAAAAGCAGATTATGACACTCTTCGCACTGAGAATAACACGCTGCACTGTAATGAGGCAAATTATCAGCTTCTGCCTAAAAGCTTCCTATTACGTTCCTATTTTGGTCACGTCACGCAGCAGTACATGACACACAGTGGGACACTAGTACTCGCTTAAATCCCAGTGAAGATGTTTTTGGCCTTGATCAAGGGGCACATCGATCCTTGGTTGATTCCCACTCAGATACGTCTTATTTTATTAGTGGCTTCGGCCTTCTGCTGCCCATTCCACTGTGATCAATACCAGCATGGAGAAAGACCATATTTTTCTCACTTTTAGTGCCTTAACGCTGTTTAACCGTTTCACCTGATAAACGACAGGCCCTCCCCAAACACTGATTTCCTATTGATTTCTCCCTCATTCAGCCATCACTCCTTGGTGGCCCACCCCCATTGTTTTATCTCCAGTTATCGCCTTTCATGTCCCTATGCACAGCTGTGCACCTAGACACAGAGCGGACATCACTGCCACCATTACACGTGTTGTAGTGGAGGTGTCTTAACACCCATGCAGTTTCTGTTGGACGAGTAGTCATAACATTGTGAGGACCAAAAGTTTTATACACACTCACTGAATGACTTCCTTATGGGGACAAAAAGCAGGTCTCCAATCCTTTATATGAGACTAGAGATTTTCAGTTCAAATAAGGTTAAAGGACTGTACCTGATTTTTGATCCTAAAAATGTAAACAAACAGAAATAATTAATTTTAACCTTTTTCTTCAGCTACATGATTTGCTCAAATGCATTCTACTTCAGAATTGTTCATATGATGAGTTTTAATGTTTTTCACAGCTTTTAGCAGCGAGTGAGTCACCATGCTAACAACAGTTACCACAATGCTAAAAAAAAACAGAAAAGTTGCACACAATGAGATTTTATTAGACATAGACAGGACTTGGGACTAATTCCTCTGAATAGATACATTACAAGGCATCAGTGCTAACGGGAAATGCTTTAAGTTATCTTGTTGCAAAAAATCGAGTACAGTCCTTTAAGTTGATTAGGGTGAAGGTTAGGTTAGGTTAAGTTTAGGCAAATAGACTGTATACATATAAGGTCTGATTGTTAAAAGCAAAGCCACAGCATCTCTGTGGAACATGCAGCAAGTGCACAAACCCCCAAAAAATAACAAAATATGGAAATCTCGCCAGGGGTAGGTCTGTGCAATTAATCAACTTTCAAGTACGATTATTGCTGTAATTGATTCTAAAAGTTGGACAATTGAGTAATCGTGATTATAACCGTGACTTAAACTGGGCATACACTGTGCGATTTTGCACGATTTAATACGTACGAAATTATCTCCAAACTCACACTATGCGATAGAATCGTATACGGAAGAGCGCGACCTCACGACAGAGGTGCGCACACTGTGCGGAGTGATAAACGCATACGTTCAACCTGCTCAGACTGTGCGAGAGATCCGAGCCAGAGAATGTGTGCGCAGCCGGCTGGATACAGCCATCACACCGCTCTCATTCAAGCTTTTCTCCCTGATCACTCATGTATGCTAGCGTAGTCACTCAGCACAGGTTGTCCTGCAGCAAAAAGTTGTACCGGTCACAGAAGATGCGACGAGTTGTTTTAATATTTTGAGCTGGATGAGAGCGTGAAGCCAAAGTGTATCTTGTGGTTTGGTACACTAAACCGGACCTCGCTGCCTGATGGACTTTCAGTTTCAGCTGTTTTGGACTAAATAAACTTTTGGAAACGAAACAAAGGACAGCGCACATGAAGAGGTGTTTTACTTCAGTCTTTGAATAAGAAAGGTAAGAGCTGTCATGGGTAAATCTGATTTACCAGCGTCTGACTGCTGTATGTGCCCGTGTTGCTTGATGTAGGCTATGTGGAGAAAACCTGGCGCGTGTTGTTAAGAGTTGTGCTGGTGTTATGGCATGGTGTTATCATTGTGGTTTCATGTAATTGATACGCTATATTCTTTGTGAAAGTGGCTGTGTTGTCAATAGTTGCTAATGTTGATTGTGCACAGTGGGCTGAGTTGTTTGGATGCTGCGTGTAAGCTTCATATTTAGGCTGTGCGCTAAATGGTCTGACACGGTAGAAGCGCATTGCTATCTTCTTATTCTGAATACACCAAAAACATAACAAAACTGTTAGCCCTGCTTGTTTAAAGTTTGTTGCACTTTTGTCTTTGTGTGCGTGGGGATTTGTTCAGAACCTCCGTGAAGTTGGCCTCTCAGTCACGGAGGTTTGTTCAGGTGTGCTTGTTATCTTTGTACACCTCTGTGCTAGCAAACACGCTGTTTTCCTTGCTTCAGCAGCGCCTGGACCCTGCGACACACGACAAATATCAAACATGTTTGATGTTGCTGCGATGCTACGATCAGCTGTCGTGCGTTCATCGTGAGCAGGTTATCGCAGCTCGTAACCCTACAGACAATGCACGAATTACTCGTACGGAGGAGCCGAATTTTGCCACGATCTTGAATCTCTCGTGCGACAAAAATTTGTGGCAAAATCGTTTCAAAATTCGCACAGTGTAAGCCCAGCTTAAGGCGCTCTAATGCTCTGCAAATAATTGTTTGAATAATATAGATTTAAATTATGATTTAAATAATATTTTTAACCATTATTCAAGGAGCCCTGCCCGCAAAGAGTTGCTCAAGTTTAATAGTACTAATTTTTTATTCAATTTTATGTTGAAAAGATAGTCAAAGGACATTAAGTCAGGTGTAATCTCCTAAAACATGTTAATAAAAATGTAAAAAATCATCATCTAAACATTTTAAATGCAAAACAAAATTAAGTTTGACACCTTTGACACGCTTCAAAGTAAATATTTAGTCCCACAGAGGAAAAAAAAATCTGCAAATTTGGAAAACGTTTGGGCTTCCGTCATCTCTCTAACCTCTGTAGATCAAGTCACGCTAAAAGATTGATTGATTTAAATCAAACAGTAATCTATTAAAATAGCAATTAATCTAATCTCTACAGTCCTGTCACTTTGATGACTCAGCAGTAGGAAATCACGGTGTTATTTTGTTCAGTATTGTTATCTGGATATTTTCTGTGGCAATTACCAAATTTCAAAATGTGTTAGTATGAGCCCCATGTCTGCCTTGCCCCCAAAGCACTATTATAGCTGCTGGCCATCTACCCAGTGTGCATGAAAGGTATATAGAGCAGGATAAAGTGAGCCCTTGCAACAGATGCCATGACAACTTGGAGGCAGACAGCTCCATCCATCATCCACTGTGGTCCTGATGATCGGGCAGGGCTTGGACCAAGACACAGGATTCACTGGGATGTCCAACAGGGCAACAAACATCCTTTCAAGCACTTGTTCTCTGTATTTGCTCTCTGCTGTGGAATATATAGTATAATAAAAGTAAATACTGCTCCACTCTGATTTTGTAATTGTCTCAGTACAAATAGGAAAATCATGTACATTTTTGTACAACACAAACCAAAAATGTATTAACAAATGGCGCACATTTGTTTACACGGCTAATCACTTTATTGCCAGAAGCAATTTTTATTACAGCATCGTAGATTTATACTACTATCAAAATCAAGCTGTTTAATAACATGACAAAACTATACATAAATACACACAGTGAGGTTTCAAATTCATAAGCTTCAACTCGACTTGACACAAACCAAGTGGAAAATGTACTAGATCCCTGTACTGTAAGGAATACAACTAAAGTGATGTTCTAACCTGATAATGCAAATATGATTAAAAAAACATGGTAGGCATTTTTTTTTTCACTTTATATTTACCGTCCTATGCCAACTTCTGCGCTGTAGCCAAAGCTTGAGCACCAACCAGGAGTTCCACTGCTAAGAAAGCCTACCTCAAACACATTAATCATGACCAGGGGAGTGTAAAATTCAATTGGCTCCTTCCATCCATTTCACATGAAGCAGACTGAAGGCCGGCCTTGTAGTGCCTTAGAACGGAGGGATGAAAAAAGAGTGGAAAAGAGAAAGAGGAGCTCCCCACACTTCATCAGAGCCCCTACTTCATAACAAATGGAGTGTCTCTCTGGTGGAGTAGTGCCATCAGAAACACGCGTTCTCTCTATCCATTAATCCCGCGCACTGGAGGAAGGGTCAGGGAGGTGCTCGCAGCCGCTCGCCGCTTCTCCAGTCACACAGTAAACTACCTTTTAGGAATTGTTTCTCAATAAGAAATGATCAGTCCATTTATCTGCACCGGGCGGGCCTGTCTCTTCACCCAGACCTCCAATATTTTTCGTTTGACCTGATCAGGGCTATAAACTAGGCCGAGACACTTTCAATTTGTCACCCTGGGAGGCACCTTCCAAGTCCCATGCTACTGATTGCATCCTCCCCACAGATGTAAAAATTCCTCCCAGGCTCGAAATCTTTTATTTATTCTTTTGTCATGCAAATACACCTGCTAAAACATATGAGACGGGATGAAATATTCAGCGGAGAAAGATGATAAACACTAACTTTCACGCTGCTTAGAAGTGCACTAAAAAAATACCATAGTGTACACTAAATTATATTATCACAAATTAGAAAAGAAGAATATTTAGCCAAGAAACTTTGTTCTGTCATGTTCTTCAACTTCTTTGTGACCAAAGACTTTTTGCCAGTACAACACAAACAAATGTTCCATTTCCCTATTATGATTATAGGACAAAAAAAGAAGAAAAAGCACACAACAGTCATACTAACGATGAAGTGGTCTATGGTCTCCCCAGTCTTTCTAGAAGTTCATTAAAAAGAAAAACATTAACCCCACTGTTTTCTTTCAAAACACGAACAAACTTTGAACAGGGGGTCATTACAATTCACACATGACTAGAGTTCCTTTAAGAGCCTCTAAAACAGTTAAACATTCCTTAAATTGGATAAAACATGTCAATGATTTTACAAAATTATTGGAAAATAGTTGGTTAACCTCACACCACATGACAAGCCTGTTTTGTCCCGATCACATGTTAACACCATTCTGATGTGTGTAAAATGTACTTACATAGTTTTAACTCACCGTGTCCGTTTTCCCGGATTTTGACAGAAACACGTATCAGATCCATGATCAGATCACACAAGTCTGGCGAAAAAAGAGGGGAAAGTATCAGACAGGTTTGAATTATGTTTATTAGTTTCGTCGAAGAAATGTTTAAGATGTCAGGAGCAGCTAGGCTCATGTTTTTGTCCAGAAAGGCAGCCTAAAAGAAAGTAGCTTACCTTTTGTCCAGAAAAAAATCGTCAAGCATTTTTTATTTAACTCGAGGCCGAAGGCAGCCGGCGGGAAAAGGACATTTACGTCACCTGGATGACCTCATCACGTTCTCTCTTAGAACATTTTAGTTAACAAATTATTCCGATTTTTTTACTATTATTATTACGATAATAATTATACCATGGCTCTAATTAGTAACAACAAAGTGCATAACGTCATCAAATATTCAAATTGAAGGCGATAAAGAAAAAAAATGAAACAGCTACTATTTGAAGTGAAGCTAAACCCTAGAACAACTTTTTTGGCTGATAAACTGTGGTGTTTAAATAGCATTACTTTTTGGCTATTTTAGGGCAAACTGAGCAAATTAGCAAGTTTCAGGTCTGTGTGACGTCACGGTGTATCGTCCACTCAAAAGTGAAGAGTAATTGCAGACACCTGCTGTCAATCCAATCACACTGTTGCTCTCCTCTCTAGGACCTGCCTTTGCCCTTTACACGGTGCTTTTCAATGCGTTTGTTGTGTTTGAATTGGGTTTGTCGGTGGAATTTAGGGGGTGAGCTTCACTTTAAGCTTAATTTTATTCTATTTTTGTAGAAACAAAGGGGCCTAATTGGTGGTGTTAGAAAAAAAAAAATATCAGTAACAGTTTTAACAGTATATTGATTCTTATGTGATAGTCATATCTTTGTTTTTGTTTTCAGTTTGTCCAACAGAATCATTGTACTTCATTTCAAACTATTTATTGTGTCGCACGGTCCCTCAACAGAAAAGATTATTTTTTATGAAGTACTAGTGACACCTTGTGGTAAAGTTAAGACTTGCATAAAACACAGCTCAGGCGAGGAGTAAACAAAATCTAATATTGATACGCCCATGTAAGACTTTAAAAACAGACATATAAGAGAGCATGGTAATATAACGCTTTATTTGCTGTGAGGAGAAAAGGACATAAAGTCTTTTGAAGTACAGCAGTTACAATTTTACAGATCCAAGTGTCAGCACAAATTAGATTAAACATCCTTTGTAGTTTCATTGCTACATTAAAAAAAACTTCTGAGTACATTGAGTATTGAAGTATTTGGGCTAGGTGCAATTTAACATGCAGCTCTTGTCTAAACAGGAAAGAGTCTACTCTACACTAAAGTCTGTTGAAAGTAGAACTTTTAAAATTACATTAGAACAAGTTGTCAATTCAACAGCAGGTTTAATTCAAATTGACTGTCCTTATGGGTTTAAAGCTAATTCTGTCAAAGAATGATTCAAGAACATTTTGTTCATGGAATGCTTCAAAAGAAAAAACAAATGGCATGTTAAAGCTCCATGCAGGAATACAATCTTGCCAAAAATCTTAACTTATATCAAAATGTTGGCAAAAAATTAAAGGTTTTGGTGTAAAGGCAATAATAGAGGTTTTGTGCAGTTCACACAGGAGCACAGTGCATCTTTACAGAATACTGCGTAATTTTAAAATGACACAGGTTCAGTTAACACGGGGAAATTAATAAAGCATTCATGTAAGTTTTTGTTCAAATCATTTTCAAATAAGATATTTTGTATTTCACTTAATATAAGCACCAATCTAAGACACACTGAAAATCACTGTAATTACCAAAACTGGTCATTGACAATTTCTAATTTCATTTAACAACTTATTACAGCAGTCATTTGAGCATGCACGTATAATGTGGAGAAGCTTTTGTAAATGCTACAAGCTCTGTCTTTTCTTTTGATTGTATGTGATCATAAAACAAACGGCACTTTGTCTGCAGGTTAAAGTTCACAGTTTTACATTTACAGTGTTAAAATAGGATATTTGCACATTCCACTGTCTTGAAATGTGAAATAAACAGGATAAATATCTGGCACTAAATGGTAACAAGGCCCGTTTTCTTTAAGCTAGGTTTCTTAGGAGGCATTTCAAAAAGTAGCAAAATAAATTCTATTTAATCTGGATCAAATAAAAACTGTAGCTTATCTAAATTAACTATAATGCCATTACAAACTTAAAGGCACTCAGTTTACGTCAAAGTGAAACATCCTCACCATCATCATTCAAAACAAAACTACAAACTAATAAATATACTGAAGCCAAGACCCAGGTGTGGTGACACCTTTACATGGCTTGAACATACTGTAGTTATGTACAGTACACTTGAAGATTTACCTGCCACACTACACAGTTTCAGTCATCTTCTAATACTTTTTCTCATTGTCACAGACAAATCAAAGTAAAGGAAGCAGCTTTTCATGCAGACCAAATATCAGTCAGTAGCTTCATTTTCAGCATTGATCCATGGCATGAATGGATTTTGCACATGGACTATAAATATAGGGTTACATTACATATATATACACAATGAAAAAATAAGGAATGGTGGCCGCTGGAAATTAGGGATTCTAAATAAGATGCTGGATAAATGCCAGAAGTTACAAGACCCGAGACCTCTTGCTGGCCAGTGAACCGTGCTGAAACAAAAGCAGGCAAAGGTTAAAATCTCAATATTTACAGTAATTTCTTCAAATATTTTAAAATACAGAATATAATAACCAGCAATTTATAACACTTTAAAAAGACAAAAGGCATAAAGGTTGGCATTTTTCATCACTTAAGCTCCTATAAGGAATGCGATTACATATTTTCAAATCACGAATAATAAAAGATTTATTTGCACTAACCTTAGCCTGTTTGTAAAAGTGAGGGGCCAGCTCAACCAACCAAGACGACTCAACAGCTGTCACATCTCGCATGTAGTACTTTGTTGTTTGAACCACTTCATTAAAAACAACCCTAAAAACAAGATAACTGTGAGAAAAAATAAATACAGAGCATAACGTCAATAGAAGACAAAAAATACTAACCACTTAGGTGGCTTCTCTCCATACAGAACAGAATTCGGGTGAATATGGAGCTCACGATCATCACGTAAAGTTCTATGAATTGAAAAAAAAAGTATAAAATTGTTTACAGGAATAAATCTTTTTTTTTCCTTGGTTAATCAGAAGTTGTAGTGAAGTCTATGTTTATCTCATTATAAAGCAAGTTGATAAAAGGTCAAATATTAAAAGGTCTCTAAAGAAATAAACTATGCTGATGTCTGGTTCAGAATTTGCAACAGTTTGTCATTTTATTTATTTACTCTTTGTGGACTAATCAACAATACTTTCTCATTGGACAATGTATAAAGAAAATCACCTGTATGAACCAGAGTGGTGAATGCGGGCGGCATTGGCAAAAAATCCAGACACAATGCATCTCAAGATCACATCTGGGTCGCCTGTGTGAGCAAAGAAATATGAAATGTTTAATGCTACAACAAAATAAAGAAACAACATGGTTACATATTATAGACATGTCATTACTATTACTATTACTACTTTCCCCACTCGTTGGAGCTATAATGGCCAATGTTGTCCGTATGTGCAAATTATAAGCATGTCTTTGGATTGTGGCAAGATATGAGAACTACTTTAACACAGAAAAAATACTAGGGACTATTTGTTAGCGGTGAGCCAATCCAAAGTCTAGTCTATTGATTTACACATTTTCTTTACCATATCTAAATTAAAATAAAAAAAAATAGTGATTGCTTTTGTTTGCACCAAAAAGTGTATCTTTATAAAAATTTGAATTTGGATTATTGTTGTATTTAATTTAGGATATAATAATATGACAACAATTATTCTCTATAACTCTAGCTGCTCTAAAGGATAATAGGCACACTTTGTCAAGATTTAAAATGTGATAAAAGCTCAAATCAGAAAGCTCTGACAAATATACCTTCGCTGGATGTCTTTGGCACCTTAAATTTATTCATGAGACGTCGCAGCTGTTCTCGTACAGTCAATGCTCGCAGAAGTCCCTTATAGTTCAGAAAGTGTTGCTGGCACCACTGCGAGCTCTTCTGATGCTGGAAAGACAGGCAAAATTATTCATTAGATCAGCGAATAGAAAGATATGTGATCATTATAAAAGGAGGACGAGCTTGTGTGAGACTTTATGAAATTAAAGAAAACATGAAAATGAATGTTGGAAAATAATGCTTTAAGATGTCAAACCGCTTTTAAAATGCTCAACATGTTGGTGTATTTGAAAACAGTGTTACTTAAATAAAAAAATAAAGCAATCAAAACATTACCTTTATAAATGCTTCATAGACATTTAGCATTGTGAGGTGGTCTCCTTCTGCTACAGCAAATTTCCGGTGCTCTCGAGCCTGCAACAGTTGAAGTAACAAGAATTACAATATACTGCCTGTGCTCTAAGCCAGGAGGATAATAATATTAATGTCTTACAATTACTTACAGCAATCTTTTTCTGGTTGGGAGGAACAACAAAAATATTCTGAATTTGCATCATCGCTGCAATAGTGACAATTTCTTTGGAGCACCCAAAGTTCCCAGATTCAAGAAGCATCTTTGCAAACATCGGGCTGAGGGGAAACTCTGCCATTCGTAAACCCATTGGATCAGTCAAACGTCCATAATTGTCCAAGCCTGGGTAAAGACAAGAACAAAATATTCTCTTCATGTTAATACTAATTTATCTGATAGTTAATAGTCCACTTGATTATATCCGGTAACAGAAATCACTGTGAATTGCAGCGTGATTACAGTTTCAACTTTCTGATTCATTATTAAAAAAACATTTGCAAACTTATTTGGTCTTTTTGTATACAAGTGAAATTTTCTACCTCCCAACGCATACAGCAACTCCAAGGCTTGAACCATTGTCTGAGCGGTGGAGGCTGTAAAAAAGGTAACAGACTGTTAATTTACAGCTTCTAATAAACAACAACAATTTTCTTAAATATTGACATATTTAAATATACAGAGTACTCCTGAATTGGCTAGGGGCAACATCAGCTAATTAAATAGTATGAGAACATTTGATTTCACGGTGGGTGCGCACATTACATGAGGCTGTGGCAGAAAAATGAGCTACTCACGGAGAGAAAGCTGAAGCGTAGCACATTGTCGATGCCTAATGCTTTGAGCTGCAAGATGACAGGAGCCAAATTGGTCCGCTGCATCTCTGGCACAGTCGCAGCTGGCAGTTTCTCATAGTCCTCCTCTGTAAAAAGGAGCACGAGCAGAAATAAAAATATTAAAGTAATACTGAGCAAAAGTATTTTTCTTTGTTTTGTTATACTTAGCAGTAGGTACAGTAATAATTCATTGGGAATAAAGTATTCTGTATTGTAGCTACAAAATGTTTTTTATGATGTTGTGAACAATTTTAATTAAATAATATTTTTTGTGCTTGTACCTAACAAAGAATATATTTTTAAGAGAAACCTTTTTGACGAATCAATTTACCTGTGTACAACCTAAAGCACTTTCCTGGTCGATTTCTTCCAGCTCTCCCAGCTCTTTGACTTGCTGATGCTTTGGAAATTGGTGTAACAACCAGTGATTCGAAGGCAGTGCGAGGATTGTAGGCTCGCAGTTTCACAAATGCACAGTCAATGACAAATACTACTCCGTTTATTGTAATTGAAGTCTCTGCGATGTTTGTGGCCACCACAACCTAGAAAATACCATTGTAAATTATATATAAATGAATTCTGGTGGAAATGGCAGTTAACCTACAGTTGTGTTTATTGAGGTCTAGAATCACCTTGCGCACAGAGGCAGAAGTCCTTTCAAACACTTTCATCTGATCAGCATAAGGCAGCCCAGAGTACATTGGCAAAATTCTGAGATGTTTTTTCATGCCATAACGAGACAAAGTTCGGGCTTGTTCTACTAAAAGAGACACTACCTTTTCCACCTCCTCCTGAAATATTGCAGAGATAAAACTGGATAAATCAAACACATTTTGTGCAAAACAGAATAATAGGCCTATTATCAATAGACAACAGCAACAAACCTGTCCAGTAAGAAAAGCTAAAACATCTCCATCATCCTCAGTCTCATGAATCTTAAGCACAGTTTCCACGGTAGCCTTCACATAGTCTGGCACGGGGCTGTAAAACAAAAAGAACAGTAAAATATAAACTGCAACACTTCACAGGCTTAGCATTTCAAAATGTTATTTCTATTATACCTGATGGTGTAGAAAATATCCACAGGAAAAGTACGTCCTTCAACAGTTAGAATACCACATGTGTCTTTGCTGGGATCACCAGATTCATTCAAATTGAAGAACTCGTGAAATTTCTTTGGAAGCAAGATTGTTTGGAAATGAAAAAGAATTTAAATGTCAATGGTACATCGCTGCTTTTTACCTAATATATCTATAAAGTAAAAATACAGAGAGTCGATATATAAATTGTTACAATTCTTTTAACAATATGGGTGAGTTGTTTTCTTCATCTCAGTTTAAAAGAAAAGAGTTCGTACAATATCAACCTAGGCAAATTTGCATGTATGGATAAAAGACTTTTTTATGATGTTTTATGAACCATTTGCTGACTTCTTTTGTTGTCAGTATGCTCAAGGCCTGATTTTGTCAGTCTTTCATCAGTGTTTGTCAGATGTCAGATCAAAGTGGCATGACCTGATATATTATTGGGTAATTATTTTCTCACAACATAAGCAAGACTACACATCTTGATAGTGCTGTCACCTTGGCATCCAAAGTAGCAGATGCTACAATCACCCGCAGGTCCCTTCGCTTCTTCTGAATCTGAGGAATAAGCAAAAATTGCACTTTAAATATTAAAGCACTGACAGTGAGCAAATTTAGTTTTTCCTTTTAACTAGCACTTACCTTCTTTAGTAAACCAATGGCTATGTCTGTATAAAGAGTTCTCTCATGTGCTTCATCCAGCATCAAAACACTACATACAGTTAAAATAATGTTATAAATCCAACAATGATCAGACTTTAAACATATTATCATTTACCTGTATTTCTTCAAGAGAGGATCAGCCATCATCTCTCGCACCAGCATTCCATCCGTAAGGAACTAAAACATTGTTATTTGAATTAAAGTAAAATGTCATATTCTACACAGGTGTACCAAAGAAGTAATAGTTGTATACTGTACCAAACTACCTTTATTCTTGTAGCTTGGGCATCTGAACAGTCATCAAAACGTATAGTATACCCAACCTCATGACCCACAAGAGCACCTCGCTCCTCTGCAACACGACCTGCCACCTATGTTTATCACATCAAGCAATAGTAATATAGCTATCCAATCCAGGAAATCAATCAATCAAGCAAACAATGACTAGGAGGTTCTTACAGAGATGGCAGCCACACGACGAGGCTGTGTCACCCCAATCACTTTTCCTTCTGCAGCCCAACCAGCTTCCATCAAGTACTAAAAGACGTAAGAAGAAGATTATAGGCCAATATATATAAAAAAAAAATGTTCACGCTGCAATAATTATAATATAGCAAGAGGTGTCCAAAAGTGCTTAAATACGGGCCACTAAGCAACACTAGAAGGTCATGGCTAATTATTTATGCACAATGATCATCAGTCCACTGCAGCACTGTGCAGTTTTAACATCACACACAAAAATCTAACCTGAGGTATCTGCGTTGTCTTCCCACATCCTGTCTCTCCAACAATGATGACAGTTTGGAAGGTTTCAACCAAATATAAAATGTTATTCCTGTGCTGAATAGATAAATAAAGATCATTATGGGAAATGCACTGATGCAAGGACTCTTAAATCCAAATAGAGTAGAGTAAAACCTTAAAGACTGGGAGCCTCTGTCGCTGTTTCTCGATGGACAGAGCAGTGTTGGGGTTGTAGATGACGGGGGAACCGGTGGTCTCTGAACTGAGCTCTCGTTCCTCTGAAATCCCCGGTCCCTCAGACCCTGAAAAGCAGCAGCAGCAGCAGCAGCAGCAGCAGCAGCAGCAGAGGTGATGGAGAAGACAAGAACACGTTGGTAGGAGTTGAATGGAGACGTGATGGTTGAAGACACAGAAGGATTAAGATTTAGCACGCATATTGTGGTCTTACAGGTGAGCCAAATGCATAAAAACATTTACAGTGTGGAAATATTAACCAATCTGACCAACTAGCTACGACAATGTATTTACTGTGTTATTAGCGCTGTCATGCGGAATTCAACTTTGATTAAAATATGAAGCTTCTCTGAAGTCACAGCAACACTGACTGAACTAATGTGTGTCGCTCCAAAGAAGAAGAAACGGCAGCATCAAACCAATAATTAGTTTGTTACGATTAAGTTGCACTCACCCGGCTTCCAAAATTTTTTCGTGGAGAGGGAAGCCGCCATCTTGGCTTCTACGTCACGTGTTTTAAGCGACAACGACGTCATGCGTCAAAAAATAGACCTGATTGTTTTATGAATGATGGATAAAATATTATAATAATATGAATCTATAATGAATTTTGGACAATAGAATGTTGAAGAAAATTTTAGGATGTTTTTGTGTCAAAACACAAAATAACCCAACAATTTATGTACAAGTTTCAAAATAATTTGACTGCTTGAGAGATTGATGTGAGGTTTGTTCCTTAAATGATGTATGCCGCTCTGGTGTATTTTTTGTATCTAAGTTATAACCAACCAATAAACCAACACAATGGAATAAAATATATTTTCAACTAAATCAACTCAATTTCTGGAATAAACTGAATGCTTATATTATATATTATATTATATATAATGTCTAGTAATATGGGTTTTCCTTTGCATACTGAACCGCCTAGTACTACATTACTGGTAATCAATTTTTTATTGTGAAATGTCATGTAATTTCTTTTATGATGGATTAAAACAACAGATACATTTTCATTTAAAATGGAGGTCAAATAACTCCTTGTCATTTATTGACTTTTAAAAGAGTTGGTCTGAAAATACAATCCTTTTAAACATCAACAATGAGAATATTAATACAATGACATTTTAATGTCTGTTCACTATAAAATACTTGAGAAATGTTACATCAAACAGGATATAACATTGGTACAAACAAATGTAATACTAGATGAATTTACAAATTGTATTTTATTTACAGACATGTTTAAATTAAAATGTTTCACAGAATCTAAGACTTTTAATGCAGCGTGATCTGCCGAAAAAAAAAAAAAAAAAAAAAATCTAAATCATTCAAGCAACTTTGAACATAAAAATCTTTGCACTGTTTCCAAACACAAAAGTCTTGTGTGGTTCGGGAAAACTTATTGCAGAATTCCTTCCCTGCTGCTTAGGTAAACAGTGCACTAAATCAAACCTAAATCTCAAGGTTTATTGGAAATCAAACATACAGCTAAAATGAAGGAAGATGACTTTCACCGAGCAGCTTTGAAATGCAAAAGTGAATGCAATCTGGTTTCTTTCAACCTAAGTTCCCATAATGCTCTGCACATTGTGATGTCTTAATGAACTGCCACAAAGAGGCTTGGCTTGACCTGACCAAAAATGATTTCATTGCAATGTCCATGGAAGAAGTTAGTCAAAATGTAGTGCAGTGTAAAAGATTATCCACACCACCTGGAAAAAAACAGACAAAATCATCGGTTAGATAAAGCTTTTTTTTTGTTTTGTTTTGTTTTTTTGTTTTTTTTTTAAAGCTAGGTGTGTATTATGCTGAGTTCCAGGCAACTGGCAACTGGGTTATTTCCCACTTGAAAAATACCAGTTCCCAGTTCAAAGCGTTCCAACGTAATCAACTGTATGTAAACATTATGGCTAATGCTAACCTTTAGGCTAAACAAAATTTACGGTAAATGACTTGTAACCAATGTTTACATAATTTTTGTGTCAGTTAAACTACCCAAATAAATTTATTGTGTTAATTGTTGAGCTCGTATGTGAAGTGGGGCTTCCTCGACCAGGTCCCAGTTCACAAGTGGGATTAACCAGTTCGAGTGTCATTCCAGCACATTTTTACAAGTTTGAAGTGGGACATAGCCCAGTTCCCAGTTGCCTGGAACGCACCATTAAATAATGTCTGCCAACTCAACACTAAAGGCAAACAAATGTATGAATAATCCAATATTTATTTACAAATTTGACACACTCCTCTAAAGTTAATCTATGACAACAGAACTGAGATTTATGGACCTTTTGATTGATTTTAGACATTTCATATTTGTCGTAAAACATACATGCTATACAATTGTGTTAAATTTACATATTACCAACTTGCTATTGCTATTCAGATATTGTGGTGAGTGGTGAGATATTATTTTTGTCATTGTTGCCCACCACTAGAAAACCATATTGTGGCTCAAGGTATAGGCTGCAATTATACAAAAAACGTATTATATGGACCTAATTGGAGTTGCGTTTCGAGGTTTGTTTGTTTTTTTACCAGAAAAAGAGCAAACGATGTCATGAATCCTTCTTTAGTGAGTTCCCATGTGCCCCCATATTCTTCCTCATCAATCTGTTGAAAGCTGCTGAAGTATACATACAGGACTCCAGCATTTATGATGCAGAATCTAAACAAAAAAAAAACAAAAGGTTATGACTTAGAATAATGTTTTATGCTTTTATTAAACAAACAAAAATCTAAATATATTTACATGGCTATTCCCAAAAATCCTTTTAGTGGTGCAATGCCCCAAATGACACCAAGTATTACAGCAATAATCTGACGAAGCCAGTAGACGACATCTAAAAACTCATCCTGCAAAGAAACAAGATAAATGTAAACAAAATAGTACAGTTGTATCCACTATAGCAAGAGGTTGGTTTCAAGTTTTAGAATTTTAGACAGTTCAGATGGCGAGCAAAAGGCAGTTTCTCTCATTAACTACATTCTACCTTTCTATTATTTATATACTGTATACACACACACACAATTATATATATATTATATATATATATATATATATATATATATATATATATATATATATATATATATATAATATATAAAACCAACATAAAAAAGTGGTAATTTCTGGGATAGACACAATAATCTTAGAATTACACAAATAAACCATCCATCTGATTGAAATATCATTTGCTTTAAGAATGTGTGATTGTCTTTTATCAATTTTATTACTAAACCAATAAACTAGTTAAAACAGCAGAATGACATCAATTAACAAGTCAATTACCTTTTCATTTGAACAGTTCTACAGATTTGTCTTTTCAAAATAACTGATAAAAAATATCCAAGTATGACTTTTTTTTCTCACTAGGATTAAAATGAGTTAAATAGCCATCACTCCCATAATCCTTAGCATGATGGCTAGCACGTTTCACAATTAGCTTCATCAACAACATGACAGGCATATTATTTGCACGTAATGAAAAGCTGTATTTAGATTACAGACCCAGACAGTTTCCCTACAAGGACAACCACTGACCTTCTCCTCCCACACGGCGCTACTGCTGAGGGCTTTGCTCCATGTGGACTGTTTTACACCTCCATTCGCCAAATGACTGTCTTCTTTCCTCTTTGCACTGCTCGTCATTTTCTTATATTTCCAAACTTGAGAGCGTAATATTCGCCCTCTGAAGCGCTTTTAAAGTGTGAAAGGTCGAAACAACGTTAATGTTAAGTTGATATGTCAAAGAATTCGAGATATTAATCCAAAAACGCTCCGCTGATCTGACAGATTTTGGACGTTCACATACGAAGACCATCTAAGCATGCGCACACCCGTTTGACCCCAGCTCCGGAGAACCAATGAGAGAGTGCGACGTCTCTGTTTCTTAACAGATCAATGAAACAGCGCTCTTCACTGGTACGAATTGGATTTTGTCAGTAAATAGAATAGAATCAAATACAATAGAATAAAGTAGAATTGTGTATGTCAAAATGAGATCATAAACCATCATTATTTATTGATATAATAATACCTAACTAACTGTATTTTGTCATTCAGAAAGTATGTTCAAGAATGGGATGAAAACTAGTGACAATGAGGTGTTAACACAAAAATGTAATCTTGTGTCATCCCTAAAATAAAATAGATTAAAATCTTCGCTATCAATTTAAGTCAGCCATACAGAACGTAAACAAACAAACAACAAACAAACAACAAACATATCCATAGAACATCTATAAGAAAATAGCTTTTAATGAAAGTTAAATGTGTGGCCTAACAGTAGGCGTTCAATTAAGGACAATTTCATTCTTCCTTACATGCAGTTTTGACCTTTGGTCTAATGGCTAATGGCTTAAGGGTTCAGGATATGTTAAACATAATGTGATGTTTTACGTTCATTTTTATAAACTACGAATAAGTTGGGCCCATTGCACAACCTTAAGAATATACCTAGTTGTACATTTGTATAATATCTTTTTTTTTAATCCGATAGTTTATTAAACAGAAAGTTGGTTAAATACAAACAGGCCTAGAGGCAGTCGCCACCTGAAGTACAGGTGAGATTGACTTTTGCTTTGTGGATATATTACTAATTATTTCATACTCAAAGAGAGTTGAAGTTGCCTGATCATAGCCAATAGTACTATGTGAGCAACTGTTCGCCACCACCTGAAGAGAAGGACAGGTGATTGAATTTTGCTTTGTAGATATTGCCTTGACTGTGCACCGTGGGCACAGAGTACAGCGTGCTTTTAAAACTCACTATCCTCTCACTAAACGGGACGGCGTGACTGACTCACTTTTCTGTCTGTGGTAGAGCTTCACGCCAACTCTACGTCTGTGACGTCTGCATCACGTGTCCCCCTCTTCCCTCTGTACGTCTGCCGTATTTTTCTCCTCCGCACTGTCTCTGATAACCGAGAGCACCAGGCGAAAAACACGCGCAGCACACGAGTAGCCTACTGTGGCCCAGTGTCACGTTGATCCCAGTCGCATTTTGCCCAAGTTACCATCAGCTGCACCCCGCCTCCAGTCTGCGCACCCTCAGAGCCCGTACAATTGTAAACTTTCTATAAATCAGCGCCAGCAGCGGCCCGAGACAAAGCCAGGTGAGTACGTTTTGTATATAACTATTCATGCCTCTCTAAACTTGCGAGGAGCACACCTTTGTGGGGTTTGGCGAAGTGCAGCTGACCAGCTGTATGTCGCTTGCCTAAAATGGCGACAGCCAACAGGAGGAGAGAGAGAGTGATACTGGGCTGAGGTTGGGTTCTCCTCTGATTTGGTCTGGTTCTGTCACTGGGCTTGAACGTATGATCAGATCAGAGTGAGCTTTGCACTGAACTCACACAGTGAGCCGCATCACTGGCGGAAAGGTTTGTGCTGCTGCTCTATTGAATAAAGACAGTCTGTATGTGGTCAACTTCGCAATTTACAAATATAGCCTATTTAAACATGTTTTTTAAACATGCTTACATGTGTCCTACATGCAATCCATTATCCGTCTTCAAAGTTTTTTTTTTTTTGTTTAATTAGGTTTTAAGCCATTTGAATCAGAACAGTAATTGTTTTTTCCCCTGAAATTATGCTTTAAAGCAATGTTCACCTGAAAATGTGCTTTGAACTTGACCTGATTTTTTTTTCTTAGACTGGCAGATGTCTTTGTAACGATGTATGTAACAAGAAGTTAGGCCATTGTTTTTCTATATATTTTTTATTCAAAGGTTGTTGTGATCTCATTTTAACATCATCATCATTGTTGACAGTGTAACTTAGGCTTAGAGGGAGCTTTTCCAGACAGCTCATTTGTGTCCAACATCTATGTGAGCTTAGCACAAGGAACTTAATCCAGGTAGCTGTAGGCCAACATAACACAGCTCACCTGATAAGTTATGCCTATCAAAGTCTCACTTGCCTTGTGTAGACTTTCTTTGGCAATACAATGGATGGGTTACCTGATTACTCTTCACTTTTGATTTGATGCTCCTTTAGGAACAGGCACGGTAAGTATAGACATCAATGTTACTGTCTTAGTTTAAACTTATTTTCGTTTCTTGGCCTTTGATGAAGATTTTCCAATAGTTTTGTGATTTTGTTTTGGCTCTCAAATATTAAATGTAATACATGTAATGTTAAGTTGTCTTTGTACAACCATACCAATCTTGGTGTGAGAACGTGCATTTTTGGTAGTTACGAAGTGTAGACCAGTCCTGTTGTGACCCTCTCATGTTTCCACTGTGTGCAGGATTTGGTCAGAAGCAGTAGCAGCCTCTGCTGTGCTTGGCTGGTTAACAGCTTGTGATGTCAGCCATTTTAGGTTGGTAGCACAGAGCACGGCCCTCCGCCATTTTTTCTTCCCTCCTCTTTCAGCAACTCACTTTTAACGGACTGACAGTAGCCTTAGCGTTACAAACATCTAACCAAGGCAACCCTCTGCTTCTTGACCCTCCAGAGTGGAAGTGTGGTTAGTAAAAATGTGAACATACCATTTTTGATTCACATAACAGAGGCCCTAATTCTTTCAACTGGTGGGTGATACATAAAAAAAAATATTATAATTTTTGAAATTGTGAGAACAGTATTTAGACTGTTTTATGTCAGTCTATCAAAAAATGACCTTTTCTAATTAAAGTTATGTTTTATAATTAACAGTGCAAACAAACATGGTTGTGAGTTGAGTCAACTGGATGGAAGCCTTACAAGTTTTGATAACTAATTTGGCTCTTTGATTCAAATTTTTTGTACTTTTTTTTTTATTATGTGTTACCTCAGACTGTTGAAGGCTTTGAACAAAAGCAGTCTGATTTATCAACAAACCATTGCTTAAGCAGATGACTAGTCTTTGAGCTTACAAGAAGGCGTCAACTTTGGCCAATGGCACGCCTTGGCGACAGCGCCCACACCTAGAAGACATCAACACCATGCAGAGAGGCACTGAAATAGGAGCGGGGCAGTGACTCTCCAAATACCAGTTCCACTCATGTGTGCAACAAACTGGCCATAACAAAATCAGGGACTGCAAGTGCTGTGTGCTTTAGAGAAATGGGCTTGAAGGAGACCGACGGAGAAAGAGCGCAAAGGGCGGAGAGAATGGGTAGGAGGTGGTTGCCATTGGAGACAGTAACACACAGTGGCACTGCCGACTTGTCTCCCCAGGCCAAACTTGAAGGAACAGCTTGAAGAAGTCAAAAGCCAATAAAGAAGTGGTCTTATTTTACCGAGAAAAGTACTCATGGGCTCCCAAAGTGTGGCATGCAGACCAATCACTGAAAGTTAGTGCTTTCATTTGGTTCCATTGTCTGTTTTGATTCGAATGCAAAATACTAAGATGACACTGTATGATTGGTTGTGTTTTACCCAAAAAACACCTTTTTGCATTCAACCCTGGCACTGGTCTACAATACTGCAGATTTGGTCTTGTTGTAACGTTTGTTTTTTTTTTTTTTTTTTTTTGTTTTGCGGTAGTTGCTTAAGTTAAATTCAATTGCCTAAATTAAGTTTAATTAAATTGCTATCAATAATCTGTACTGTAACCTGCATAGGCCCAGGATACAGTAATATAGGGGACATTGTGAAGAGCATCACTGTTGAAAACACGTTGAATTTGAAAATGCTATCATCAGATGATAGAACGAAGCAAAACAAATTGTCTTGCTGTGTCAATGGGACAGTGTGACTCTTGATATACCAGTTGGTAAACAAGACCAGCAGACAAGCATGCAGGCATCCACCCCCACAAACACACACAACACGTAGGGTGAAGACCATGCACACCCCACCACACCCGGCACGTCTCCTCTTCCTCTGCATTCAAAGTCTCACAGGAAACCCACACAAGCTCACAGACTCCGACACAACCCACCGTCACGCCATGGTCACTCAACACTGTCAGCATTTGAACTGATGCACTCTTAGCAGTGAGTCAACAAGCAAACAAAATTCTCGTGAGACAAGTCCTCACACTTTAATATGCTATTAAATGTTCAGCAATAAGGCCTAAACTATAGATCAACACTATAGTTTACTTAAACTTCAGGAGATTATAATGTGTCTAGTGTATAATGGGTTATAGTCTAACATCAATTCTAAATAAACAAATCAGGTCAAAATCAAGGCCAAAATTATGGTTTAACTTAAGCAAAGGCCGCTACTGAATTGGACTAAAAGGAGAACTATTAAAAAAAACAAAAAACTAAACACCTGGTTGAGTACCACTACCTGTACCACAGTGTGAGTACTCCTGAGGGGGTTATAACTTTACATTTTATCATATGGTGACATTCGTGGCTGTGTTAAAGTCCAGCACCAGGTTGCATTTGGTCGGAACATTCCAGTTCTTGCAGTGGAGGAGGGAGGGTGGGGACTATATGATTGTAGTTCGAAGAGGGGGTGGGGGTTGGCAGGGCACAGGGCTGCTGGTGGTGTGGTTGGAGGAAAATTCCTGGCTCAGACACCTCACTGCTTCCTCTACAACAGTTCACACCCCTCGTTCTCCTAGCCTCCTCACCCTTATCCCATCCCCCACCACCCACATACACCCAACAAACCCACGTGACGAATGGCTGGAATTGCCCACCCATAAACCTTTGTGCGTTCATGTGACTAGGCAGCCTTGGCAGCGCTGTGCCCCCTGATGCAGAATGAATGGCAGGGGAGTGTTGGAGGGGTGCATGGCGGCTGAAGCCAAGGGCAGTTTGTCTCCCTAGTCTATGTGTGTGGAGCATCACGTTCTCTTCACTAGAGGAAACTTCAGTGTTAACCCCTCACTCTCCATCAACTCAGAGCTCTTGAGTTGGTGTTGCACATCTGATGAGTCAAGTATTAATATGTGGTTTCCCCGTCTTCATAGTTTTATTTCTAGGTGTGCCTTATTTCAATAAAATTGGAAAATTGTAACTGTTGGAGTACTTTATCAGTCAGTTGGGCTAGATGTTTTAGCCTTTTAGCAAATTAGTATTGCATAAGAAAGGCTCTTTCTGTATAGGGAGACAGTATGGCTAGATATTTCAATATGCTTAAACTGTAACAAATTTTGGAAACTGCTAAAAATGTGTGAGGTTTGCATCACTCAAAACTTAACATTAAATAAAATTGATTTCAAATTTGAACAGAAAACACAGCTGTATCCTTCTAAGTTTAAAATGAGTTTTCTCTTAGGCTATCTGAGCCTGAGTTGTGTTAGTGCAGAGTGATTGTCTGACTAATTGCCCTACAGCCATCCTCCTAATCATCACCTCCCCTTTGTTAGAGTTAAAAAACCTCTCATCACAAATTACTTTGCAATTTCTTGTATTTCCGAATATTTTAGACATTGTGTTTCTATGAGTTTGTTTCTGGGGTTTCTGCTTGATGATGTCCAGTGAAACTTCAGCTTTGAAAACTGCCAGAAAATGCAGAATGCTCTCTCTCCTCTCGGTTGGGGGTGTGTCCGCGTGAGGGGAAGTGATGCAGCGCTATGTGGGGGAGGGGACAGAAGGGGAGACAAGTAGAGCTTTCCCCAAAAACTCCAGTATAGCTGCCTATTGGGTTTTTGTCTGGTTGTAATCAAGAGAGCTGGTGTCATGTGGTAACTCATATTTGATATCGCCTTCTAATTTCCTAACTTCTTAATGAACATGACATGTACTGGTAATGTTGCAAAAATTACTTAAGTATCCTTGTTAAATATTTTGCTTGTCATAACTTTTGGATGTTTTCGTTTTGCTTGCAAGAAATTATCAACACATCTAGTTTACAAAACTAAATTTGTTTTCCTACTTTGCTTTCAGGGCGGCCTCAAGACTGCAGTAAGCGAATGACCTGAGCTGTGGACATGCCCTCCCATCTTCCAACCCCACGTCTGGTCTACAGTGAACCAGAAACCGGTCTGTATTCTCACTCACACCACCCTGACAACGAGCTGGTCACGCCATGGCTAGCAAAAGGAAGTCCTCAACCCCTTGCATGATCCCTAGCAAGGCATTACGTCCGACAGATGAAGGAGACCAGAATTCTCCCATTTATCTTGGCTCATCAAGGAATTTGGAGAATGATCGAAACAACTTTCTGGATGCTAATGAGAAGGTCGAAGAGGAGAAAGATGGCTCGTACACCTGTAGGCCTTGTAACTTTGAAACACAGGATCTTAACTTGTTTTTGGACCATGTATACACGGGGCATCCAGATTTTCGTGCTGATTCTAGCTTCCTTTGCCTCACATGTGAAATTTCATCTGCTAAGTTTGAAGGGCTAGCACTTCACAATGCCCGGGTTCACCCCAGTACTGTGAATACCTCTCTGCAACTGAAAATGAAGGACAAAAGGGTTGTGGTGGAGCAGACTTTACTCAACAGAACAGAGATGGAAAAAGATGGTGAAATTGCAATCACAAAAACTCCTATTATGAGAATGCTCAAGGGCAAATCAGAGCCTAAAAAGATTGTGGTTTCTCACACCATGTCAGATGAAGTGGAGTCACTTCCTGGAGTGAAAGAGACTGACCGAAAAGATGGTACTGCAGCAGTGAATGTCTCCACTCTGGTTCAAAATGGCACTGCTAAAGTCATGCCTTCTGCCATGCAGATAGTCAATGGGTCTGGAGCCTTGCCAATGCTTAAGACACCTATAACTCAAGTGAGTATTTCTTTTTTAGTTCTCATGCACTTTTTAGTAAGACTTTTATTCAAAATATTTATTTGTTTATTTTATAGGTGGTGTCCGTGGTTCAGAACAAAAACTACCACCATTCTATACCTGTTACTGCATCGAATGTGTCCTCTGCATCGTCACACTCTTCTAAAAATCTCCCTAAGGTAATTTAAATTTTATTTTTGTTTTGACTAGTTTTGTTTTACTGGGTCGTGTCCGTTACTCAGTAAAAACAGATTGTTGGTTGTTTAAAGCTTGTTACTGGCATTACACGCTACTTTTTGCTCTGAGAGACACCATTCTTTTCTATAGTTTTGGGAATTTATTTGAAAACAAGACAGGTGTGGCTCTAATGACGGTTCACTAATCACATGTAGACAAATATTACATTCTGCTTTTCTATTGCAGGTAATGATTCCTCTAAGCAGTATTCCGACATATAGTGCCTCTATGGATGAGTCGTCCTTCCTGAAGACCTCTTTTAGCAAGTTCCCATATCCCACCAAAGCTGAGCTCTGCTACTTGACTGTGGTGACAAAGTTTCCAGAGGAGCAGATCAAGATTTGGTTCACTGCTCAGAGGTTGAAGCAGGGCATCAGCTGGTCCCCAGAGGAAATTGAAGAGGCCAGAAGGAAGATGTTCAATACTATAATCCAGACAGCACCAGCCAGTTCACCAAGCCCAGCTCAACACACCATAGCCGTTCTGCCTGCCTCATTGGGGGCAACAGGCCTGCCTCAAATCCTCCAGGGATCTTTAGTCAGCCAGGGAGGGGTGATTGTTACACAGCCTGTGATGGCCAATGGTATTCAGGTTAGCGGCACTCCTGTGGCCCTCGCTGTTACACCCAAGCCTCAAGCAGCTGCCCGTCCCATGATGCAAGCTCGACCTTCTGCCGCCCTGGTGGCAGACAAGGGTATTAGTATGGTGGGAGGAACCATAGGCAGTAGCAGTACAGGAACCAATGTTAGCCCAAGTAAAAGAAATGGAGTCAGCTCTGCTAGTAATAGTCAATCAAGTGTTATTAATCTTTGTCTAGGTAGCAACAACCGTTCAAAAAGTACTAGTAACAGTAAGCATGGTCATTTAGAGTCTCAAAATAAAAGCAATTGTAAGAACAACAATGACCGTAAAAATTCTAAATCCAATAGTCCGAGCATTTTACAGACGGACAACACAGAGAGTAAGAGCATAGATACACATGGCACAAATATTGATGATGTGCATTCCTCTGGCAGTAGTTCTCCAAGTATCAAAATGGAAGACCCTGTATCACCTGCCTCCAAATCATCCTCTCCCTCTCCTGCAGCTTCTTCGAGCTCCATTTCTGGCTCAAAAACCCCTGTCAACCCATTTTTGGACCCCAGCTATTACAAGGGGAAGAAGTCACAAGACCAGCTTAATGCTTTGAAAGATAGTTTTCAGATCAATCAGTTCCCTGACCAGGAAGAAGTGGATCGGCTTATTGCTTTGACTGGACTCACTGTGAGGGAAGTCAGGAAATGGTTCAGTGACAGACGTTACCATTTGCGTAATTTAAAAGGGTCACGTACTTCAGGAGGACAGAGCAAGGACAAAAATTCAACTAGTTCATCTAGTGCTCCAAGTACACCGAGGAGTGGTACCCCTCTAGATCTTTCTGAAACAAGTGGCACACCTGATGCTAAACCAGCTCAGAACACTGTCCCTCAGAGCCCCCCTGCATCACAGACTCCCACCTCTCCCACCACTCCCTCCAGAAGAGCGCCCAGACCACCATCTCCAGATTTCACGGCAATACGCTATAAAGAGAGAGAACCACACCAGGTAACATAATGACACATTTTTTTAAATGCTACTTTAAATCTGAATTATATAAAGGAGATTTAAATCATTTAGATTTAAAAAGTCAGTTTTAGGTACCATCATTTAGTGTACATCTCTTTGACAAAGAGTCTTTGTGCATAAAACTTCTAATGAAATATATGACTCCAGTCTTTTTGTCAATTCTCAAAATCTCTGTCCAGCTCTGACAATTTGCTGAATGTTTTCCCTCTTTCTGGCCCTTTTCACTTTGCACTGTCCTGTTGTCTGCTATCTATCTATATACAAGGCTGAGTCCCACCAACGTGGGGTAGCCGGGTGACTGGAGCCTATCCCAGTGACTTTGGGCCTTAGGGGGAAACACCCTGGACGGTGGCCAACTCGTCGCAGGGTTAGACAGACAACCATTCACTCTCTCATTCACTCACTAAGGGAAATTTGCAGTGATGCCCAATTAACCTAAACATGCATGTTTTTGGAGGTGGGAGGAAACCGGAGTACCCGGAGAAAACCCATGGTCCGACCCGGGAGTCGAACCCACGACCTCCTTATTGGAAAGCCAGAGCTCTAACCACTTGGCTACCATGCAAAAAACCTACGCCTACATGCTAAAAACTTGTGACAGAATTTTAGTATTAAACATAAATGTATGCTAATCTAATTGTGCATTCTTATTGGTAATGGACGTCATAACAACATAATTTTTGTTTTGTAGGTGAAAGCTTTGGAGGCAAGCTTTTCCCAAGATCCGGACCCTTCAATTGAGGAGGTAGACAGACTCCGTGCTGAAACTAAAATGACCAGACGTGAGATTCACGGCTGGTTCACGGAACGGAGAAAACGGGTGGCAGCTGAGAAAAAGAGAGAGGACGAGGAGCGGGCGATACGAGAGGACGAGGAGGAAGAGGACGATGAAGAAAAGCCTAAAGTCAATCCTATAAAAATCAATCTTAAAATGCTAAAGGTGACTGAAGCTAAACAAGAGGGTGAGGCTTACCCTAGCTTTCCTGGTACTTTACAAAACGCACCATCGTCAGCACCAGGTCCGACCCAATCCTCAAAGCACTCCACAACATCAAAAGCAATTGTGTCTCCAAAACCAGCAGCTTATAGAGGCAAGAAGACCCCTGACCAGCTGCATATGCTGAAACAGGTTTATGCCAGGACGCAGTGGCCCAGCGCTACCCAATACGATGAACTGATATCTGGTACAGGACTGCCCAGGCCAGAGGTGGTGCGCTGGTTTGGAGATTGTAGATATGTACAGAAGAATGGACAGTTGAAGTGGCTAGAGACATACCAACGCACTGCACTAAGCGAGGATTTACAAAAGGGGGATGAACTTGCCTTGCAGCTGCATCTGGACAAGTATGGCCATCTGAATGAGTCTGAGGTATGAGAACGAAATGTCTGCTGATGGTGGTATTGCTGGGCTGTATGTTTTTGCATCTTTGTGAGGACCGTTTTGAGTTTTTAACCAACAGAGTGAGGACATTTTTGGGAAGTGAGGACATTTTGGTGGTCTCACTTTGCGAAGGGCCTGTTTTGGCCTGTTTGAGGGTCAAGATGAGGTTTTAGAGTTAGGGTTAGAATTGGGTTAAGGTTAGGATTAGGGCTAGGGTTAGGGCTAGGGGGTTAGTTTGGATGGTTAGGGTTAGGGTAAGGGGCTGGGTAATACATTATGCCTATGAAAGTCCTCACTAAGATAGAAAAACAAGTATGTATGTATGTATGTGTGTGTATATGTATTTATGTATGTATGTGTGTGTATATGTATGTATATATACACACATTTATTTACATATACATATATGCAGGTATGTACTGTATCTACATACATATGTATATATATACATACGTATGTATATAAATATACACATTTTGATTGCTTATGGCATTATTTGTGTACAGCTCGAGGAGTTGATTGAAGCTAGCGGTTTGTCGGGTGACCTGGTGAAATACTGGTTTTCTACAAAAGCCTCTTCACTCCCGCTGCTTCAAACAGAGGCTGCAAAGCCTGTTGGACCAGGTTCAGCATCATCAGATGCCCAACAGCCAGGATCCACATCACCTATGGAGTCACAGCCTGGTGCAGGAAATGAAGAGAAGATGGAGCAGTCTGTATGCGGCGGGTCCAGAATAAACGAATAAGACTGTGAATCTGACATAATGTGAAACAGATTTAATTTGCAAAAGTAAAGCATGTCTTATCAGACATGTGTAAACTGCAGGATAAAGTATATTGTGTGGTAGATCTGAGAACAATGGATAATTGTAAGAGTGTAAAGCTGCTTAATGCTGAATAGTCAGTGTCATTGCTTTGCACTTGGGGTTGCAGTTGATAATGTGATGCCTGATTAGTTGCAATGCAATAATTAAAATTCCAATGTATTACTTACATTTTTATGACAATGCTTGTAAAAAGTTTTTGTCGGAACTGTGGAGGAGCAGATTGTTGAGTTTAAACTTCTTAGCAGGTGATCTCTGTGTTAGAATTTGAATCCATCAGCACAGGTGCTGTTATAACCACATCACAAGTCAAAACTAGAAGAAAAGGTCCTCCCCATTTGGAAAGACATCTTCACATCTCTGAGTGATCACCAGGTGTGCACTCTTTTCTTTTTACCTGAAATCTGCAGTAGCATAGATTTTTGCAGTTGTTTTTCTCAAGAAAAATGGATGAGGGGATTGTAGTAATGCAAGGCTTTCAGGCTCTAGAGGCAAACATTGGTACAGTACAACTCTTTGGAATAGGGTACTTGCCTTAATGCTAAACATTTATCATCTTATGTTATTATTTTGCACTCAATCACTTTCGAACCACGCTTGCAACTCTTCTGAATGTGCTGACATGTGAAACAGCAGCACTGATGTCATTTCTGAGCCTGGAAGCATTTGAGTTAATTTGTTTGACACCTGCCCTTCAGCTGAATAAACTTCCAAAGAATGCAAGCATCCTGGTGTTTAATAAGAAACTGACTTTTACCATGTATAAAATGTTTGTGTTGTAGCATTGAGTGCTGCTTTATGTCACAGATGTTGGAAAATACATTTTTATGGGAGTTTTAATAAATTTGTGAAGTTTGTTCCTGCAAGCTCCATGTGGAGATGTACATTTTTTACAACACTATTTGCGAATAAAACTATTTCTAATATGCTGCTGAAGTTGTTTTTTTTTAGTAAATCCATCCTAAATAGTACAGATGCATATACTGTAGCTATGAAGTAAATTTAATTTACTGTATCGCCTTGTGAGGGTTTATACCTTGTCATGTACCTTGAGGCATTTTTGGCACACAAATATACAGAATTCAAAACTAAGACTTGATATTTACAAAGTGTACAGTTTAGCAAACACAAAACAACATTAACTACACAACAGCATTAAAGCAGTTATTTTATTTACTTTTAGGCTTAAATATGTTTTATATGAAAGGCAAAATTAAAATGAGTACATTTCCTCTTCAGAGTTTAGGCACATTACACAAAGGCATTTGTAAAACCAGACATTTGAAAAACAAAGTGTAGACAAGTAAGACACTGGCGGGCTCTGCTCACCCACAGAGGTCCTCTGAAGTCCAGTTGATTGACATCTAAAGAAAGTGAGCTCAAGGAGACTCTGCTTTCTCCTGTCCTGAGCAGAGCGACCGGAGTGAGTGCGCAGGTGTTCAGACCTAGCTGGTCTTATGAAATATGTGGCTAAATTGTGATGTACAAAGACAAAGGTGCTTAGACACAAGCAGAAAGGTCAGCAGTAGAAGATGCAGCTTTGGAGGGAAAACTTTCCACGAAGACCAAAACAAAATAACATTGGGACAACTCAAACAAAAAAGCAAATGATGTGGACAAGGACCTGCATATTTCCTCCCTTCCCTGCTGTTTTTTTTTCATTACACTTATACTGTATGGCTTAGTCCCAGTGTATGGTCAACCACTAAGTGAGAATACTGAGTTTTGCACATTTAGTGCTTCTCCAACATGTTTACCAACATAAGTCTTAACATAGACACATTGTTACACAAAACGTGTTTAAAACTGAAGGCCAAGGCCAAGTATAAGTGATGGTCAAGCATTTTAGTCCACTCCTACAATGCTTAGACATGTACAGTAATTCTTATTATTAGGAACGATTATGGGCGGTTCTGAATGAAGCTCCAATGAAGCAAATTTCAAATCTCAGATTCTCAGGGCTGCAGTTTACCATAAAATGCATATTTTGATCACTCAGTCAACAACACATCAACAAATGATGACAATGTTCAATGATTAAAAGTCATGTGTGGTTGTATTAGTTGATGTAAAACAAAGAATAAAGAAACATAAAACAACTAATGCATTTATGGCCATATCTAAAATATTTATGTGCAGTCAGTACATGGTAAGAATTCTGCATTACATTCAATAACATTAGGTACTTTTGATTTCATATGCAAACTAGAACCTTTGGGTTAGTCCCTGTATTATGCCATTGTGATGTGAAGACACAGAATCAAGACAAATTAAAAAGAATGAGTGACTAGATTAAAGGCGACTGCAGTGCTGTGGAATGAGGTGGTGGTTAGCAGGAATGTAAGTTTAAAAAAAATGTCTGAAAATTAGATGATGGCTGCTGCACAAAAACAGGTTACGAATTTGCTTAAATATTAGGGTACATTTCCTCCAAAAACTGCATGAACTACACTGGAGGCACAAAGAAAAGAGACAAAAAACAATGTACTGAGCCCTCGTGTTTCACACATATACATAAAAGTCACATTATGAATGTTTAAATGTTTAAATAATTAGAATATTAAAACAGAAAAAGGAGCTCTTTGAGAGCAAGTCAGCTGTGACTGTTCTCTGGACAACAGCACAGCAGGAATAAATACAGTACATACTTATATATTCAGATTTGCTAAAATGAGAAGGGCAACTAATTTAAACTGCTCCTTTTCCTTCCTCCAAAGTAGCTGATGTGCACACCTTTAACAGAGGAGATGTACAACCCCCACAACAGTCAGCTCAGAGTAGGGATTTTCAGCCATTTTTGTTCTTGTAAACATCTGTCACTTCCTGCTCGCAGGACGTCCCACCTCTTGTGTCCAAGCCTCTGGAGAACAGGAGGCCGGCGCAGCACAGGGGCAAAGAGGCTGATGGCAGAGGTCTGGAGAATGAGAGCTGCCTGAAATGTAGGCCAAAGCGATGGTGGGCGTTTCCATGGAAACAGTGTTCACAGCAGTCAGTGACATCATCAGTACAAGGGTGGGGGGCACATCCTGATTGGCGTGGACTCAGACACGGTTCTCTCCACCCACTCGAGCCCCACGCAGCATCCGACTGCAGACACAAAGACAGCCTCAGCACCTGCTCATTTGATTCAGTTATATCATGATGCTACAGCACACACCTCCTGTTCTGTGAGTCAATGTGGTCCAACAGTGACTGCTGGGACAGGCGAAAATCATCTATAGGAGACTGGTATCGTGAGTCAAAAGACCCCTCCCTGCCCCTGTAGCCAATAGCTTGAGTCTGAGCAGGGGACTGAGGCAGAGGAGACATGTTGGATGAGAGTGATGAGACAGAGCCAAACTCAGCCAAACGCTCTCGGCCAGCCTGAGAGGACAGGGCGACAGGTGAAGACCCCACAGGCAGGAATGGGCTCAGAACCTCTCCATTCTCATCCTAAGGAAGAAAGACAGTTTTAGTAGCGAATACTTTTAGCTTTGTTTTGCCTGTCTTTTTAGTTTTTGTCCAGTAGTATATAGCAGTATAACATTATAACCACGATGCACCAATCCAGCTTTTTCAGTTCCGATACCGATCCTTTGAAATTAAGTATCTGTCGTTACCCGATATCAACTGATACTAGTGTAAGGACTGAACTTTTTTTTTCAAAACTTAAGAAATGTAATCATATTGTGTTATGTAGCGGTTATTTATAGTGCAAGTCACAACTAAATAACTTAATATGAATAAATGTCAAACATTATGAGACATTCTGGATCAACATCAACCTGTAAATAAGTTTATTTATGTCCCATTAAAAGCAAAACTAGGATATCGGCTGAACCGATATCATAGATACCTGATCCAGCTAAATTTTCTGGATCGGCACCAATATTTGATCCCAGTATCGGTTCAGTGCATCCCTAATTATAACACAGTAAAAGACATATGCATTAAATGCAACTGCTATTTATTCTAAACAAAAATCTTGTACCACATACATCACATTTTTTTTTTTATCCAATATTATTATTGTCTTAAAAATATATATATATATGTATATATACTGTATATAAAACCAGCTGAAATAATATCTTGGGACAAAGACCTGACACTACAAAATTGTACAGATCGGGGCCAATATTCAATCTCATTATCGTAATGGTGTATCACTATCAATGCTTTTTCTGCAATGTCCAGATCATAAAAAATGCTCTGCTCAAATGAAAGATGTATTTCAAAGCATGTTTCACAACTTTAGGTTTAAAAAACACAATTAAACGCAAAATAAATCATCAGCAATATTTACAACTGTCATGAAGTAGAAAGAAGCATCTTACTCTCCCTCTGGTCATTTCCATGTAGACCAAAAGCGAGGCCAGCTCCAGATCCTCATTGAAGCTGTTCTTCAGAGGTACTGACCGATAACCTACAGTCACATCACATTTGCATAAGAACCCATAACACATCTGTATCATACCTGTTCACAAAATAATGTCTAGTTATGATCACAAACAAACTATTTTTATAATGTTGACGATTGCGCTACCTGTCTTGAGCCCTTCAATAGGGAATGTAGCCTGAGCCAGGAAATTTTGGTCATTGAACATGTCGATTTCGTAGACAACGAAGCGCAGAAAAGCAAAGGCAGAGTTGCACACAGTGAACTGGAATGGCTTTCTTGGCCAAGTGGGGTTTAGGCCATTGTCAGCTATAGAAGTTAGGAAAAATAAAAAAGATACATTTAGTACAACATTTCTAATCAATAACTCAATCACTCACTCATCACTCACTCACTCACTCACTCAAAAATAAAATAAAAAAAAAAAAAAGACAAAAAAATCTATTTAAAATTGCATAATATCTTACCTTCAGAATCTGTTTTTTGCTTGGCACTGTCATACTCTGCTCCACACACCTCAATCTCAATCAACGGGCAAACAATTCCTCGTCCGTGTTTTGGTAAATGCCGAGCTCCCAAAACCTTAAATAAAAATTATCATCATTTGGATGGACCTTCTAGCTGCAACTTTTTGTAGCAGTTAAAAAAAAAGTACATACATTAATAATCGTTAAGCTGTTATATCGGCCAACATTTAACATATTATTACGGTACTGTTACTCTGAACTACTTAAATAAGTGCCACAACTTGATCGCAAACTGCTTCACAAATACAACAAAACAACATTGCACCTCAATTTGCAGAGAAATTGGGTCCACACTTCGAAGTGTGTGTCTATCAAAAGGATCAAAGGTGTCGTCCCTCATGATGGGAGGCTGGAGCACATATCCACATCGCCCATTCAACATGAACAAGGCCTGGTTCATCTGCATTGGTTTATCTGAAAGACAGGATTTATGGATTAAAACACAGCAATACATTTTATATGACTGGGTCTAAATTTTGTTAATGTTTTTGTAAAGACAGACCCACCTGCTGTCTGGAAATTGAGTGCCACAAGTTGAGATCCACAAAGCCACATGGGCAGAGGGTCATAGTTAGATGAGTCTAGTCTTTGGCCTCTTGGGTAAATTCGAGACAGTTGCAAACGATTGTACTGTAAAAACTTTTTTCCCTTGATTTTGTTGACATATTTCTCAGCCTTTGTTTCTGGGAAAGATGACATGTCTCGAAAACAAGCCCGCTCTGTGCCAATCTCTGCAAAGAAAAATTACAAAACATAATTTTATAGTTGCAAAAAAGAATTCTGTAACAAATTCTAACTTTTATGATGTTGTGTTGTCATCAAAATCAAGATTTTGCATTAAATATTAATCTAATAATATACAAATTGCGTACTGTCTTCATCAAAAGGAACAGGTCTACAGTAGATGACCAGGTCAGACAGCTCCAGTGCAATCTTCTTCCTTCTCTCCATCATCTTCCCCTCCTCCAACTAATAACAAAAAATGAAAAATATTTTTTTTTACAAGACTATGATCAATGCAAATGGAACTACAGATGCCTAACTTTGTGCACAGAGAAATAGATACTGCTCAATGTTACATTGGCACGTAACCTAATAGTTCTCAGGGAGAAAAGATTGGAGACCTCTCATTTATCAAGCATTTGCTCACATGCAAAATGGAAAGCGAACAAAAAATTTTAGGTGGAACTTATCGATTCGTAGGAAGAATTTATATGTGCATTTTCCAAGCATCTGGATTAATAAATGAGGACCAAAGTATTAAACTTACTTTGGCCTCTGATGTCATTGCAACCTCACGAATCCTCAAAACCCATTGGTTGAGTTCTTCTTGGCTGTTAGCGGCAACATCCAATACTGGGCCTAATCTCATTGAAGGATTCGGCGCAAGAGAGAAGACATGCGGTCGACTTCCTTTACCTTCAGGCCGTATAGCTGTGTACATAAATAACAAAGAACAAAAAGAAATATGAAAAATAAGAAAACATTTTCAAAAGTAGGTCTAAATAAATACAGCTAACCATGTTAGGTGTTTAGATGGATAAAATATCCTTCTTCCTGAAATAGGCTAAAGAATCCAGATTGTGATTTTAAACTTCACACAGCTTCATTAGAATTGCTCATTGCAACAGAAAGTGTTGGACTTTTTCTTGAAATTTCAACTTAGGTTATAAATTAGTACATTTAGTATAAAGGTTAAAACTGGCTGATAGCATTTAAAAGTGCCTCGCAATGACATCACAAGGTAGAGTTTGTGAAGTTATGAAAACACAACTGTAGCTATGTTTTTAATGAGATAACAACATTCTAACACAGCTAAAAGCTCACTTGAGTCAATTTTGTTAAATACAACATCTAATCTATAATGACTTAAAGAGAAACTAAACCCTAAAATAACTTTTTTTTGGCTGTTCAACTATGTACCGGTATATAGTGTGTAAATAGCATTGTCTACTGTTTGAAGTCATTTTGGCATTTTTAATGCAGACTGAGCAAATTAGCAGGTTTCAAGTCAAAATAGTCACAAACTGGTTCAGTGCAGACTCATGACAACTCTAGACTCTGTGACCTCAGCGTGTATTGTCCATTTAAAATCGAGCTTTAATTACAGACACCTGCTGTCAATCCAATCACACTGCTGCTCTCCACTCTAAGCCCCTTCTTTCCCTTTTTCCCAATGCTTTTCAATGAGTTTGCTGTGTTTGGAATGTGTTGTGGGTGGTGTTTATGGGATGAGCTAACCTTTAAACTAACGTGCCATAATAAAAGGTATTCTACATCACACTTCACTTTGAACCACTAGGGGGAGCCAAATGCTGAGCAACAGAGGACGCCTAGTTCCAGAGTGTAAGTAACAGCTCAACTATTTAACCAAAATTTCTTTTGAGAAATTGCTACATCTGGATACAAATTGACATAGTAAAGCCCTCATCACAAAATTCAGTAGACAACCATACAAAGCACCATATTAAAAAGACCAATTATTATTTGCCACAAGAGGAAAAATGAAAATAAACCCAAAACTTGCTTTTTTAAAACAAAGAAGATTTTTTTCCATCTAAATCAGAGAAAAGCACAGCAGCTTACCAATGTGACAGGATGACACATCAACACTTCCTCTGAGCAGATCTCCCAGCGGGCTGTTTTCCGTTACCTCCTGCTGAATGAAAATCAAGCAAAGTTGATTTGTTTTTGAACATGTGTCTAAGTTATTTAGTTACACTTTCTTACAGTTCTGTCAGGTTCTGCGGCTGTGGGACTGATTTCCTCTACATAGTTGGCAGGAAACCACAGCTGCTTCTTCCCTCCACAGTCACCTTTCCACCTGAGGAAAAAAACAGACAAAACATAATGACAATTTGTAGGATAAACACAAGCCAAATGAGCATAGAAGGGTCAATTACCAGCCTCCTTCCTGCTTCTCCACATTGCTGATGATGGCATTCTTTGTAAAGGAGAGTTCATCATCTCTCTGAGCTTTATACTCATACATAGCTTTGACCGTACACTAAATAAGAGGGTGACATATAAGGTTTCTATTAAGTATATCCACAAAGTAAAAGGACCTACCTTCAAAGTTGGCATTTCATTGGCCTCAACGTAAAACCCAGGGTTTCTCCCTTCATACAGTGATCCATAGTCTGGCTCCTAAGGAAAAAGTAGTTTAACAGAAGTTGGTAGTAAAAAAATATGTATTAATAGTTACTTATGTACAGAATATTATACTGTATATTTTTTACAAAATTCTGAACTCACAGCAGTGCCTATTTTTTCCAGTGTGTCCTCGTTTATTGGATAGCGCAGCTTCATTTTGCGATAGAGCGGGTGCTTCTCATAGTAACTGATGAGATCAACAAGGCTGTCAAATTCTGAGGTGCCCAGCACCACAGTTTGTCCCTCCTGTTGCACACGGCAGTGCTTTATCTTCCCCTCCGCTCTGTTTGAGAGACAAACACATAAGAATAAGCTTGTCTTTTCCCATAGTTTGAAGATATTAAATCCACTTCACCTGAAGGAAATGGCAAAAGAGTTTGGTTCTGCTCTTTTTCTCACAAGAAATGCCCCATCTCTGGGGACTCTCATCAGCATGTTCTCAGCCTGGCTTCTCGACAGATTAGCATGGTACCACCTTAGACAAACACAAACATTATTAGATCAATAGTGTAAATTTTATGTCAATAACCACAATCATAACTCACTCTTTGCTCTCATGGGCATTGGTTTGTGGCACTGGCTCAGTCAGTTTCATTTCAAATTCATTACAGCGTAGCGCTACCTGCTGATAGTGACCAATAAGGGCATACAGGGTGTCAAATACCAGATTGTCCGTTAGGTAGAACTTTGGGGAACCAGCTTCCTGTCTCGAGTGTATTCGACAGTGTTGTACTCTTCCTGAACGCCTGATTGAAAAAAAAAAAACCATTTAGTTTCAACTTACAATTACATAATTTATGTGCCGTAGTTTCTCTATAGCAGTGGTTCTAAACCTTTTTCAGTCACAACTCACAAAATAACAACTTAAGTGTTTGTGACCCCCAAATACAAAATGTAGGCGCTGCACAAAGTGATAATGTAGTCTTAGACTTATGTTTGTTTTTATTTTGATTCCATAAGCCTAGGTGACCTCATCTGTAGGCCAGCAAATAGGAATCTACATCTATTACTGCATTTGAAGGAAGTTAAACCATGTTTAGGATATCAATAATAAATTTGACATATCACGAGGGTTCCCCAGAAACCCCCATCGGGGTCCCGGCCCCCCAGGTTGAGAACCACTGCTCTATAGGGTTGAGTTCAATAAACAATCATTGAAATTCTGCAGCCACACTTTTTTGTGTGTCAACAACAAATAAAATCAATATTAGAGCGATATTGATGTGGTTCTCTTTCATGCACATTCAGGTCAACACTCCAACTATAGATAATTGAGATTTCTAAGTGGCTCTTCTTACTGAAAAGATAAGTAATTGTAACTGTCAACTGTAATGGATGAGAATATTTCATCTTAGTTACTTACTACAACCCAATTGAGAACCTTACCAGAAGGACAGAGTGTAGTCACCCACAAAAGTCTCGCTCTCACGGACCAGAAACGACCCGTCAGGTGCACCAGTCTCTAGACAGTACTCTGACAACAGTCGCTCTGCGATCTGCCGACCATCACGTCCAGCACCAAGTTTACCATGGAACCATTTTTCAGTCACATGTTGGTCTACACCATTTGACACCTGAAAACATTTATTAATTTAGTTTAATTAAGTAAGAAGTTAGTATTTGTTAGTTTTTTTGTTCATTAATATCACAGTTAGAATCTACAGCATAATCATGTATTAGAGCAAGGGTGAAAACTCATTGCAACCAAAGGGCCAGCGGTGACCGTACTAAACCTTTCTACTCTTTGACAAACTACAAATAGTCTCTGTAAATGATTTTGTATGTATTAAGTTAGTCATACTTCTACATGAGTCTATAATTATTCTTTCAGGTTTCAAACGAGGCGTTTCATTCAGACACATTATTCCTAGTGGTAATATAAAATAAATTAAATCTCTTAAGATCTTGAAAGCCTTGTGTTTGACACATGTGTATTAGAGTCATCACTGACCTCCCTGTGCTCCTCCTCGTCATCATTGCCTTGATTATTGGATGTTTCTTCAGAGTAGTAGATTTTACTGTTTGTTAGAACAAAGAAATGAGGGTACCATTCCTAAGACAAGAAACAAATATTTTAAATACAACCGGCACAGATACATACTTTGAAATTATTTATCATAATCATAATTTTATTTATTCCTTTGGGAAATTAAAGCAACTGACATGGTTGATAGGGTCCTCAAGATACAGGATGCCATTTTTGATGGAGTTACTGATGTCATTCTCTGAATATGGGGTGGTAGTAGACACCTCTTCATAGGCACTGCCCTCTGCAAGCTTCTTATGCTGCAAAGAGATGATGGAGACTCAAAAAGTGACATTAATAGCATCACTTATGCTGTTAGTGTGCCATATTAAATTAAGGCTAAATCTAAGAAGAAAAACAATATTGTAGAGATTCAATATTTCTTCCACAGAAACTCAAACATTCTGACAAAATAGTTAAAAAAAACAACTGTTATTTGTAATTTAGGCATGTCACTGTGTAGAGAAAGCTCTGGTCACTACCAAACATAAGTAACAAAATAAGATATAGGAACAAAGTAACATAGTAGCAGTAAATAAAAATATATTAAACAATTTTCTTCTACATTTGTAAATTTTGCTTTCCATGGTAACAATTTACAACGCAGTTTATTAAGCCACAAAATCACAAAAACAGAAACATCTACGACTTGTCCTTTAGTGTGTCGAGTTTCATTTTGATTTAGAGTAGGTGAGACGCTAACCTTAATGAGGATCTTTTTTTAAGTTGATTTGGTGAAGGAAGGCCATCAGCTGCAATATCCACTGCTTTGGTCAGCAGCATTTCCCCAAAAACCTTCTTAAAATACGTGGCCATGTTCCTCTGCTGTACAATGCTGCAGTGATCCTCAATGGACAATATAATAGGATAACTGTGGAAGAGCAGAAATATTTTATTCAATCTTTGTAGCATTAGCAATTACAATTATTATCAATAAATATAACATTTTTCTTCATTGTAAACAATCATACTGAACTAATAGAAACAGGTTAATTAACTCTCTGTTTAAAATTGGAGAACTGATCATGACAGCAATATCATTTACATTTTTTTTTCTAATGTAGTTTAGGGACACATTATTAAATAATCAAAACTAAGTACTGGGAAAATCTTAATGGTTTAAAGTACAATACATTTATTTTAAAATTATACACTATGCCTCTTTGAGCTAATCATCGTTCCCTAATGTAAAAAGTTCCAACTTTAAAAAACAAAATCAAAATACATCTGGAGCAATGTTGCATAATATTGTAACTACAGTTTACATTAAAAACACTCACTCTGATGTAACAAAAGCGTGCTCTTTGATGGTGTTCAGTACATCACTAAACTTTATCTTTGTGGTGAGAGTGTGTCCGTGGTAGATGACTGGCATGCCATCTGGACCATCCCAGCAGTCCACTGAAAAAACAACAACAACAACAACATTTAAATAAACAACCACTTCAATTTAGGAGTGTGCTAATTGCCCATGAATTGTTACGAGGGACATTGTTACTAAAACTATTAGTATAAAAACTAGATGTTAATTGAACAGGTTTTTTTCCTAAATTGTCACATGTGACTTTCGCCAGACAATTTTGGAAGCATTTGGAGATTTGTCAGAAGCATGATTATGTGGTGTTTTGTGGAAATGATTGCTTAGTTTTATTTATTCCTTAAATTTGGCCTTTTTCAACAATACAATGGCGGTACATTTAAAAATCTGCTGGTACTCAAAAAGAGTAAAAAACAAACAAACAAAAAATCATAAAAATGTACACCCACAATTTCATGTGCTGTTGTGGTATCAAAACTGGTATCAAGAATTAAGTATAGACAAAATATAAAAATAACTTTGTATAGAAACTGCTGGCTGTGTTATTGTGTGATTTCATTTCAAAAGTAAAATGACCATTATGCATCCTGTAATCCAGTCTATTCATAGAACCTGCTTGACTGGGAGCCATTGTAAAGACCATATCCTAATGTCACTGTTATGCAAGTCTGTCTATGTGAAGGGGTGTGTCTAGTTGTCAGCTTCAAAAGAGAGCCACTAAAAAGTATGAAGAGGTGTCTGGAATCCTATTTATTGAAGATGAAACAAAAGTTGTGGTGATATGATCTTTTGTGGTTTAAAAGTATGTGGCGTTGTTATTTGTCTACCCACGTTCAATGCAGCGGCAACCCATTCTCAGACAACGTGCATACGCCTCCAGGGACGACTCACTGGAAAACTGGTCTCCCGTCAAGTACCTAAAAATAAAGAGGCAACGTCAAAGTACACTAACCCACATTACATACAAATACCTTTCAACAAAGGTGGAAAATATACAAAAACTATTTGAGGGCTAAAAATAGAAATGTGTTAGTACCTAGCATTTCAAATTACTGGTTCACAGTGAGGGCCTAGATGACAATATTTATGGTCCTGGTGTGTGTTAACAGGTGTTGAACTGATTAGTGTGAAAATAAAAATAGATTTAGGCTAGTGCATTTGGTAGGACTGAGATTGATCTAAAACAACTTGATATCAAATCTGAGAAAAAAAGAAAGAAAAAAACTTAAAATGCATGTTTAATGGTGGTTTCATGTTTAGTGATACCACACCGCAACTTTTCATGCAAAGCAATAACATCTTCATGGAGACTTCATGAAGGAAAACTAGAGATCAACCGATATGGGTTTTCTTTGGCAATTGCCAATACCAATAATTCAAAATGTTGTCAGCCAATGCCGATATCAGTGACCAATTTTTAAGGCTGATTTTCTTAGTTTTAAAAGCACAGCTGGGTGAGATAATATATATATAAAAAAAATTCTTTCACATGTTTTGACGCTCAATTGTATTTTGACTCGAGGAAACAATCAATTCATAGCGCCATAAAAGACATTCATATTGGCAAACAAGCCCTTATTAAAGCTTGGGCTGCAGCTATAGTCATAGAATAAGATAAAACTTAAAGACATGCTAATAAAATCAAAACAGCAGACTTGGATCTGGACTTCTTATCATTTCTCTCCAAAACAAACTCAGCTGACCACTGTGAGTGTGGCTTTCCCACAAGGGAATAGCCCAAACAAACGCCTGATCAATTTCGGTCAAAACGAGGCCAATAGCCTATATAAAAAAAATCTAAAAATCTAAAATATCGGTCAGTTGATCTCTACTTTACACTACTATATGAGATTCAGTGTTTCTCCACCACCTGAGATTTTAAAGAACTATCACTAAAACGGCCTTGGAAGATACAACATGGAATTTCTTTAAATAGACTTCAGTTTGCTGTAGTCCCTAGCCTGTGTCTATACTTAGCACACACACTAAGAACTCGAGAAACTACATGCAGGACAAAAGACGAACCGGAGCAAGTTGCACTGCTCTTACAATAGGAGGATGCAATAAAGCAGTTTGGAAAATTTAATAATTTAATCAAAAAACATGTGGAATGGCCATTGGTGTCTTCCTAAAACTTAAGAGATTGTTCAAACGGATCAGTGACAAGGTGTTGACTGATGGTGAATCTCTCACAGTATAAATAAGCTTAGCTCTATAGAAGTTTTTGTTCTGCTTATCCATTGAGTCTGGTTTCCCATCTTTACACTATAATTGTATGTTTGCTCCAACCAGTGTTGGGAGAAAAGTATTAAAAAGGAAATTGTACATTACTTATTACTTTTTAACGATGTAATTAGTTACACTACCTAGTTACTGCCCCAAGAAAGTTACTTAATGCATTACTTTGTCACAAAGTAATGTATTAAGTTGTGAGTAAACAACAAAAAGATATAGGATTCAATGTTTTACAACAAAGTTTTGGTGCTGGACTCACGTGTTATGGGAGGAGGAAATCCAGTAGTGAGATAGAGGATTGTTCATGTTGTCAGGACACACCTGGTCTAAGGACAAATCCCAGATGGTGTTCTCCTTGGAAAACAGGTATGTCAGGAACTAAAATAGACAAACAAATAAGAAGTTGAAGAAAATGTAAAAAACACTGCACCTACAATTAAATAAGATGTGAGAAACAAAACTGTTCCAGTGACTCTACTGATGCCAGATGAAAGAGGATTATTTTAATGAGAATGTAGGGTGACCACCATAGGTAACTTTAGAGCATCTCCCAACTCAATACAAAGCAAAACAAAATTCAAATTTAAACAAAATGTAAAGGGAAAAAAATTGTATTGTACCTCTTCCTGACAAAAATAAGGTGGCTCCACTTCCCGCAGTGGATCTTTCAAGTAACTGATCATAAAGTCTTGCACTTTGTTTTTGTCTGTGGCCCATCTTTCCTGAAAACAAATTTGCACATGAATGTAGGTAAATAAATCAAACTGGCTTGAAAGTAGTTTGGGATAATTACGTTTTGATGTTCAAGGAGGAAGTTCTTGAATTCTTCAAGGGAAATCCTTATTTCTGGTCGATCAATAAATCTGAGAAAAACAAAAGATATATATATAACTATAGAAAATATAAAATCTTGACAGACAGATCTGGTTATATTTAGTATGTAAGTTTAATTCCCAATAAAATAGAACTTTGTGTAAGTCTTATCTAGGCCAACTAAAATAGGAATATCACCAAAGAAAAATTCTAAATTATATCTAGATCTAATTTAATCTAGATTAAAACATTGAAAACAAAAAAAAAAAGTTACTGTATAAGATAAACTACTATACTATATTCACTATAAATAAGGTCAAAACTATTTCTGTTATGGAATGCTTTGTTACTGAATATTTTAAGATGAAAAAAGCACTGAAAACATTCTATTTCTAGGTAAATAAAAATAGACTGATCTAAAGCTAGATTTAACTTCCTTTCCATTTCCAAGGTTAAAACACAAGTAAAGCCAAAGTAAAGTAAGCAAAAAAGAATTAGGTCAGTGGCAGACACAGTTAATGACATTTTCTGTATTGAATATTGACCATACCTTTGTAGAAATGGGATATCCAGCTGAAAGAATAAACACAAGAATTGCATTTAGTTAATTTGGCAAAGTGCTGCGTCAATATGCATCACTAGACATGAAGATAGTAAGCGGGGGCTGCTGTGGGGCGTAAAGGATGGTCCCAGGGCACTGAGGTCATCCATTTAGCATGACCTCAGTCAGTCTGTCGGCCCATTTTCCTATCTGTCAATGTGTGTGGCTGTGCAATATGTAGTTTATGTGTGTCCGCCCTAACAGCTTGCACCAAGAGGGTTTAGAGGGGTTTTAGCAGCTCTTATTGATCTGAAAGCCATTTGAGAATACACTGATGGGGGAGGAGGGAGAAAGGCACATTTGGCTCTATTCAGCAAAGGTTGAAACTGATGAAATGTTGTGAACTCTGAGGAAAACTCTTGCAAAATTAAATGTATGTTTTTTGTTGTTGCCAGACTTACATTTTTCTGAGCATCAAACATGAGGCTTCGATAGAGCTGAGCAAACTGACTGAAAGAGACGTCACCGCTTCTCATTTCAGAGTCCTTAAAAAAATCATACATAAAAAATTAACAAGAAAAGCTACTGAAACGAGTAACGTTTTTGGGAGATGGGTCATAAACAGGATGTTACCTGAAGTTTCTCCCGAAGGAACCTCATGTTGGGCACTCTGTAGTTGACTTGGCTAAGCATGTTCTTCAGATCTTTGCAGGAAATCCTATACACCCCCCCAACAATAAAATACATCAATGAGCACAGGTTTACACTTAGTGGTAAAATTGGTCTGTGATTATTTTTAGGTTTAGTTTTTAGCTATAGTAAACTCAAGCCATGAAAAGTGTACCTATATGTATTTTCAGAAATGAAATGTAATTAAACAAAGAAATGAAAGTCTAAAATGCAGTTTCCTCATACTTCTTAAAATAATAACTAGTACAAGTACAACAACCACTGTACCCTCATAATAACCATTCAATCATTGATTTTGTTGGACTTTTAAGATGTAGGCTATGGTTGGCCTTGGTAAAGTTTTAATTTGATTCGGGTATTATATTTGTTTTATGTTAGTAACGCAGTAAAAATTTACTAACAACTTTATTGATTGCATTAATTTCTTACAGTACATAAATTATGATCTTTAAAATTATAATATCACATCAATGTATTTATGAATAATCTTGGATGAGCTCACAACATACAGCTGTCAAATTCTTATAAATTTAGCTGAGTCACTATGACAAGTGTATCTGAAACAGCATGTTTATTAAATCTCCTCCTTATATTTCAAAGTGTTTTGGGAATTGAACATATTAGACAAACAGCTTTCCATCCTCCATAGTGAGTTTCCTGCTGCCGGAAGAGGACTTGTGAGCATCTGAGAGCTCAGTTCCTTCAATAAACCTCAGACACCATACAACAGATGTAAAAGAAGTGACTTCTTCAGACATTACGTGATTATTCTTCCAGTTACTACGGATATAGGACGGTAAGCACACTCTGGCTACTTTCCTCTGCGTACCCTTCTAAAGTGGCGTCATTTGTTACGAAGCTGTGGTTGGCCTCTAGACGACCAGGCTCAATTGAATTATCTCCATTTCCTGTGAGGATGATTCGATCAGGTTTGACTTACCTATCTTCTCGGTTACGATCCACGGCGTAAAACTGCTTGCGTAACCACCTGAAGAAGAGGAAATGAAGGTGTCAAAAACACATGTGACTGATAAAACATGTTAAACTTGTCCACAAATTATAACAGTGTGCCAAGTTTTATTTTGGACAGGGACAGTGCACACACATTAACCAAGATTAAAGTCAAATTATTTTTTTGTAATCCTTGAATAATTTGCTAGTAAATAATGAAAATACAGACAAGGATCCATTAATGCATTCTATCTACCATTAGCGAAAGAAGAAGGGAAAAAAAATATACTATTCCTAAACAAGGTAAAATTTTGTGATTTTGTATTTTCTTGATATCATACATTTGGACGAATTAAAGATCACATTTTTTTCAAAGCCAATCCATTAACTTTTTTAAGCAACATTCTCATTCTTCAAATGTCATGAAACCCCGGAATAATATAAGCAATTAAAACATCTCCTGTAATATGACTCAACTCAAAATATACATTTTGAATCCAAAAAATTTTAAGCAAGGTTGGATATATTGTATATATTTTGCAGTGTTTGTAAAGAATTTGTGATTAAAGGTGCGCTGTGTAACTTTCTGGAGTTGAAAAGTTAATTTGAAAAGTCAATTTCGAGGTTAAGGAAGCTTGCTCAAAGTAAAGACACAGATTTTTACAGTTTTTTAATACATCAAAAATGATAAAATTACAATGTAAAAACATGAACAAACTTGCTTTTTCAAGTCTATTTTTGATCAAAGTTAGAAGATTCGATCTTGAGGATTAGTCTACTTTGCATATACTGGATGAATACAAGCACCCTAGTGAGACCTGAGCACCCAGGACACAAGAAGAACATGCAAAAACAGATTGAAAACCACACTGACCACTAATTATGTATTCAAAAGTATCTATGTCTTACCTCTCTATCTGAAGTGGTGTTGGGGATTTCAGTGTATCGGCCACAAGCCAGTTCAAACCCTTAACCCACATAGACATCTCTTCGTCGGATGTGGCTGTAGAAAACAAAAAGAAAAATGTGATATATATTCAATGTTAAACCAAAGAATATGACCGCTAAAAATCTAAATCAGTGTAAAAATGTAAATCACTCGACAAAGCACAAAGTGTTAATGCTGTGATGATAGTAGATGTAAAACTCAATTTCAGTATTACAGAATATAACACTGTGAGTGTATACTAGTTGTGATAAAAAAGTTATGATAAAAGTTTAACTTTATCAAAAACCGTTTAGGCAAGATAACACGTGTCCTGTTAATCTATATTTTTAGTATTATTACTTGCTCAGTTGAGTCTCTAGTTTTGGTTTTAGCGTAGTGATGTCACAAAAGTGTGCTTCTTTGATGGTGATTAAGATTATTGATTAGTGTGTGATCAATGATATTTCTGATAGCCCCAATTAAAATGGTTTCCCGGTTAAAAAGTTGGACTGGACATTTTACTAGATCAAGAACAAAAATTATGAATTTTCTGACTAGTAAATGGCAACAATGCACTAGAAAATTACACTGGGCAAAAATCTGTAGAGTCAGACATTTTTAAAAATATATTACATCCACTTTTGTGGAATTATTGCTTAAATGTTCACATGTTGTCCCTATGACAAGCCCCCCTGTCTTTTTAGCACTCACTGACACCCTTGAGTTTAGGGAACCCAGATATACTTCATTATTCTATTGTGAGGGCAACTGGTTTTCTGGATTTGATCTATCGTTGAATGCTACTGCAGCAGCCAGTCAGGATCAGTGAGCACCGCAGCGCAGCGCTCAGGGACCCATCTCCAGTTCTTTTTGCTAGGCTTGGTCAGGTCCACTTTAGATGAAGGATTTTTCCTATATTGCACAGAAAGGGCCACTCACACTCAGCTACTGTGCTGCTTTTTTTGTTTGGAAATGGTATAACAGGAGTGGTTTACATCTGTATACCTGACATGAGGGCAGAGAAATCCTTTGTGTATATTGTGCCATGAGGCAGTTACATTTTCTGTTGTTTTTGGAGTGGTTTCTTAGTTACATCAACATATTGGTGGACTAAAACAAATCTACAAATTCACCTGCCAGGCTGAGGGACCTGAGGCGGAACTCGGTGCCATACAGAATTACAAAGCAGTGAGCTGGTTCCAGTCGAGCCGCAGAGTCCTCCACATAACGCTCAAAGTCCCGGGACTTCTGACCAGAGCGGATCTCCTTGATTTCTCGAATGTCAACTGCAGAGAAAGAGGGAATGTTAATAATGAGATCAAATCTGACAAGTCTAACCCTGTTAAATCAAAATTGAGCACATTTTTATAAAGACAATTCCAATTTAAAAAAGAACACAATTTTTTGAAGTTCCAGAAATCCCTTCACAAACAACAAAATGTGTGACTTTTTTAAACCTGTAGAGTACATCTGTTTTAAAAATAGCCCACATCCAGTAATTTTATTATTGGTTTATTCATTTTTATTGAATCGCAATGTTGGTCAGAATTATGGCAATTAGATATTTTTCCAAAAAAGTGGCGTCCTAAAATTTAAAACCTAAATTGACCAAAATATCAAAACCAACCTGACTAGATGTTTTTATTGGGCCTGGTTGAACAAACACACACACACACACACACACACCACTCCTGCTCTTCTTCCTGCCTCCAAACCACACATCCTGTGCTTTTGTCGCCTACACACCACATGTGCAGCAGTAAAGGTGATTCTGTTTGCAAAAACATAACATAAAGTCAATGTTCCTCTCACCTGTTGGTCGTGAAAAGTAAGAAAAAACAACAACGCAGCAACAGAACTGAATGGTTCTAGCTTTAATCTGGCGTTAATGTGCACCTGAACAAAACCTAATGATTTTAATTTAGTGACAAAATCGTTTTAATTTATTCTGGCATTCTGATTTTCACTTGAGATTAGACATGTTATTAGCAAAGAGTATATTGCATTATTCTGGAGAGGGAAATATGTTGTTGAATAACTCCTTTTTTTCTTTAAAAGTGGCTTAATAAGACTTTGGATGAATCATTAGGGTCATATTCCAAAAAAAAATGGAAGGAAACATGCTTAAAAACTGTTTATTTTTCATGTTGTCTCCACTGGAATGTAACAAAGAATCATCATGGTCTATGTTGTTTCTTATGTTATTTATTTTAGCTGTTACTGCAGTGAGAACCTAAAGGTGAAATCAGGTTGTGAAATTATTTTTGAGAGTCCCCTGATGAGATGTGAAATTTAACATTGATATCTTAAACAAGGTCTGACACCTTTCAAATGTAGTGTTAGATATAGTGTCATATTTGCTGGCCTACCAAATGGATTTATCTACGCTTACTTCTTTAAAATACAATCAAAATTAAGACTTAAGAAATTAACACTTTGTAGGGGTCCAACATTTTATGTTTGAGGGGTTGCGACTTGCGAATGCCTTGAATACATGAGCATAATTCAACAGCCCACTACATTAATGTGAAACTTTTGAAAAGATTATATCACAATAATTTGGTGATTGCAACATCTCTATAATCAATTAATTAATTAATTGTGCATATTTCATGTCACAATATGCACATCATAAGAAATTGATCTATGGTAATCAATTATTGAGATCACTGTCAACTATTTTTTTAGTTAAATACTTGTTACTTGCTGCAAAACCAGCCATGTGTTTAGAGAAAAGGTTTTATTCAAAAAAAACCAAAAAAACAAAGCAAGACAAGTGCAAAATTGGAGTTTCTGATGGGGAAAAAATACTTCATTTGGATGACCTCAAGTGAAATAACATAAGCTTTTATCTAGTTTGAATTTTGCAAAGCAGTCATATTCGTGTGCCTTTTGCAAACTAAACTAATCAATTAATCACTGCCAGACAATTTGTATTGAAGCTTCACTCCAAAAAACATAAAGCTAAATCTTAGGTGCCCTTCTATCTAGTCTAACGCAAGCTTACGTTATATTAACTTTGCTTTATCATTCAGTTAGTCTGATTGCATAAATGTGGTCACAGACTACAGCAATCATGAAATATTGACAGTGAAGTAAGAATTTCTTTTTAGTGTGTAGTTGTGATGTTCCTCTTCTGTCTTGGTCACACAGTTTTAAGTGGTCCCAAATTAAGTCCCCAATTTCCTCACTTTACATTATTTGTTTTCTTTATTGATGAAAAACAAATACATTTCTGCAAAGTCTAAAGTGAGGGAGGACTGGAAAAAGTCAGTCAGAATGATGATATAGTAGTCATTTCCATCCTGACGTGCCACATGAACACATTAACTACAAGTTATTTGTAAACTAACTAGTTCAGTCGGTCCTGATGCTGCAGCAAATAATCAGTGTGAGAAAACATAAATTGTCTGACAAATGTTGAACAAATACATAAGCAAATTAGTAATGTTTTGTTTACAGAATTAGCTTCACTCCATGGGGAGGCACTAAAGGTTGTTTTAAAGGTTTAGAGAGAAACAGGGCTGTGGTAGAAACTAAAAATCGCATTACTTTTTATACTTATATAATATATGAGAGTGTTCTTACCATCAGCTGCTAACAATTCCTTATTTTTTTAAAGTTATTAAAAAAATCAAGCTTAAATTGTAGCATTCAACCCGCATTGACAATTAAAAAGCAAAAAAACAAAAATAGGGGGGGGGGGGGTCATACAATACAAATACCACTCTAAAAAATTGGTTGGTTTTAGCAAAAAAGAGAAACTACAAAAAATACTTATGAATAGATAATAAGAGACTATAATAAACTGCAAATTAGGCCTGACTGAAATGTTGGCACACTGAGGTAACCGGCAAATCATTCCAGTTTTTTATGGCTCGGCTCTTAGCGCTAGATATATAGAATAGACAACGTTTTATTTGAATTATGAATAGGAAACAGACCCAAAATTGAGTATGCCACTTGTTTCTGTCTATTATTATTATTAAAATCAGGCCTAAAACATCATCAGATCTTTGCAGTGATGAGCTGATCTGGTTTATAAAAATCTGTATCAAATCTGCTATAGAAAAAAGTTTGGGTAATTTGGTACATTATGATAGAAGTGAGAACTGACAGGATTAATTTTGCAAGAAGATGGGCATTGGTTAACTACAAGTATATAAGCAACAACAAAAAAACAAGGATACAGAATATATTGGCTATATGGGGTGCAATTTCAGAAAACAAAAGGTTTGTGTGCAAATCTACCTAGGTCCTAAGTTGTTTTATATTTAGGCACTATTTGGATCTGCCGTGTTAAAAACAGCTGCCAAATTGTTCACAGACGGCTCGACACTTCCAGTAAAAACTCCCATTTTCTATTTCTGAAGCCTAATGAATTTGACTCAAGTATCAGGTGGCAGAGATGAGCTCATGATGTATGAAAGCTTTAGTGTATAGAAAATGATACTCCTCTTCTTTCACACAAAAAAAGAAAGAAAACCAGTCAGTCTTTCTGCAGCAGCAGCATCCGGAGCAAATTGCAGCTGTGCACAAGGCATCCTGTTGCACAAGAGGCACAAACAGCAATATGCCCCATTTAGGCTGGTACTGTGGATGTGATCCTTTCTGATTAGGCATGTTCTTGTAATTGTGTTACAATGTCAATTCACAAACTGAATGAGGCAACACAGTGACTAAAACAATGAGGAAGGACTAACTCATTATAATAGTATGGCCCTAACTTCATATGAGATCATCATGTTAGTATGTGATGCTTCAAAGTATAATTACCTGTTATAAGACACTGAGCGCTTTCTTAGCATAACTTTAGATTGTCCGAATCAGAGAAAACACCGTAGTGGTTGTCAATGCTGACAAAAGCCACAAAATGTCTCTTTCTGCTGCTACACCGCTCATGGCAATGTTGATAGCTTTCTTATGTATTGTTATTCATTCAAAACATTCACCCTCATTGCGAATAAAGTTTGCAAAGTATAAGGTTAAGGTACACTTCTACAGAGAGTCGTGTGTACCACATTTCCAAACACAGAACGTGTCTCTCAGACCAAACACTAAAACCCATTGTCAGCCCAGTTTGTTTTCTCTACTTACTTTCTCCTTCTATTTTATCTGTGCCCCTGGTCCAGATAATAGTCCTGGTTTCGAGTTTGACTTGGAAAGTTCTTCTCTCTGGACGCTGGGACTTTTTGGAGTAGAAAAGGGTAAGCACAGTGCCCAGCTCCAGGTCTCGGTACAGGTTGTTCATCTCAGTGTTGTTGTCCATCCACGGGACAGGCCCATTGGAAAAGTAGCCTGACGTCCCAGCCATGTTCACTTCCCTCGTTTGTTAAGCGTTTCCTCTTTAGAACAATCTGCTCAGGCCAGGCCTACACAGGGATACCTAGAGCAGGAGAAGAGGGGAAATCCATGAAACTCTGACACCAAAAGACCAAATGTTTACACAATAAATAATAGATCTGTTTTTATTAAAATAATGTTGCAAGTTTCTAACATTATGCAGCCAGATACCACAATCATACAAGTAATTTTCAAATTGTGCAAAATAATAATTTCATAATATTTGAGTCAAATCTGGAGACATGGAAAGATGAATGTAAGGGATTTGTGATCATGTAAATTCAATAAAAAGGCACAGACTTCTTCATTTACAGTGTTTAGCTTACTTTGTTGCGAAAACATAATAATAATAATAATGGCGTGCGAAAATAGTGTATTTACTTTGAATTTAGGTTCTTGTCAGTGTAACAGGCAAAAGAAGATTAAATACAAAACATATCAATTATCACTCTAGCTTACTGTAGTTCAACCAGAATTCAACATCTGGGAGCCTCTGGGAGAACTTTCACCCCAAAAACCCACAATCACGCCACGCCTCTTGAACAGACCCTGCATTATTACGGAGAGAACAACTGGTATTGAATGGTAACAAGAACCGTGTGTTCATGCTATTTTCACAGCGTGGAAACGAACGGTGAGCTAACATTTGCCTGGGCCAGAGGATAAATAATGCATGATTTCTCCACAATTACAGCGTATAGAAACTGGATTTTATCCTGTTCGTCATCTTGTCCGATCTCTGGCTTGTACCATGAGGACTATAACCCAAAACAGCTGTGAAAAACAAAACGTTTGGGCCGCTGTACGTACCGCCGCAATCTCGGCCCGCGCGCTCATCTCCGTCCCTCGGCTGAAGTCCTGCTCCGCGCTGGCGTTTTCCCCGTCTCCACTTCCTCCAAAACCTGGAATGTCCCGGGATTAAATCATGGCCTGTTTGGGGATAAGCGTTACAATCCCGACGACAATGTTCCCCGTTTCTTCTCTTGCCATCGGGCTGTCCATAGAGAGAGAAACGGGGAGAACGCGAGAGCAGAGGCAAGACTACGCAAGTTTGTGCGCTCCAGTGTCTGTCGGCCACAGTCAGAGGCCCTTCCCCCAGTGCGCACGAGCCCCAGAGCCCCGGGATTTCACAATAAAAGCAGGAGACACACAGCTTTTATTGTTGTAAGATGCTTTGTATGCACGACAACTACAGTTTGTTTATTTTTAGGTTGCACAATGGGTTGTTTACATGCAGTTACACCGAGAGGTTCTTGCAGTGCTCTAATATATCAGTTCATGTCATAAATAATAATAATAATAATAATAATAATAATAATAATATAATAATAATAATAATAATAATAATAATAATAATAATAATAATAATAATAATAATAATAATAATGATATAACTTTTTATCCGTTCAAGAAGTGTGCGTCCACTATAGGAGTCTAACAATGTAAAATGCAACCCAAACCAGAAAAAAATCCCTTTAATTATTAGGTTATGTATTTTCTATTCCACTAAATAGTATGATTGTTTTCTTGAGTATAGTTACAGTGATACAATTAACCTTAAAATAGAAAATCTGTTTTAGTGTCTCTGGAGTATTTCTGTTGCACATCAAGCAAAAAAAAAATGTACATACTGTATTATTTTGTAACAAGTTTAATATTATTTTTTAAATCTACAAAGCTACAATAAGCATCCAGCCATTCAGAAGATGAGTGATAATCATTTAAATAATCAAACAGCAGGAAAACAGCTACGATTTGACCATCTCAAATCTGAAAATGAGGACACTTTCGCTTAAATACAAAAAGTAGCATTAATATGCATGAATTTCAGTTATTTTTGGCAGAGATCATATCCATAGTCAGTCTGAAGCTCAGAAACATAAGCATAGTTGATTCAAGTAAGCACAAATAATGTATATATGGTGGACACAACATCAGGCTTAACATAGAGATCACTCACTCAGTCACTAATTAAAACAAAGAGGTTCGAACAACATATCTGGTTCACGGTTTCTTTGTTAGGAACAGGGGTGTTCCTGGGGCCTGTGATTGGCAAGAGCAATTAAAACAACTTTTATGTTTTCTCTCCACCACATTTTCTAATAGTAAAAATAATATGTTTAACATGTTTTGTACATAGGGCACAGAAATTGGGGCTACGCCCCTGAACATGAGAAAATGGGAAATCATTAGAAATTTGCAAGATTGATCTAAAAAGCTGCACCTTTTGCGTAGGTTTATCTAGCAATAGAGACAAACAGGTGGTCACAATGTTATGCCTGATGTCTAGGAGATTTAGTTTACATACAGCTTGATAAAATAACAAAAATATATACATCCCTGAAATTAAATGCAAAACTGTAGAGAAATGAAATTGCGGCAATATCACTATTACCAAGTGCTTAATTCTGGATCCACACATTCTGTTCTTTTTGTCACAACATACTGTCACACAAAAACTTGAATAAATATTTATATCCTTTCCCTCCTATCACATGGCTCACAGGTCCCCACACGCTTACTAGTTAATAATCCTATGAGAATATAGAATTGTTTTCCATAAATCTGATGGCTTACTAATCTAAGTCATCTCAAATAAAATTAAAGTGTCCATAATTGGGATGGACATCAGCTACATACACTCTTTTGTGATAGCTATTAATCCATAGGTTGTAGCTTGCTAATATGATTTGTGTCTTTTCTGGTCATCAAGCGCATGTCTGTGGTGCAAAAACACATTAAACAATTCAAATCAATGTACATACAAAGTCTGTATAGAAATGGTTATGGCTTACAGTTGATGACAAAAAAAAGTAATTGAATCTTAATATTGAATTGCGTTATAAAATTCACTGAATAACAATCAAGTAAATAAATAATACAAATGGTACATTTTGTATAATAAATTATTATGTTATTTTGAGTTACATACAGATTGTATAATAAAATATAAAATAAAATGAAGCTGAAATGTTTTATCTTTTTAGATTCGGCTTACTCACAACAATTTTAAATGAAGTGCAAATTTTCTGAAATACATGGCTCTCTGGACATGCGCCTGTATTTGCTTTTTGTTCTTTACAGCCCTGCTTTAGCCACAAAGTGGAATCAAATGACCTTGTCGGGAAACCATTTTTACAATCAAAGGCATGATCAAATAAATAAATAAATCAGTGTGTTTTAAAACTCGTAATCCTTTTCTGCCATATCAATCGCCCAAGCAAACTTCTCCCTCTGCGTTTTGTTGTAGATCTTCTCAATTGGAATGCCATACTTTTTGCACCTAGAAAACAAAAGAGAATTACATTATGCCAGTTCAATAGAATTGATACATATGGGTACACTTTAAACAGATGTAGTGCTAAAACAAAAAAGAGGGTTCCTTGAGTAAAAGTAAAAAGTGCTACAAAAGGGGAAAACTGTGCTTGTAATTTAAATGATTAAAATGACAACAAATAGGGTAACATTAGATAGTAATAATAGCACAGTTTCCATGCTTGTGCTGGATAAGTCACTACACAAACAACTGGTCAGACCCTGTCACCTACTTCCAGCTCCAACAGTGGTTCCCTCTTGGACGTCCCGCATGGAGGAAAGACGCTCAAAAACAAACCCCATTGTTCCCTGCTCTCACACACTTTTCTTCCTCTGATTTTCCCTCTAAAGCCTTCTTGCTTGTGCGGTCCCTTTTCCTACTATGCAACACGACTTCCTGCCTTTTTGTTGTCGAGGTAGATATATGCACAATTCACCCCCAGCCACCCACACAAACAGATCCAAACAAGTCAAAAATAAGGGAGTTATTAAAGTAGTGGAAAAAACAAGACATACTGTATATACCATATACTCTGTATTAAGACTATTGATGAAAGTAAGTACAGTTACAGTCATAATAAACGACAGCTAAGCTATAAGTCGCAGTACACAGAGGAGGGTAGTAACATTTTCTCAATTACATTTGCGTAACTTTTCTCGCAGAGTACTTTACTTTTACTCTTTTATTAGTAACAGTTCTTTTACTGAAAAAAGCTTTTACGTTGACAATATTAAATGATTGGGTTTTGAAATACATTTTTTGTATTTGCCCTTCAAATTACAATACAGTAGCTGTGAATACAGTGTAAATCATATGTTATGTCTTGAGTATTTATCTTCCACCTACTTTTATGTATTCTTAGTGATTATTTTGTGTCGGCGCTTTAAAAGGGACAGGGATGCCCCATTTGAGTACCGACACTTCTTTGATCGATCAGCACGTTCTCCCCATGAGAGCAAGACAGAGACTCAAGATCAAAGTGAGAGTACAGGCACTACTTTTTGTCAGCTTAAGGCACTGATTTGTGTTCTTATAAGTAGGGCTGCAACAAGTTAATTGATTCATTTTTCTCACACAAGACTTATTACGTGTGATTCTAGAGTCAGTGATAAATGTGCAATGTCAGTTACAAACCCAGTACTCAGCAGAGTTGTAGTGGGTTGAATTTTTCTCACATATAGCCTCTTTTCTCTATTTTTAGCTGTATTTTGAGTTCTTATAAAAGAAAATGTCCTTTCTCCCTATTGCCTCTCATGCATTTCTTGCCACTCAGTCCACACATTTGGAAGGCTATGATGTCATCTGCATAACCTCTATTGTGGTGTCTTTTATTGGTTACAGTTTAAAAAATTGTTACATTATTTTAGTTATGGCCAAGTATACAACATGATTCCCAGGTAACTTCTCAGTGTGATATCATCAACTACTATCAGGAAGTAAAATTTCAGTTATAAAATTGGCTAGACTAGGATGAACTTGGTAAAATACGTATTTCCACCAATCTTAAATAAAATGATCTTAACTGTGTTTATTGAAACTCAGTAATTTCAGTATTAAATTTATAAACTTTTTGGCTAATATTTTAAAGCAGCATCTTGAATAATGTATGGAGAGAGACCTCAGTCGTTCATGGGGACACTTGTCATTTCTCTATTAATTACTAAACAAAGTCCTTACCAGGCTACAGAGATGCGTGGGTCGAGATAGTTGAGTTTGGATGTGCCCAAAGCGATCTGTTTGTTCTCCTCTCTGTCTGTCGCCTGCATCTGAAGCTTCATCAGCTGTTCCTCTATTCTCTGAACAGTTTTACGCTTCGCCTCTACAGTTCTGAAAGTTCACAACCACAAACAATAGTAGACCCAAAGCTAGGTGATCATTCAAATGTATATTTTGTGCAATGTGTCTTACTTTTTGCTCTTTTCATCATGAGAAGCCTTGTGGTCAGCTTTGGCAGCTTTTAACTGTTTCCGTGCAGTGGATACTGACTTTGTTTTTCATCAATCTGTAAAAACAGATATGATTAACTCACTATACACCTTTTAAAGAGCGAGGTAAAGAAGGAATTATAGTAAACATATACAGTAAAACTCACTTTGGTCTGGAGGTTTTGCATGGATTTTTCAAAGGTTTTGGGTGGAGCTCTCTGGTGGTTGCAGAGAATGGCCACCGCCCGGTTAGCTCTGTTGTACGACAGGATCTTAGCTGGAACACTGTCATCAGCTGGAGACAGCGCAGAGGTAAGTAAGCAAGCTGTATTTGTGTAGGTAAGAGACAACCAAGACAAATTTCTAATAATGGTGAGGGGTTTAAATAGTAAATAGTAGAAAAATAGTAGAGAAGTACCGTAATTTCTGGATTATAAGCCGCTACTTTTTCATGAGCTTTGAACTATGCGGCTTATAAGGCAATGCAGCAAAATTATAGATTCTCATAGACTTACTATTAACAAGTGCGGCCTATATATGTACTTTATTATTTTTCTTACTTAAATGTAATGGCTGCGGCTTATATTCAGGTGCGCTCAATAGGGCAGAAATTACAGTAGACATATCAACTAGAAATGACATATAGCTAGTATTGAGATGCTTTAAGAACATTGGTTTTAAGCACTTTTAAGTCTTGCGGGAGTCACGCGAGACGGGCAGGGGTAAATGTGCCGCAGTACATTTTCCAGAAAAAAAAAAGAAATCATGTTTTTTTTTGAAACATTGCAAACTATTGACAATTTGATAGATGATGCTTAGCTATCATTTTTTAAAACTAGAGTTTTACAGATAGAAAATGTTCATACATTTTGTGATTTTTTCATTTATTTTTCTGTTTGATACTGATAATTAGTTGCAACTTACCACAAGTCAGCTGTTTGAGCTGCTGCTGCAGAGTGATAGAGGCATTGTAGGTACGAAACACCTTAGCCGTGAGCCCATCCATTAGCTCTTGTAAGTGCTTGTTTAAAATTGAAGTCTGAAGAAACAAAACAACAAACGTTGTTCACAAAACACACACTAATACATTATTAATGAATTAATAAGCTTAAACATGCAGCCTATACACTAGTAAAACACTGACATGTTTTATTAGTTACAATAATTTTCTCACATTTAGTCGGTCAAAGAGGTCATCGTCTGGCTGCTTGTTTTCAAGAAACAATTGCAAGTTTTTGAAGACCTGGAAAACATGCACAGAATACTTATTAAAATATTACACGCATATGATTTCACCATGAGATGGCGCTCTAACTTTTGGCACAAGTATTTCTCTGTCTTCCTATTAAAAAAACAAAAAAATTACTTTCTTACCCTTTTCTCTACTGGGATCTTATTGTAGTAGCGAATTGAATCTTTTCCCAGAAAATCAAACTCTACCACATATTCCTGGTCATCCATTTTGGGATAAAGTTTGATGTGTTCAACCCTCAGTGAACAGCAGCCAACTGTGTCTGCAGTCTCACCTTCCTCCTTCTCATTTCCAGCTCTTAATGCTAACTGCAAAAATAGGAAAATATTCAGTTAATCATGTTTAAGTATTAACACAAAAATGTTGCCTCAATATTTACTTTGTCTATGAAGTAGAGTGCCACTGCTCTCTGTCTGATCCTCATCTCTTTTGACTTCCAGTCATCTCTGTACTGATTACGGATGCTATCTACACACTTCTTCAGTCGACGTGCCGTTTCATATTTTTGCCAGTCTTTTTCACCCTGAACATACAATTTTATAAGTTATTATACATTATTCCATTGTAATATACAGATTCCAAGCAATTTGTAAGTATGTTTTTTATTTCACGGTCATGTTTGTGGTCATAATGTAATGACTTATGGTTGAATGGTTACTTTACCTTGATCCTAGAGCTAGGGTTCAACATGATGTATTTAATCGAGCCCTGTATGTTCTCAGTCCAGGAAGCCAGCCACGTCACCTTGTTGTCATGACGGACTTCTTTCCATTTTGTCCCAGGAGGAGGCTTGGGAATTTTTGAGTCTCTAAAATTGAATAACATTTCAAATAAGATGTTACAACAAATCAAGAATGCCATTTTATATGGTTGTTGTAAATATTGCCTGCCCTGTAAAATGAATAACCAGTTTACTCACTTGCTGCAGTTGATGATAATGTCCTGTGGCCTGATGCGTCGCTTCAACATACCCATCTTCGGGTGGTCCCCTCGTCCACGGAAAAGTCCAGGCGGCTCAATCCGAAAGTTCCCAATTCGCTCTTTGTGTTTGTCCATGATACAGAAACCGTATTCTTGAAGGATTCGCTCATTTTCCTCTTTTATTTTCTGCAAAATGACTCTTGTAATAAAATGCTACAGAAAGCATGGCTAAGTAAGAAAAGTTTTTACCTGCTTTTCCTCTTTAGTCATCTGCTTTCTTGCCTCAGACTGAGCCTTGAAGTATGCGCTCATCTCACTGAAGTCACACTTATTCAGGTCTGTAATTTTTGACTTTTCCTCTGGAGTCATTTCCTTCAATGGAACAACAATTAAGTTACAGTTTGTAGATCATATCATAATTTACCATTTACAAAAGTTGCAACAGTCTCACTTTTCTCCAGTCTTTGAAAAAATTCTTTCTAAAGATATCCTTAGTGGTGTATTCATGTTCTAACATTTTGGCAAAAAAGGTGGCTACTTCCTCAGCTGGAGCACTAAGCTTCATGGGCTTTCCTGAAAGTCAAGTCATTAACTGTCATTTTAAAAGACAATAACAAAACAGTGAAATGTATAAAACTTACCATCATAGAAGAACTTTACTTTATCAGGCATAGGCTCATAATTAGGTGCAAACACTGGCCCCTTATGTTCAAGGAAGCGCCACTTAGATCCATCTGTGTATCGCTCTTCCTCCCACCTGATCAATCAATTAAACAAAACACACATAAATCCTTTCTTTTCATAATATTAACAAATAATTCATTCATTTTTCAACCGCTTGTTCCCGTTGCAAGGGACTGGAGCCTATCCCAGAGACTTTGGGCATTAGGCTGGTGAACACCCTGGACAGCGGCCAACTCGTCGCAGGGTTAGAGTTAAACAATCATTCACTCTCTCATTCATTCACTAGGGGAACTTTACAGTAATGCCCAATTAGCCTATGTTTTTTAAAGTGGAAGGAAACCAAAGTACCCAGAGAAAACCCACAATGACATGGGGAGAACATGCAAACCCACACACAATGATGGTGAGGTGTTGGCCCTTTCCCAAACCAGTCCCTACTCCCTCTCTCTAAGAACTACACACTACACTTCTGTGATGGAAACTCGTTAGTGCCCTTTATTTAAGAAGGCAGCATTATCACCACCTACTGGGCACTTAAAGTCTTGTTTTTGTTTTTTTTCCCTACCATTTTTATTTTATTTTTTTTTAAATACGTGAAGCATTTGTAATCTCTGTTACAATGTAAATAAACGCTCAGCTGTATTAAAGCTCACCATTTCCATTTTTCCTCCTCTTCTTTTTTGTTTTTCTTTCCATCTTTTGTACTTTTATCTTTTGTCTTCTTGGGCTTTATGTCCTTAAGTTAAAAAAGTCTGATTAGATCACACAAAAACCTGTTTCAAAATAAAACTGAGAGAAAAATGTTGAAAACCTCTTCATCCTCGTCCTCTTCATACTCATGTTTCCTCTTCTTGGCTTTTTTGTCATGTTCTGTTTTTACCTTTTTGGGTTTATATTCAAATCTAGAAACAATTGAATGAACATAGAATAAATGTATTTTCCTAATCTTAACAACAGAATTGAACAGAAATGATACTTACTCTTCGTCATCGTCATGTTCTCGTTTGGATATTTTGTTGTGCTTTGAAACTGGGTAAAAGCCATTGTCTTCCTCAGGCTCACTCTTAATAGCGGGACTTGAGTCTCTAAACAAAAACAAGCAAAGATACTGAATGAAATGTGTTTTTGAAAATAAATATTTTTTCAGACATTAACTGTATTTAATAATTGATTTACCGGACATATCCATTCTCTTTTTCTTTCTTAGGTTTGTCAGTATGAGAAGATTTAACCTGTGGACAAGAACAAATGTTAATACCTGATTTTATAGCTGCTGTTATGATGGGTTTGTTTTAAAGGGGAACTATTGTGTTTTTTCTGTGTATTTAGAATAAAACGTATTACATGTAGATCTGAAATTTACATTTGTTTGTTGTAAAACTGAAAATGGACGTAAAACAGCATAGAAATAAAAACAGGCCTTTATTGTCAGCAGCAGATATTAAATTTGTAATTTTTATTGTTGTAAAATGGCTATGTGACTATTTTGAACCATATATCCACTACAATAAATCTGACTTTTTTTTGGAAAAATCACAATCAAATGCAGACAAGTGGGCGGAGATAGGTGGTAGGAGAGGACAGAGCTTTTTTGAGCTCTGAATCATCAGCTGCAGGTCAATACAAGGTACTCAAACACATGCGTGATTCTTAACAAAACCTTGAGTAAACTAGTGACGAGACAATCTCCCAGATTCTATAGCTGCGATCTAGCAAAGGTCTGTTTTCAAAAAACAGATTAAAACACTGCTGGGTCAATCATACTTGGTAATCTCAGCTAAAAGATGTACTTGATAAAACCATTGTTCACTACTGTTAGGTGTATCACTGATCTGAAATGTCGTGCTATTTTATGTGACATTTTAACCTTTCCTTTTCCTTTTATATTTTCTGTTGTTGTTGTTGTTTTGTAATATATTATCATATTTTATAATTATGTGTATATTTATACGATTTTTTTTTCCTTCAGCGTACACCATGTATATATATATTTTTAATAAAGTTTTTAGGAAACTGTATTGTATGTTTTGGAAGGACCCCAGAAGACTAGCTGACCCTTGGGTACAGCTAATCCTAATAAATAAATAAATGAGAGAAGGCAGTTATAACAGAGCTAAAAACTCTGACAAAAAGATTTTACACAATAGGTCTCCTTTAAAACAAATTCAAGCTGGTCTATGTGTATTCTGTTTACATTGTCTTAAAATTTAGTGGTTAAACAAGTTGAAATATTTATTATTACTAATTTAAGCAAACCAAGGTGATAAGTCATCACTGGTGTAAAATTCATTTTGTAGGACCCACCTTTTCTTCTCTCCTCTTTTCTTTGTCCTTGTGTTTTTCTGAACCATCACTGTGCTTCAGCTTGTCTTTGTGTTTTTTCTCAGAGTGTTCTTTATGTTCACTGCATTACAGAGATCAAAGATTAAAAGTTAAGTAAAATAAGACACATAGTGTAAGTGATGCTATTTGAAATATGCTGTATTGATTTGCAGCATGGTAAAAAGTAAGGCTCCAACTATTGATTATTTCGCCAGCAATTATCTCCTTTGATTAGAAGCTTAAATCCCCCCAAAAAGTGACTTTTTATTTATGTTTTTAAGAAATATATAAAGTGATCAAAGCAAAGAAATGGTACTTGAGAATATCAATTACAAAAAAGTTAATGATGTTTGTTTGTTTGTCTGTTGTACCCCTCAGACGGCTTTGTCTGAGGGGTAAAACATCGTCTTAGTCTATGAGTTGCTTTGGGGAATGTGTATATACCTGACTCTTCAATCAATAAGTTAGTTGATTAGTTAATGAAATTAATTGAGTGATTACAATTAATCTGTTAAAATTCTGTCTGGATCCAGATGACGTTTTAACTATAGTTTTTCTTCTTTTCACCATCTCGTACAAATAAACTATCAAGCTCCTGGAAATGTTAAAAATAAAAAGACAATTGTAAACTTCTTATTTATAGCCAAATCAACCATTCTGGAATGAATCAGTTTGCACTCTAAAACTACAAATTTATATATATATAAAAAAATAATTTATTGTATGTATGTTATTTATTGTATATTTTTTATGGTAACATGTTTTGTGTTTTTCCATGTATTTTAGAGTATAACCAGCTAACAGCTATGATTGTCAAAAAAATATATCATTGTTTTTTTATAGTTGACTAGTCACGATTAGTTAGATGAATCATTACAGCTCTGCTTACAATGCAATTAAGGCTCCTAAATCAGTGATTCTTAACCTATTCCAGACGCACTCCCCTACTTTGATAAAGTAATCTTTAGTCTTCTGTTTGTTTTTGGCATCAGATTATATAAATACATCTGTTAGGGAAGTAATATGAATCTGCATCTATCACTGCATTTGAAAGTTATCAAATGCAGTTTAGGATCTTAAAATTCAAATAAATTTCAAATATCAGGGGCGCCAGAAAGGATTTCACAACCTCTATGGGGGGTTCCAACCCTTATGTTGAGAACCACTGGTCTAAATACAAGGCCCCTTTAATAAAACGTTTAGTTAATACCACATTTATTGTATATAATATACACCATAATGTGTTATTAATCATCTATATAAATCTGCTACTGAACAAAAAGTAGGCTTATAATAACCACTATAAACGAAAGAGCAAACACAAACAGCAATAGTGTCAAACAGCGACGTCAGTTTTTACTAAAAATCTCATGTTTGAATTTGACGTTATCTTACCTGTTGCTGTGCTTGGAGCGCTCCCGTTCTTTGTCTTTCTTGTGGTCTTTGTGTCTGTGTTCCTTGTCTCTATGCTTCTCTCTGTGTTTGTGAGAATCTAAAATGCAAAAGGTCAAATTGCATTTCATGTATACAGTATTGTACTTTATCACTTATGTTTATCTAGAAAGTACTACAGAAAACAACCCCGGACACACCCCAAAAATTTACTCCATCAGATCAAGGACATATTTTGTTCCCATGTGTGAGAACAATTGAAATTGCATTAGGATTTACAATAAGGCCATTTAATAATATGCACTACAAAGCTTTTCAGAAACAATGTAAGGAAGAATTGTTTTTGTTGCAGTAATTACTAATGCAAAAACAGAATAAAGGGTAAAATGGATAAAAATCCACAACATGAAATAATGTTTTGAATTGAGAAAGGAAAAGTTGACATATTATTTCTTCCTATTTGTGTCCTTATTAAAATGCTAGAACAGCAGACTAATTCTAATTCCTGTACAGTCTATGATTCCAGTTCATAGTGATGAATAGTAGTTAGCCAAAATGTATACAAATTTAATGTCATATACAGTAGGGACTTATCTGCACTGTTTTTGGAAAAGTCTGAAACTATTTGTGAGAAAAGTAAAAGTCTATGTATTTGTTCATGCGTTATTGTCTAAATTGTGTGTGATGATATTTGATATGTTGAGAGTAAATGGTTGTGTCTTGTCTGACACTGTCTGCTCTGCGGCTGAGACAGGGGCTTGAGGCTGATCATCGCCCAGCTCCAGCCTCCATATCACCGCTCACAGCAGCCTCATCTCCGGCGCCTGGCTGCTTCATCCAGAAAAAGAAAATGGCGTAGAGACTAAGTCCTCAGCCTCAAATCGGCCACTTTCCTCTCCAAAATTCACTATGAGTGCACCCCCTGATTGTAAAACTGACACATGCAAAATAAACGCAATGAACAGGGCTTTTAGGATCCCTTATCAGATTAAAACATTAAAAGGCGTAAATACAATTATAAGAGGGTCTTTTTGAACAATAGCCGCAAGAGAGTGGAGGAGACGGGACTTAGTCTCTGGGACGCCATTGCTGTCCTTTAAAAACTAACACTAGACACATCTCTATTCTGCTAACAAAACACATTTATTGCAAATAAAATTATTCGGAGAGAACCTACCATTTCCTTTAGATCCACAATTGACCTGGAAATTTAGAAAAAAATGTGCTTTAGTATTAGTTTTTTTAAAAGGCCGGCTACCTGGTTATTCAACTTTCTACTGGTCTCCAAATATACTATAGAACATGCAGAACTTTTAATTGATAAAGTACACTGTTTGCAAATAAATCTAAAACCTAAAGTGCAAATAGCCGCTTTTCCTATAACAGTTGTATTTTTTACTCCGATATGAAGCTGCATTTGTGTCAGCGCGAGCCTGAAACTCGGACAAACTCCGCACGAGAGCTTTTGTAAAGTACCTGCGCGTCTCTGTTTTCACGGTCGCCGCTCATAGTGAAATTTTCACGGTGATCAGCTGACGTTATCACGGGCAGATAGCGGGATGGATGCAAGGCTCCGACCACAGGCTCCAGGAACACGGTGACAGCCAGGAACGAGTCCCAGAGTCGACAAACTGCGCATGCCCGAAACCACTGTAAGAGGTACTGTCAAACTACAATCTGTCCAGAACATTCAAGGAATTCACCAAATCAATAAATATTGTAGTTATCATTTCAAAGAACATTAATGTGCGCTTTGGGTCTCATTTTTGACGGAAAAAAGTATTAAAACAATTGAGATACAATTAAAACATTAAAGGTGGGTAACTAACTTTTTTAGTTGTAAATTAGTACACTTTTTGCTTTCCACTAAAAAGTTTATAGTAAATGACCACTTTGTGAAAAAATGAGACCACTGTGTACTATCTGAACTGAATAATAAAGAATTTTTGTTCTGATCAGGAGTCGAAAGCTGCTCTCTGATTGGCTGAGCTGGGGTGGTCCTCTCCAGTTTCACTTTGTAAGTTGTTTGTAAAGACATTTATAAGCCATAAATGCAATCAAAATGAATACATGTCAATATTAACCATGTGCCAAAAAATTGAGATGAAGTTGTCAGATTTAAAACCTAAATTGTGTTTGCAGTGTAACAATCAGCTTCCCCAACTTTTTTAACTAGTTGTAAATAAGTAAACTTTGTGTTTTCTACCAAAAAGTCTATGATAAATGCAGCACTTTGTGAAAAAAATACCCCACCCAGTCCTCTCTGAATCAAAAAATAAATTTTTGTTCGAATCAGGAGCAGAATGCAGCATCCTGATTGGCTGAACTTGGGTGGTCCTCTCCAGTTTCACTTTAAATAAGAAAAAAAGAGGGTTTTATGTCATAATTGCAACCTAAACTTAATACATATGGATATTCATGTGTTGAAGGATTTATGAGAGAAAGTTGTCAGATTTAAAACCCAAATTGTGCTTGCAATGTGAAAATGACCTACCCCATCTTTCAGGAAATAAACTCAAGTGATAGAATGATTACAAGAAAACTAAGTCATATTCAAAAACAAGAAGGTCCCAGAAAAAAAAAGTATATGAGTGCTCCTCATAGAAAAGTGAGTCTATTCTATTAACTTCACAGTGAAATTTAGCTGTAACAGAATTTTAAATTCCTTTTTTTTGCTGCAAAGTGGCTACATGACAGTTTTGAACTTTATGAGTCTACCGAGTGAATGTTACACAATAGAAACACTTTAAAGATGGAGTAGGTGATTTTCACTCTGCAAACACAATAAAGGTTTTACTTCTGACAAACTCGTAAATCCTTCGACACATGGTTCAAATCAACATGTATTAATTTTTTTCTTGCCATTTCAGTTCAAAACCTGCTATTTACAAACAACAAAGTGAAACTGGGGAGGACCACCCAAGCTCAGCCATCAGAGAGCTGCTTTTCACTCCTGAAGGGAACTAACATTCTTTATTATTTAATTCAGAAAGTACTCAGTGTTCTCATTTTATCACAAAGTGGTGCATTTATTGTATGCTTTTTAGTGGAAAGCACAAAGTTTAATTATTTACAACTAAAAGTTAGCTACCCCAACTTGAAGGTAAAACATTTGACTACTTTTCATCATATTTGCTTTTATGTGAAAAATAAATAAATTAATAAATAAAACCATGCACTCTCAAGTTACAATATAAAATATATTTTAAACATCTCTGAATTACCTGGAATGCACAGTACAAAGCAATACACTGCAAGTATAAACATACTATTATTAATACCAGGTAATTTAGGAGAATTAAAAATTAGGAGGAAACCCTACATTAGCCATTCACAACAGCTAAGTTGAGTTTTGTAAAAATCTCGGCCCCTTCTCCTTAGCTTGATGCACTATGACAATTTGTGTTGTCATAGGGGAATGCAAATTCAGTTGTTGTGTAAAAAAAAAAAACACTGGCCAAGTTTCACGGGACAAAAGCAGTAGAAAATTTAATTCAATTGTACAACATAATTTTACAATCATATGACATTATCATAAAATGACAAATCCAGCATTTCATATAAAAAGCTCACTTGTACAAAGACTCTGTGCACACATTCTAGCTACAGTCTGACATGATAGCAGGGACAAAACAATGGCGTGATTATTTTTAAAACAATCTGTACAGAGTATATTCTTTAGATTAAAAGTCTATCAGGTAATTCATAAGCAAATGTTTAACAACCAAAACACTAAAATTTACAGTACTGTTCACAGGGTTTAAAACTTCAGCCTATTTAGACTTTCTTCTTTTGGCCTGGGTCGGACTTGCTCCAGTTTCTGTAAAATAAAGAAAACAATTTCTAAAACGTAAACAGAATCTGTTATGTTTTGGAATAATAGAGTAGAAAGTATCCACACATTTGATTTTACTGTTTTTTCTAAAAAATCTTGTATTTAGGGAGCACACTAAACAAAAACAAAAACAACAACAAAAAAGGGCTCATCCCATTCACTTAATTGTATTTTTATGTGCTTGATATGAATGCATTAGCATATACTGTACTAAGGACAGCACATGTAACACTACTCACTGCAAAAGCCCCTTCAAGGTTTACACATTTTTTTCTCCAAGCATTTTTATAGTTAACTCATCCTCCAACTTACTTTCAAATGTAACATTTTGACTGCGTTTCTGATTTCTTCTAGTATGTTAAAACATCAAAAGAAAACAGTAAAATGCAGTTTTAGAGTAAAAAAACAAACAAACTGAAGAAAATCTGCTCTGATTACTGTCAAAATGAATAGGAGTGTTTCTCAAACTATGGTATATGGGCTGCCTGATGTCATGAAGCCATCTGCAGTTTGAATCTGTTTGATAGTGTTACCTTGTGTTAATACTTCTTTAGAAGAGACTTTCTTTTAGACTATGCCTTAGACCTGATTTAGTCTCGTTTGAAACCTTTGTAAGTTCTAATTTACACCTCCAATAATCCAAGTTTAGATCTAGTGGTACTTTAAGAGCTATTGTCAGCATTTTTTTTCCAAATTCGAGCCAACTTGAATTTTAACATAGAAAAATACAAGCATTTTTGAGAATTTCAACCACCTTTACAAACACTAAACTAAAACAAATTAATATCATACTTGTATTTGTCCAACCTTTTATAGCAGTGCTTGTAGCTGGTCTCGCTGATCTTTTTCGACTGCTACTGTCCACAACTGGCTCTTCCTCAGTCTCCTTCTCTGCCCGGGAGCTGCGCCTACTTGGCCCTTTGGGTTTCTCTACAGCAGCCGCTCTAAATGGTTGGACAACAATGCAGGGCAAAACAAAAGCAGCATGTTAAATACAGACAATGACAATGTTTCTTTTTCTGATTTACTCAAAAATGTAATACCACTCTCTGGACTCTGCTGTTTTTCCTCATCTACCACAGATAATGTCCGTCTTCATCTTGACATCTTCCACTAAAGTCCACTACTTGTGTCTTTGTGGTGTGAGCATAGTTAAATACATACCTTGGAACTAAGTTGATGGGCGTCTTTCTTTTCTTTGCCCATCTGTGATAGAAGTGGAAAAACAGCGGTAAACTATGAACTTTTGTTGAACAAGGTAACGTAGGTAGCATCACTTTCCACCAAATTATATCCCAGATAAAAGAGATGTGCCCATGAAGATCAGTGGAGTGGTGCGATTAGGTTTGTGGAAGGTGACTCAGTCATTGGACATGCATCATTGTATTCACATGGATGCATGTTGATCATACATACCAAGTGCAAAGACCATAGAGGCCCATGGATTTCACCACGTGCATCCTCTCAACCAAATGAGCTGCCTTTGTTTTAGTACAATTGAGAATCTCTAGATGAGAGTAAGATGAAAATCACCCCAACTTTTCCCAGGTCCATGATTCAGACAGCAGAGGAGTAAACTAAATATTTCAAGCATCTTACCCCTGTTCTGGACCAGTTGAGACATCTGCCCCTGTGTAATACAGAAAGACAGCATGCTAAGACACAAGATGCATAATGTGGAAATAAAATGTACTATTCAAGAAGTACTTACCAGGTGTTTCTCTTGTTTGTGTACCATCCTGTGATGTTGCTGTACAAAAAAATTGATAAATATTAGCTACACTATGAGCAAAAAAAGTTTCATCCAACCACATAGAAAAAAAAAGGTCTATATCACACAAGAACAACAACATTCAAAATATAATTTTGTGCTCCTATACTATTGTATGTAGGCAAATCGGTAAGATATGTGTTTTCTACTTATGTACTTATGTAATGTTTGTCTGTGTTGCTACAAGTATTATTATTAGTAGCAAAATGGAAGTTTTGACTATTTCTCCCCAAGACTTTACTTTTACATCATATTACATTATACAAACCTGGTGCTGGGTAAATAATTGAAAGATTTTTAAATCAGTAAAAAGATGTTTGGAGCAGAAGTCAGATTTTGGAAGAAGACATTGTTTCATGTTAAATGGCACAGATATGAAGTCTGTATAGTTTGAGTTCTTATTAAATGCCATTTTTATATTTTTATTGAAAAAAAAAAAGTTGACTGAAAATTCAATTTGATCAATATGACGATAAAAAAGGAAGATCCCCAGTTCTATACTGTTACTAATTTTATTTACCTGTGCTGATAGCGCTGCTGTCCCCAACAGCTGAGGATGCATGGGACTCAGGTGTCAGTGGATTAGCCTGGTTGGACGTGATGTTAGCAGAGACAATGCTAGGGCTACCATCAGACACAGGAACAGTCACAATGGGAACTACTGATGTTGTAACTGTAGATAGCATAGTAGCAGCAGTTGTTACATTAGCCAGAGCATCTTGAGATGATACAGTCTGTGAAACATGGGAAACTGAAGCTTGGTTGGCAATCTGGCTGTGTGCTCCAATTTGCCCGGCAGTAGTTCTTAGGCTGGGGGTTTCCATTTGAAGCGGTGAGGTGGTAGGAAGGTTTAATGCCTGAGTTGGAGCAATATATGATGGTCTATCTCCAGTTACAATCTGAGCAGCTGTTGGAGAACCTGAATTCTTTCTCACAACGGTTAATGCTCCTGGACTTGAAGAAGGAGGTGGAAAGGGAGACGAGACTGGAGGAACAGAATGGGGAGAAGGCTGCTGCAATGGAGGACTTGGCTTTTGGCTGCTCTCACCAAGATTGTCTGGCCTAGTGAGGGTGGAACTCACTTGCGGATTTGTTTGTGACGTAACATTAAGAACTGGAGAAGGTACAGTGGTTGTAATCTGAATAGGCCGTGGCTGTGAGCTCAGAGTGGTAGAAAGCTGAATATTAGCAGTAGACACTTGGACCATTGTAAGTGGCTGTGACCCAACAGTAGTGGTAGAGGTTACTGATGCACCAGGGACCTGAATGATAGGGTTAATAAATAGTGGTGCTGATGAAATAAATTGCTGTCTTGTGGCAGGGCTCTGTTGGCGAATGTCTTGTGGTCTGAGGTTTTTATTGGAAACAGCAACCATTGAAGTGGGCGGTTGAGATGTTGGTGTTGAGGTAATTGTGTTAGAACTGACAAAAACAGTTATCTGGTTAGGTGAAATGGTGCTAGATGAAGCAGGGATGTGCATAAGTGAATGGACAGGTTTATTAGGACTAGGGATTGGTTTTGGAGATGCGGGGGTTAAATGAGAACTTGTAGAAACATTGGAGGCGTGGCCAGAAGTTAGTGGGTTGGGGCTATTTACAGTTGTAGTGTTAGTTGTGTTAAGGAGTTGTGTAGTAACATGTGAGTTGACACAAAAAGACTGCATGGTGTTTGAACTGGTGGTTGGAATAGGGTTAACGGTAGTGCAAGGAATAGAGCTAGAAATTGAGGCTTGTTGCTGATTATGGATACTTGTCAGAACAGTGATAGATTTTGAGTCACTTGTAGTGGGGACGATTGGCTGGCCTATGCTTTGAGTATTACCAAGTGTTTTTTCTCCATCAGTCTTCCCCATTTGTAAAGATCGGACCGTTACATTATTATTGTCCAATAACTGGTTGAGTGATGTAGGAGCTTCCCTAAGGGTAGAAGAGATTTCAAGATCTTGTGAATGCCTATTAGAACCCGGCGAGTCTGTTTGATGTGGTGTAGGGACACGTGGACTTGCCAGTCTGGGAGAAGTTAGCTCCCTCATAGCATGTGATTGGGATACTGGTCGTGGTTCTCCTTGACCATCTTTGCATGCCTCTACGTTATTACCCTGAATTAAACTGAAAGGTGACTGTGTTTGCTGAACCTCCATCCCCCCAGCAGCTTGTGTGGGTATTGCACCAGTCGTTAGAGATACTGGGGTGGGGCTCAGCATCATCATTTGCCCCTGTGGATTGACAAGTTGTTGTTGTTGTTGTTGCTGCTGCTGCTGCTGCTGCTGGAGTGGTGAGCATACAATTTTTGTCCCCTTTTGCCTCCCTGGACTCGGAGTTGCAGATTTGCGACTTGAAGCTGGACTAGACCTTCGACTGGTGCTAGGACTTGCTCTTTTGCCTTGTGCCAAAGACTGCTTGTCCTGCTTAGCACCTGTCGATCCTGCACAGACACCTGAAGGAAAAGACTGGTTACTGTTAGGAGCATTTCCACTGGCACCCCCATTACTGTTGTTTCCAGGAAGGCCTAAGCTAGGGGGAGCCTGTCCGATGGCTTTAAGTGTGGTTGGGTTAAGACCTTGTTGGTCAAACCCCCTGTTCAAGTTGGGCTGCCTAGGAGGTAAAGGAATGTTAATTTTTGGAGGAAAAAGTCCTGCAATTGAAGCATTTAGCCTCTCCGGGGAAAGGTTGATTTCATTGGGTTCAGTACTGGGTGGGCGGTTTGTAGGTGTGAGGGGATGGTAGGGTCTTGGACTGGCTCTGTTGGGCGTTTTGGGTCTTGAACTTTGTGACGTTGTGGGGACATTTGGGAAATGGAGGGCAGACATTGTGCCTCCTTGTTGAGGCTGATTAGACAGTGGTTGCTGTGGACTGGCTCCAGGATGTTGTGACATGGGTGATTGGCCTTGCTTTATCATGTGAGTATTGGATTGTGCTCCATTTGGTGCTTGCCCTGATATTTCAGGAGGTCTTTCCTGCTTAAGTTGTGCCACAGTGGCAGTCTCTTCTGGTGGTGTGGGTTGTCCTTGGCCAATATCTGGGTGAGACATTCTTCTCGAAGCACCTGTAAGCTGCAAAAACATTTTTTTTACTAAATATGAACTCAATGAGATGAAATCAAATGTACTTTTTTTAAATTCAGTGTGCGACTTTAAATCAAATTATCTGAATAAAAGGCTAATTTCTTAGGATCATTTTTTGTTTTGTTGTTTCGATCAAATACATCCCAAGTTTAGGATTGTACTGTATATCATAAGGAATTGCAGGATTCAAGTAATGACATTTTTGTGTGAATCCCCAATACATGGCCCAGTGACCCCCGTCCTGCAGACCCCACTTTGAAAACCTCAGCTTCAAATGTGCACTGCGTAACTTTGTCGAGGTGGAAAGACTATGTAACTGCGGACTATAGAAAGACTAAACTAAATAATGCATTAGAAAAAGAAAGTTAAAACCATGCAGAAACATTGTTAATAGAAATTATGTGTGCCATGCCATAATATGAAAACTATCTAAAAGGAGCCGTTTTTCATTTAAACAAACAAGACTCTACAAAAATGTTGTGACCATATAAGCCCACTCAAAGTAAAGACATAGAGATGTTTTACTTCTTTAGTGCATCAAAAACATGACAAAAGTTTTTATTTAGGTCTACTGCAAATATAACAAACCAAGAATGTACAGAGTAGAGATCTTTATACTAATATTTATACTGATAAAAAAAATAATCTTACTTGTGGAGTAACCATCATGGACATTCCTCTAGTTTTGTCTGGTGAAGGTGGTACACTGCCAGGCCCTTGAAGACTTATCATCACAGGTAGGTTACCTTGCTGAGAGACAGGAAGCCTCTGTACCTCTGGTGAATTGGCCACACCACGAGGAGGAAGATGACTTCCTGGAGGAATTGACATGCGATTCTTTGCCTGTTCCTGCTGCATCTTCATCATCATTATCATTTGTTGTTGCTGCTAATTAGAATGCAAAGGTGTTTAAATTTAATGAAGAAAACATTTTAAATGCATATAATTCAAAGCATTTACTTGTTGCTGAAGATGAGACTGTTGTTGAACTTGTTGTTGTTGAACCTGATGAGGGTGCATTTGTGGTTGACCTTGAACTGAAGCTTGTTGTACCTGGTGAAGGCCAACCATTCCCTGTTGTTGCCCTGTCACTCCCTGTTGTGATCCTGTAATTCCTTGCTGTTGGCTGGACATTAACTGTTGTGGCCCTTGCATTCCTTGTTGCTGCACACCCATTCCAGGCTGTGGCACTGGTATTCCAGGTTGGGCGTTTGTCATTACTGGCTGTTGCCCGGGCATTGACTGCTGTAGCATTCCAGTCTGCGCTCCAGGCATTCCTTGCTGTTGCCCAGGCATTCCCGATTGAGGCCCTGTAATTCCTTGTTGTTGCCCCGTCATTACTGTTGAGGCATTCCTTGCTGTTGAGACATTCCAGATTGTGCTCCGGTCAATCCCGATTGTGGCCCGCTAATTCCTTGCATCTGATGCATCTGCTGCTGTTGTAGATGTTGAAGCTGCTGCTGCTGGAGCTGCTGCATGTGTTGTAGTTGTTGTTGTTGTTGTTGTTGTTGTTGCTGCTGCTGCTGCTGCTGTTGCTGCATAAATTGCATTGGCACTTGTTGCAACACTCGTTGATCTCCCGATTGTCCAGGAAAACCTATAAATGTAAATATATGATTTATTATTCAAGGTTTTAAAACTTCTAGTATTTAGAAAGTATCACTTTAATTTAGTAATAAAAAACTGCAAAATGTTTTACCTGGTCTATTAGAAAATTCAGAAATTTTTGTTACTGGATTATCCAAGCCCAAACTCTGTTCACTCATTTCCGAATCCTCCATGCCAGCATCTAGACCACTACAAATAAAATAAATTGTTGTTTAATTAAGACCACATGCTAAAAATGAAACTTCTAGTGTGAATTTTTATTGTGTGGCAAAGCTCACACCTAATCTTACCCAAGTCCATCTCCTGGTTGACATTCACCTTCTTTTGACTTCTTTTTTCGAGGTGGTTTCTTCTTTTTAGGTTAACTTGATTCGCTCCCCCTGCTCCCTGTTTCCTCCTGGCCCAAACTGACTTGCAGAGATATCACTCTGCAACAAGTTGACCAGTAATGGGCTGGTCAATGTGACATCTTTGCTGCCTGCAAAGTTACCTGCCTGTCCACATGGTCCACCCATTTGCATTTGACCGGTGAACTGAGGATTAAAATTCATCCCATGTGCTGGAAAATGTCCATTTCCCATTTGCATGTGCTGTGTGCCTCCCATCATGCCTTGCTGCTGTTGTGCCTGTATATCTGGCGCAATTTGCTGCACGCCCAGGTCTCCAGACACACCAGTGGGATCCCCCAACGGATGTGTGTGTTGTTGAGCAGCCTGCTGCTGTAACATGGCCTGCTGCTGTTTCTGCTGCTGCAGCTGGAGCTGTTGCTGAATGAGGGGATGGCCTGCAGGAAGCCTCATCTGCTGCCCATGCATCCCCATCACCTGACTGGCATTTCCTGGCATGGAAACCTGTTGTCCTTGCTGATTCATCTGGACATGCTGCTGTTGTTGTTGTTGTTGTTGTTGAAGTTGATGTTGCTGTAGCTGATGCTGCTGTTGTAGTTGTTGTTGTTGAAGTTGAGCCATTTGTTGCTGCTGCTGTGGGGTCATCTGAACTTGATTCTGAAACTGAGACATGTTTCCTTGAACATTTGGAGAAGGTCCACGCATCATCTGGCCAGGCATTACTCCAGGGGGAATTTTCCCTCCAAACGGCTGCTTGTTTCCTTGCATTTGGTTGGCAACCATTTGCTCTATCATTGGGTTTTGCTGTTGTTGTTGCTGTTGTTGCTGTTGTTGCTGCTGTTGTTGTTGTTGTTGTTGCTGCTGCTGCTGTTGTTGTTGCTGCTGCTGCTGCTGAAGGAGCATGGCCTGGTGCCCTTGGCCTCCAACCATCTGACCCTGCCCATGCATCACCCCCTGGCCTTGTTGAGGCAACAGTTGCTTGGGTGGGGTCATTCCACCTCTCTGTCCTTGATTGAGCGGCCTGGAGAGGACAGTCTGACCTCCACCCTGTGCTTGAGCCATCTGGCTGGGGGAGGAAGACACAGGCTGGGCCTGATGCTGGAGGCCCATCATCTGAGGACCAGCAGTGGTACCTGGTTGAGGACCTGCCATGCTGCTTTGAACACCCATCACATTCACATTAGACTGTGAGTGAGGATGGCCCTGAACTGAATTAGGTGTGGAGGCAGATGGTTGAGCTCCTAGTATTAAAAAAAATAAATAAATGAAGAGGACAATTACACAATGTCCTTTTACACAATGTCTTTTTAAATTAAATAAAGTCACAAAACAGAGAAAAAAGTTAAGCAAAATTTGTTAATTAAGACAGTAATTTCACAGTGTGCTTAAGGAAATGTATGTAAATTTACCTGAATGAGTAAGTGTCTGGTTACTCTGCAACTGCTGATTGGCTCCTCCCATTGGGGTTCCGGGTGCATTAACACTCACCTGACCCTGGGCAAAATTTGGGTTAGGAAACCCCAATGGACGCTTAGCCATTCCTAAGATAAAACATAAATCATAAATAATACAAATAACTCATTTATAGAAAAAAATATATAATAATAAAACTAATGAAGAAATATATAAATATAAATCTCTCTTCTCAACTAAATTGTTCAACGCTATTATGACGCAGGTCTGCATAAAATCAAGGCTGTATGTATATTATGTTGAGCAAACTATAACCACCTGGATGAACGGGAGTTCCTGGCTGACCATGTTGTTGCATTCCCATAAATCCTTGCTGCATGCCAGGCTGTTGACCAAGAGCTGCTCGACCTGGAGAGCCAACACCTTGGGGAAAACCTTGAGGAGTTGTGGGTCTCTGAGCAATCATTGGAGGAGTACCAGGTGACCCCTGCTGAAAAGGCGAGGAGGACGAACCAGGAGATTTCGCAGTGAGATTGCTCTGTGTGCCTGATGTAGCGGGCATTGGTGGAGGCGGTCTAGGTGGTCCTATAACTCCACCAGGTCCACCTTGAGGACCTTTAGGCTGTGGTGTGGCAAACTGACTCATTCCTGTCTGTTGTTGCTGTAGTTGGGCTTGACCCATGGCATTAAATACTTGGCCAGCTTGTTGGCTGCCAAAAGGATATGGGGGAGGAGGATGACTTGGAGTCTGCACTGAAGCAAGTGAAGGTGGTCGCTGCATCATTTGACCTTGTGGTGGGGGCTTTCTCCAAACGGGACCTCCTTGAGCACTTTGAGGCATTGGATTCCAGCCAGGGGGCATTGTCATCTGCCCTGCTGAATTGAATGTTGGTCTAGGGCCGAGCTGTGAAAGCTGTTGAGCTTGATGTTGTTGCTGAAGCTGCTGTTGCTGAAGCTGTTGTAGGGCTGCAGGGTTTAGTGGTCTGCCGCCCTGTAGAGCCTGCATGTGATGAGCGGCTTGAGGAGGCATGGAACCTGATCCGTGTGGTCCAGATTGTTGGTGTTGAAGTGGCTGCTGAGGCTGAACTGACATGCCTGGCATCATGGGATCCATCATATCTGCAAATCACATGATTTTTTAAATTCTCAATGCAAAACACAAACATCGGACATGTTTCCTTTGAAATAAAAATAATCTGTACCAGTTTGGGGGGATGGCCTTGGAGGACGAGGGTGCATCTGTCCACTGCTGCCAGGAAGCATAGCCTGTCCTGACATACCAGAACCAGGAGGAACCATTGATGGATTAGCTATTCTCACACCACCTATAAATGTATACAAGGTACAAACTATTATAGTATTTGTATTACCATCAACACAGGTGCCTTGCATGACATAATTCAATGGTACCTGGACCAGGTTGACCTGGAAAGCCAACATCCATTCTCATCTGGCTAGGTCCTCCAATTGGTCCGTTTACCTGCCCTCTGTTTGGTCCTGGTACAACATTGATGGCCCCTTCCCCTAAAAAAAGGATTATTTACATTTTATTATTATTTTAGTCGCAATAATAACAATAATAACAATAACAACAACAACAACAACAACTATTGCGGGGGGCATGCAATAATAGATACAGTTGATTTGTACCTTCAATCTGCACTGACAAAATCCCCAAGTCTCGGAGCTGCTGTTGGTTGTTTTGCGCCAGGAGTCTAAGGCGCTCAGCCGCTTCGCGAGGAATGTTGAAAGTGACTCGAACGCTGTTCCATGGTTCAACATGATGGGGCAGAAGCCTCTCTGTACCTTTTATGTGAATTAAAAACAGTGCTTATGGTGCTAATAATCTCAAAATATACATCTTAAAATTATTTTATAGCTATGTTTCTAATACTTATCAGTGAGTATAGTAGGACTGGGCGATATATTGATATATATCATAAATCGAGACATTTACTGAACAAGATATGATATTGGTCACATCGTAAATATCGAGATAATGAAATCTTAGTAAAAGAGCTTTTAAAACTCATGAAAAGCAGTTAGTTACAGAGAAATGCAACACTGAGAAGATCAATTCAATGTTCTATTTTTTGCAAAAGGTATCACCGAAATGTATTTAATGAAAATTGACATTTATATTTATAATCAGTAGTTATAAGCTAAGATAACTTTTTTTTCTTTAAAATGTTTTTTTCAGTGATAGAGATAAATAATGTATATCAAGATATGAAAAACATAAATCAAGATAATGATTTTTGTCCATATCGTCTAGCCCTAGAGCATAGCAAGTTTAACTGAAATTTTTTTTTTAAATAATAAAATAAATAATGCAAATACTCAAATTTTACATGTAGGTGTATCCGTATTTGACACTACCTAAATCCAGCATGTCGGGGATTCCACTGAGAATACTATCCAGTCTCTGAGTGAAGTCTTCATCCTCCATATTCCCTTTAAATGACACAAAGACCGTGAAATCGTCCTCCAGTGTGTTGTCATCTTGTTGTGTTTCCTCGTTTTCTGGAGCTGAACTTCCACTGCATGTGTCATCGTCCTCTCCAGCATCTCCTCCGACACCAGAGTCCCTGTCAGAGTCATCTTCTGCTCGTGCTTCAGTAGTCTTTGGGGTCCGTCGAGGAACCCGTTGTTGCGGTGCCATCCTCCTCCCTTCACCAGGAGAGGTGCTTGACAAAACGCCTCATACTAGTGACAAGATTCACAAAATCATTTGATGTGCATTTGATTAACACGTCATATTCAATAGAATCAAAAGCGAAGTACACACTGAACATGCATAATAGAAATAAATCTTACAAGAGAAATTAATGTACTATTTTTAGTAGTGCCTACTCTAGCTATACTCTACACTTCAGCTCACTAGGAAAAGCATTTGGTAATAATAATCATAAAAAGTAATAATCATTAAAAAAACATGATAGTGTAAATGTTGCTCAAGGTAGACCTAAACCAACCAACATCAGACATCGGCCCTTTCTCCGGGGCCTTAGCACAGTTGTGGGCTACACTTTGATTCAACGACCGCACTGGTGCAAAGACTGCAATTCTATTCAGTCTTGCGTGCAGCATTCACAAAATGTATATTTGTTTTGATGAAATGCTGTAACAAGTATAACTTGGTAGAATCATCAACATCATCATCAATTCCGAGTCTAGCTCAAGATCGAGCGCTAATGCTAAGCTAAAATAGCTGCAGGTAAATACAATAAATGCATTGTACTTCGGAAAACATAGCAATTGTGCAAGCCCTAGACAATTGCATAGACTAACCGGGACATATTAGCAACAAAACCAAAGCCTTACCACATAAATACATAGGAAAATAAATTACACCGGTGAGTCGTTGCTAGCTAGATTAGCAACAATCAATACGTGAAACGCTAGATGCTAGTAGCTCTTCCGAAAAAGTACTTCCGTTCAGAGATTTCAACTTAAAACAGTTTATTAACAATGTACTTTAATGTTAATAAACATCAAGTATATAAAGAATTACACATCAGCACACAAAAACATGTCTTCGTTCTATATTTTTACATATTTTTATACTTGCATATAGTTCATGTAAACTGTCAAATATTCACATATTTATTTTTGTACTTCTTATGAATTGTAACTAATTTCCATTATTACATTGACTGTTTACCTGAACCAGCATTCCCATAACTAAACCTCCCCTAACCCTAGCCTTAAGTTGTAACCCTAACCTTAAAACCACATCTTGACCCTAAAACAGGCCAAATAGGCCCTCATTTTTTAAAAAAAGTTTCCTCTTTTTGATAGTAAAATGCGAATTTTGGTCCTCACTTTTATTCATGTTAAGAACACAAACAGACACAGTACAACAGGGCTATTCAATTATATTTACCAGTGGGACAAGTTTTCAGAGGGTTATGGTCTGAGGGGCGCACTACAAAACTGAAATACAAATGTGCTTTACATCTATTATCCACAAACTCACAATGGCGGTATTTACTGAAAAAAAAATTTCCCAGTTTTATTTGGAATAAATAATTCAACAGCCAAATACAAACATAACCAGATAAACAACAAGAACACTGAGAAAAAAGAAAGAAAGCACATTTTGTGCAAATGACCTATGGAAAGTCTTTTAAAATTTTGAAACAGAATCTGGCTCAAGGCTACTAAGAAGCGCAGCTAACAGTGCACATGCTTAAAAAAAGGTCCACTCCATGGTCTCTTTCAAGCTGGGCCAAAACATACATCTTTGTGGGTCGCATTTGGCCCCCTGCCCACTATTTAAAATAACTCTTCACTTGTCCTTTGTTGACTTTACAAATTTGTAAAAAGTAGGTTTTTTTTTTAAAGCATAAATAATCCCAGGATTTTCCAGACCAGCCATGAAAAATTCTTGTTCTTTCCAAAACTCGTGCCCATATCTGTGAGGGTTGGAATGTACATTGACTGGTAAATCAAGAGCTTTGCCTTTCAACTCAGCTTCATCTTCACCACAGCAGTTTGATAAAAAGATCACTGCTTGTCAAACTCACGCTTCGTCTTTCCTTCACTTGTGAACAAAAAATACTTGAACCCTACTCATTGGGCCAAGGACTCTGCTCACTTTGCCCAAGAGAGGGCAAAGCACCTCGCCGAGTTCCCTATCTTTTCTATTCAAGGACATTCACATCAGATTTGGAACCATTTAGCTTTATCCCAGACTTTATGCTCAATTGTCCCAGTGCATGTTGCAAGTCCTGGTCTGATGAAGCCATTAGGACTTGTCCAAATAGAACATGCTCTGACCGTGACTGCGTGAGTTCAACATGCACTATGAACAAGTCTGACTTACTGCTGTCAATGCAAACACAGTTCTTGCTTGACCAGACAGCCCCAGTAAAGGGCCATAGAACCCATACTCATGGAGCAATCTCCAAAGTACACGAGGCTGAGCATCTTCTCCAGATCCACAAAACTGTGCACTGGTTTACCAAGCTCCCATGAACCCTCAAACACAAACATTAGTTCACTGTGTTCAACGACAGGGGATAAAAACATACCGATCTTCTCCACTTCAGAGAAGTGTGGCCTGATAACTTGTCATGTCTGTGGGCTAAGGTCCACATTTAAAACTACTTTCTGCAAAAGTAGTTGTAAGAGTTGCAACATAAGAGTATTGGGCAGTAATGTAGTAGTCTCGAGACTGGTCTTGGTATTAAGAATGGTCTCAAGACCGCTTTTTTAAAGTCTTGGTCTTGTCTCAGACTCAAGCACATTTGGACTCGGTTTTGTCTTCGTCTTGTGGGTGCTTAGACTTGGTCTTGTCTTGGACTCTGTCTTAATTCGGACTCGGTCCTGTTTTAGAAAACCAAGACCACATTTCATTGCCACCATGATCTACTAAACTTGCACCAGTGCAGTGACCTTTCCCAGGCACAGTTTGCAATAAGGACTGCACAATAAGCTAATGTAGACATGAGTAGCATATAAAATTATAAACATTATAATCTTGATTAATTGCAATCTTGGTCTAGTCTCTGTCTCGACCTAAAAAAAGTCTCACTCTTGTCTTGGTCTTGTCTCTGGCTTGCGACCATGTCATCTCGGAAAGATCTTTTTAATGCTGTCTTGATGACTACACTATTACACTATTGGACAGACCGCACCTCTGTGACCTCAGCTTGGGTGATGAATGAATCTGCCTCTGAGTCCTAACTAATAGATAATATGATAATTATATCTTTGTATACTGCTTGAACATTAAATTGTTTAATTGATTTAGGCAGTTTTATAGGCATGATTACACCTTATATTTATAAACAGACATAATTTTACAAAATAGAAATCTACAAAAGGCACACAGTGCCCCTTATGCAATATTGAGGGCCAAGGCGTCAAGACTTCTGGGGTCCTTTACTCCTATGATAACATCATTGGTCCGTCTAGTGCCTTCTACTATTGACAGCAGATCTGTTCGTTCGACGCTGTGGCCTTTAATTTGGAGATGTTTTACATCTTCATCAAGAAATCTGTCTGTGAAATGAGAAAAAAAAATTAAGAGCGTTATACACACATATGCAGTATTCATATGCATGCCTGAAAAAAAAAAAAAAAAAAAAAAATTCAGACCCTACAACCTCACAATCACCAATATGAATCTCCAGCTCTAAATGACATGGGTGAGGTTTAGGGCTCTTAATAAATAATGGCTAACAAAAGAGAAGGTTAAATTTTCTTGTAGCATATTTGCCAAAAAAAAAAAAAGTAAAGTTAAATAACTGAAGTGTATATTCTGGAACTGCACAGGCAGTTCTATTTTTTAATTACACTAAACTTGATTAAGTTATGCAGTATACTAAGTTCTGAGTGATACAAGAACATTTAAGAGCCATTTGCCAAATTCAAGAGCTAAAAATAACCAGCTGTCCCAAAGTTGGCAACCAAGTAGAGTAATTACAGTGTTTAAATCTGGGGTCAGGCCATATTGTGTAATGACTATTATTATCAGCCGTTATTCTAGCTTTATTCTAAGATTTCCTGGATTTTTTCACAATGTGGTTAAATGATCAGATAAAAAACTAAACAAAACTAAAACTAAAAAAATATAATAAATAATACATACAATAAAAAATGACATACCATCCACCAACAGTTTGTTTGACTGCAGCTGTGGGTGGAGTCTACCACAAGCCAAACTGTCATTCATATTTTTGCGTGAAGACAATACATTCAATAACACCTATAACACACCCAATGTGAAGTACTTTGTAAGTGAAAATATTTCAGAAAATAGTTACTTTTTTATATGAGAAAATAGAACTCACTTTAGTGAGGACGTTAAATAATAAACAAGAAATAAGCAAAACAAAATTATTAATATGTTTTTGATAACAAAGGTAGACTCACTTGTGTAATGCCACTGAGTGCCTTTTCTCCGTTAGAAGATCCAGCAGCCACATATGTTCCACAGAGGCCCACAGCAGGCCTCACCACAGTAGGCATAAGGAAGGACAGTGGTCTCTTACCAGCCTGTAGACGGTTATGCTGCAGCAAATATAACATATAACACTTTGAAGTATCCCAAAGTATTGAAACAACAAGACACAAAACCGGAGAGTATTAGGTAAAGTATGTCGTTTTAAAAATAAGTATACTTACTGGGTTTGTAGAAACATTTATTGTTTTATTGAGCCATGAAAAATCCAAAATCTGGCTGTTTAAAAGTATTCCTGAAGACGTTGTTATCCCACTTCCAAAAGGTTTGTTCATCGAACTGTAAACAAAATCAAACATATTACAAACAAATTTATAATTATAATCTGTTAAAATTATAGATTATAAAATGTAGCTTCAATAAACATCACTGACTTGTGACAATGTCAGTGCAGAAAGCTATACTGTATTTTCAACAAAATGTATTCACTTTGAAAGCAATAATATCTAGTATTTGTAGCTGACCTCATAACAGATACGATGACGTCATCCGGTCCCATCACCACAACTTGAGCAGCTTCATTTCCTTCCTCTAAAGTATATGTTTGGGTGTAGTGATCAGCAGAAAAGGTCTGCGAATCATCAATCATCTGACGAAACTGGGAGGCCTGTTGTTTACTTGGAAGATTAAAACAACAAAAGAAGGCAATGAAATGAAATACCTCAACGAATAATTAACATCTTCCTTTTTGCTCAACACACAAAAAATAGATACACCATGGGCCTTATTTGTTAATCTAGTTTCTAAATTTTAAGTATAAACTAAAAAAAAACAAATGCTTGATAAATTAATCCTCTATAAGTATTAATTTATTTTCATATAGAAAACAAGTACAGCAACATCATCCCATATCTCTAATAACATTTGATCAGGCTATTTGTGATTTCCTCAGTTCATACATTTACTGTTTTACCATCAAGAACATCATATCATATTTAACTTACCTCAGCATTTTGGCAACAATTTCAGAAACAGAACTATCAAACAAGGGGTCCCCTATCTCACTAGCTTTTGCCAGGGCTATTTTCACAGACTGAAAGGAGAACAAAGTAAAATTTTAAAATAATAATGATCTGGCTATAATTATTTGGTTAAATTCAAAGTACTTCTGCAATCCAATGAAAAGTGCTCAGTCTGGAAGATTGATTCGTGATATTGTAGCCTTCCAAAATGTTCAAAGCAGTGATCAAAGCAATGCCGGCATGTGGAGCGGAAGATGTCATCACATGATATCCTGTTTTTATTATTCATTTTGAAAAATATTTTGTTTATTATTAGCATCACATGTAAAAAAAAAACATTATAAAATACATAAAATCATGTCTTAACAAAAAAAAGTAAACAAAGAATTTGTGGGTCCTTTCAATGCAGTAAAAATAGTACTGAAATGTACCTTGATAATTAATCTCAGCTGGTTTTTGCAAGGTAGAGTTATATTTATCCATGTCTTTTTCACTTAGCACACCACCTTTCTCTTGCACCTGTGCGAAACAATAGATGTAGAATAATTAGAGAAGTTAAAACATCTGAGAACGGAATAGACTGGCAGCAGCAAAAACTGTTATACCAGTTTGTTAAAAAAAAAAAGGAAAAGACAAACTACTGGTAAATGAGCAAACTTACCGCAGCAACTATTTGTTGAGTGAAGTTTCCCCTGTAGAACTCAGATATGCCCTTTTCTGCGATTGCGTCCAAGATGTCAGCCAAGTCCAGCCTTTTTTTAAGCGACCCAGGATCAGGGGCATGTCCATTTTCAAAAAACAAATTCTCAAATGCTTTAGACATATTCTGATTTTTGGTATCAGCCAGAGCCCGGGCTAAAACAGATTCAGATCAGAGATTCTCATATAAGCTATGCATTACTTTCGTTTGAATTTCCACAATGCCACAAATTATGTGGGAATTGAACATTTACAGTCCGATCTTGCCCTTTGTCCTTGCCGGTCTTAGCCTTGGTCTTAATTATTCCTCTGTTGGCCACTAGTGGCTCTCTCCAAGCTCTATACACTGTCAGTTTAGAAGGTGTGGCTCCAGCCAGATGTGAGGGTTCAGTTTTCTTTAGTGAACCTGACACATGCTCACGCCTGTGACAAGTGAGCAGCTGCTTTAGGATCACAGGCAAAAGAGAACTGTAACAGCAGCTTCAGTTTGGAAAAAAAGTATAATAATAAAAATCTATTTGGTGAAAGTCTATTTACTTGACAGACTTTAACAACTTTGTCTAAAAATGTGTCTTTTCTTTTACATAAAGCCTGTTGACTTAATAAAAAAGATAATCAGATGTGAGAGTGAACATGGGTCAGTGTGAATGCTATGGAAAGGCCAAAGAGGCCAACATGTATTTTTTACGTGTCAACGCGTTAAAAAAAATGTTGGCCTCTTTGGCCATAGCATTCACACTGACCCATGTTCACTCTCACATCTGGCTGGAGCCACACCTTCTAAACTGACAGTGTATAGAGCTTGGAGAGAGCCACTAGTGGCCAACAGAGGAATAATTAAGACCATCCGCTAAGATCGGCTAGGACAAAGGGCAAGATCGGGCTGTTAAACTCCTACACTTAAAATTAAAAACCCGCAATACTTACCAAGCTCATGAGTAACAGTAAAGCCGTTTCTGGCAACATCAGCAGCCACAGTCACTACATCTTTCCAAGGTAGTCTAGTATACCAAACACAAAAGGGGCAAAGTAAGCAATTTACTTGTTTCTGTATGACCAGATGGACCTTAATTATTGTGGTGCAGCCTTACTACTTGAAATAACAATTTAAATATGCCTTATTTCATTGACTATCCCTCTGACACGCAGATATTTTAGGTCACACCTGTACCCATTGTGTCACAAACGGTTCCCGACACACAAATGGGCTATAAAATAATACTTATTTTAAATTTTTTTCTACTTTCAATGGCTCATTTTTTTCGTTAGCTTGTCTTCTGTCCGAATATATAAAAAAAATTCTCAAAGTTGATTGAAATATTTATGTTATAAGCCAATTTAGGTCCAAAAATCATCGTTTTTTTGAATGCCAAAAACACAAAATATGCAAATTTTTCAAAAATAAAAGTCTGAAGTGGATTATTTGAGTTGATGTTATTAGACCCTCACATATGTCAATAATTTATAATAACATTCATTTTGATGCATTATTGTGTTTTGAGTGACAGCCATTTTTTTCAAAAAAGTCACACCTGTGTCACAAACGGTTCCTGACACACAAATGGGCTATAAAATAATACTTACTTTTAATTTTTTTCTACTTTCAATGGCTCGTTTTTTTCATTAGCTTGTCCTCTGTCCAAACATATAAAAAAATTCTCAAAGTTTATTGAAATTTTTTATTTATAGGCCAATTTAGGTCCAAAAGTCTAATTTAAGTCCAAATGTAGTTTTTAGGTCAAAAGATGAATGTTGTTTTTTATTAGACATTTTTTCACTCTTTTTTTCAACATGTTAATTTTCACATTTTGACTCATCTGTGTGTCCTCAAACACTTCAGGCCTCTCCCCTGACTCGTCACCAACACATCCAGACCATTTAAACCCTGATCATACATTTCAATATCACACAGGGGCCATGTATAGAACAGGAGTGCTTTACATAAACGTCCTTATAAAATACCCTAGGGGCCCCTGGGGGTCCAGGGGTCTCAACTCACCAAAAATTTCAAATTATTCAATTTTCAACCCAGAAGCTTAGGTTGAGATGGTATTTCATGATCTCACATTATTTAATGTCTGTATTACACCAGGCTGAAAAAGTGAGTTTATAATGGAAGTCAATGGGGCACAAACGGTTCTTTTAGGGCTACGTGTAGGCAAAAAATGTAGCCACGAAGTGGGCAGGGCTAGGTGAGGTCTGAAGGTGGCATTTTTTAATTTGATCAAAAATAACATTACCTGGAAAGTTTCATGGCTCTAACCCCAAGGCAACCTATTTCTTTCTAACAATGAAAAAATAAAAACTGCAAAATGTACACAAACGGTCCCCATAGGTGTCGGAGGGTTAATACTTAGAAAGGCACTTTTCAACAGTTGAACAGAAAAAAATGTAACATTTCTTTGAGTTGAAATTTTGTGGTTTACCTGCCATACAACTGATGAGCTTGATACATCCCACTGAGCATACCCGGAACTCCCACCAATAGGCCAGGCTACAGTGGAAGGTAGAATAAAATATTGAGAACAAATGCCTTGTGGTTTTTGAAAGTAATATCACGGAATTATGATAAAACATGATTTACATTGGCATTCAGAGTGGTTTGGAGCATAGTTTCATTGATAGCTGAGGGAGCCGTCTCTCTGAAGTCAATCACTCTTGTCTCATTTTTGCGAATTTCATGCACCAACATCACACCCCCACTGCATCAAACAGAAAGTACTAATTTTGTTAAAGGTCAGTGTAAAGATATACAATAATGTAAATACTTACCCTCCTATACCAGAGGTGTGTGGGTGGACAATACCCAAACACAGAGCAGCAGCAATAGCTGCATCAACACTAGACCCTTGTTTTTCCAGGACTTGTAACCCAAGAGAGGTGCACTGGGCAACATCAGTCACTACTGCTCCTTGGTTAAAGACCTAATTTCAACCAAAGAAAAAAAAATCTGATCTCAAACTTGTTTTTAATACATGTTTACTAATATGCTTGCTATTAAAGGGACCTATTATGTCAAATTAACTTTTCTAAGTTTTACCTTGTTATGATGGCCTACCTTCATTAGTTTACTCAAAGTTATATTTGAATTGATTCATGGATGTTGGAGTAATCTTGTATTGTTCTTCAGCTGGAGCTCATGTGCTCAGAAATCCTTGTTCTCACCTACCACCTATCCCCTCCCACTTTTCTGTATTTACAGAAAAAAATGAAGCATATATGGTTCAATACTGTCCCAAAGCCACTTTCCAACAATAAAAAAAATATATATTTTTAAATCTGTTGCTTTTTACAGTTACATTTTAAAATGAAGAGGTGGGGCTTAGCAGTTCTGCAGTTTTTAACAGGAAGTCAGTAGAGCTGTTCCCATTTTTAAAGTGAGGCTAAATGCGCTTTCAGAGACTAACTCCGCCCACAACTGAATCTCAAACAGGCTCGCAAAAGTGGGAGATGCCCGGAGGACTTTTAAGAGACGCTCAGGTGGGTGTGAACAGACATTGATTGACAGCACCAAATATGAACAGCGAGCTTGCTGAATGATGTGAGTTTTGTGTCAGAGCAGTCCGGGTCCTGACGTGAGGTTTGTAGCTGATAAAGCTATACAGCACTAAGTCTTTGCTATACTTGCACGTCAAGATTTATTTTTATATTTACTTTGCAAAATATATGTATTAAATCTTTGCACGAGTTTTGAACCAGCGCATCGTTGCACAAGTGATGGAACATCGCGCCACTCGCTGATCAAACTGAGCCAATTGACGGCTGATGTCCTCAGGTGTTCGCTTTCCAACTCACTGTAGCAGTGGTGTCAGGGGGAGGAGTTTAGACAACCCACCTGGGCGGCTCGTCTGCCGCGTCAACTCACTGTGACGTCGGCGTGTACTGAAAATGGAAAAATGCACTGACAGCGTTTGCTCAGCGTGGCAGTACAGCCGCATTTTTTGCACACATAACAGCAAAATGAGCCTGGAAACAGTAGATAATTCCATTTTGACCCCACAGGTTGACAGTGAAAAAAGCTGTTTCTGAGTTTAGTTTCTCTTTGAGATGTTTTATATCAACTTTGTGTTTAACAATGAACAAAAGGTAAATTACTGATCTGCATATGTTCTAGTTTCTTACTAAATATAAAAAAAACACAATAGGTCCCCTTTAAAAAAAAAAAAAAAAATATATATATATATATATATATATATATATATATATATATAATATATATATATATATATATATATTATATATATATATATATATATATATATATATATTATAATGTTTCTGACCTATCAATAAATATTTGGGGGCAAGAGTACCTCATATGGGCCCCCACAATATAATTTAATATACAATGGGTATTATTCTGAGCCCCTAAGACCCTGCGGTCCAGGACAAAAGACCCCTTTGTCCCCCCTGATGACTTCCCTGCAACTTACCTGGGGGTCACCAAAGTAGATCTGGACAATGAGAGCTATAGTGACTCCAGAGGCAAAGGTGAGACAGGCTGTGATTATGACAGTGAGTCCATCTCGCTGGCATGCACACTCCTGAGTAAACGGGTCTGTGGTCGTCTCCCTAAAAGTACCATCTCCATGAGTGCCTAGGTCTGATGCAGAAGAGGGAAGGCGCTGGAGGCGAGCTGACTTCAAGAACAAGTCTGGATCTGGGACATGATACCCACAACAACATAATAACATAAAATTAGAAGGACACAACAATTAATAAAAAAATTGGGAATTAAGTGCCCAGTACAACAGAAATAATTCAAATGAAACAAATATTGCCTTTTAAATTACACCAAGAAATTTTGAAAAGGTTTACCGTAATTTAAACATGGATTTATTTTATTATAATCATTTCTAACAAAAGTATATTTCAGCAACACTGATCCATCAATTTACACAACATGCTGAATCTATCTTCAAAACTAGTGAAAAGGCACTAATAACTTCTATAGCTTAATTGTTTTGTTTTAGCGTTACTGGTTATTATCAGGTATTGCCTACAGGCCTTTCCAACCAGCTTTTCTGTTCACTTCTTTCAGAGCAAAGTGTGTGCAACGGATACTGCAAATGAATCTATTCATAAAAGGAAAATTAGCTAGGGTTCTCCAAACAAGGGTTAAAACTGGATTTTGGGTAATATTTTTCTTTGGTGCAATCAACTGGTAGTAACTTACCAGTGTCTTGTTCACTTAGAACGTTGTCATCTTCTTTATGAGCCTTAATAGCGTTTTCTCCAGAAAGCGCATCATCCTCTGGTAGTTTGGGAAAACTTGTGATGCTCATGTAATCCACTGGTGAGTAGACACTCCCCAGAGTTGTTTCTGGGCTGGGTTCTTTGTCTGCAGTAAACCCACTGGGATAGCCAGACACAATATCAGCAGCCGGGCTATGCATTGTTACCTCAGATTCTTGCAAAATATCCCAGTAAAGGTGAATTCACATAGCAATCACTTGTCAATACCATGGGCGCATATAGTGTGTTCCAAAATTCCCACAGAGGTCTCAAATTGCAATGAAGTTTCAACCTGCAGACGAGAAATAAATGTCATTGGTATATATTGGCTATCACATTTTGTGGAAAAAAATAGACTATACTGTGCCAATTTAAAAACACACAAATCTAGGCCTATTTCAAAATTAAAGTAGCCTAACATGTTTCTACAGTCGCTTCCGCAAATATGAACGCAACACGATTAGACCTTGTAGAGCGCAAATATGAACCAATGTTTGTGTGTCAACATATATAAACGCCAAACACACGGCAAAAAACACAAGCACAACAAAATAATTATTACATCTTACCATAAGCGAAAACCCGGACAACTGTATTGCGCATCAGGGAGAGCTTGATCTGCCTGTTTTTATGGTAGCACCCGAGACTCTTCACCGGGTGGAGATTCGCCAAGATTTATGAAAACGTCCTTGCTTGGTCACGTGAGTGACTGCAAGCCAATAGAATAGAAGGCATTCAGTGCACCTGATCATACCCACCTGACTGCTGTAGTTAATTTTCATTCTACAAATGTGTAACAATCCAAACCCTTGCATTCATTTTAGACCCATTTTGAATTCCGACGTATTTTATACACAGCTAGACTATCGATGACCAGAATGATATGCTATAACCTAGCTAAGCTACTGTTCCAGATAGCCTGCTTTAGATTAAATAGCGCAAACTAGCCTTATTTAACGTGTTCTGTGTCTGAAACGTGGCCTACCTAAAGACTTTTAATTTTAGCACCACCTCAGAACAGGCGACCTAAGTTTCTACTACCTTCTCTTTGTCTTTAGCGAGCAGATAAACAGGTTTTCGCTGTCCGGTTTGCACACAAGTTCCATTCTCAAATTACCCCTTTCTGCTCCTCCCATCAACGCCTGGGCTTATATACCGACCTGAAATGCCTTCTTCACAGAAGTTCAATTAAAAACAACAAACAAACAAACTAACTATAACTATATATACAGTATATACATACATACATACATACATACATATATATATATATATATATATATATATATATATATATATATATATATATATATATATATATATATATATATATATATATATATATATATATATATATATATATATATATATATATATATATATATATATATATATATATACATATATATACACACATACATACATACACATATATATATATATATACACATACATACATACATACATACATCATGTTCAAAACGGTTCTCATTCATACATACATACATACATACATCATACTAGAGACGACACAAGATTCAGGAAAAAGTCTGAGGATTTATTGTTGTTATTGTATTTTGTTTTTGACAGTACCAGTGTTCTCTGAATGAATGACGGAAACCTCATCTGTTGGTTTTTGCATAGGTCTTGCCTATCAGTAAACACACACCCACTTGAAGGGGGTGGAAATACCACATCACAAAAACCATGCAGAAATAGTGAAAGGCACAATCACCATACACCAGATACACCAATTTTGTGTGTTTATAGCATTTATGAGGGAAAGGTGTACTAACTTAGATGCAACATGGGCCAATCCCAGGTTTATTTATGAAGCTGCCTTTGTGTCAGAGCATAACGATTCTTCCCAGACATTCAACATCCTATTGATGAACAGCTTTAGTAAGAATGAGACACAAGCATTTTCTATCCCATCTTAAGATACATTTATAAACTAACCCCTGCTTCACTTTTTGTCCACATCTCCTATATCAGATAAGCGTAAAAGACAGTGACCCCCATTCTCCTACACTGCACACACACATCCATACACACCATAAAGGGAACATATTTCTTACACCCCAGAAAAAAGACTCAAACTTGAGTTTGCATGTGAAAATTGTTGTACGTAAAGTGACTGATTTGTGCATCATTTGATGTTTCTGTTAACAGCAACATTATCAAATCATCATGGCTAACAGGTTGTATACACAAACTATGACATTAAAAGTCATAAATCGAATTCATTTATTTGAAATATGTCCAAATACTTTGAATGACATGAAGTACATCTGTTTTCAAAACAAAGAGGCATGCACAACTTTAAAACCTCATTATCTTGTCTTCCCAGTATTCTCAAGTGATGTACTATCAGACAATCTGGGGGCATTTACACCGTGGCACATCAACTCTGTTAGTGCTCCTTTGGGGTAGAAGACACCACCTGATAGTGAGCACAGAGGTGAGGCAGTCAAACATAACTTTTGAGGACTCGTGGCCTGAGAGGCTTTTTAAGAGAATTGTAATAGTATAATTTCTATTTATAGTTTATATGTACAAAAGAAAAGAAAAAACTTGTATATATATTGTAAAAGATTTTTGGAGTAATAAATGTGTCAAAAATAATTTTCACACAGTTTGAGTCAAACAAAAATAAAATCACAAAGAAACAAACACGAACACACAGCACACTGCTAAAACTCACAAAAGTATGACAGTGCAAACATCCATTTCTCACATAATTTACAAACTTACACATAAGCACCATTATTTTATCTATAGTTTTAAATACATAAAATAGACCTTTGAGTGGACACAGTTCAGATTGGATGGCAAAGATGCGGCAAGGCGATGTTTAAGAGACATCTGAACATTTTTGTGGTAGATGAGTCTGATTCTCAAGATGACTGCACATATATTGAGTCACAGCATGTGCTGGGCACTTAACTTATAGGATTAGGGTATATAGAAATTCATGCAGTGTCTTGAGTTTTATGTTTATTTTCTCTTTGTCTGGTGGCATCTTTTCGGGTGGAAAGCATAATAGAAAGCAAATTAATGTGGAACATTTTAGTAATAAAATTAAATAAAGCGTAACTTTCAATACTGCTTTGCACATACAATCCAGGCAATTTAGTAAAAAACAAAAAACGTTTTAATAGTTTTTTCAACCTTGGAGTTAATCTTTTCATTGTACAATTCATCAGATTTTTAATCAGTACACCCATCTCTTAAAAAAGTTTGTGATGCCCGTTTACTTTACCATGCACAACTTACTCAAATCTCTCTAAACATGAACAAGAAATCTCTAGACATAATTTAGTTTGTCTCTTTGCTTTAAAAGTCAATATACAGGCAAGTTAAAAATATGTCTAGTCTTCCTTACAATCACAAAAAGCAGTGTTTTCTTCTCCCTCAAACACATAATTAGCACCATCAGTGTCTAATTTCCACCAAAAAAGGTGTCAGTCTGACATAAGTGAAATATTTTGGTTGCTTAATTATTTTTTCAAACTTTTGTATTTCAGTGATTCAAATACATGCTTAAAATGAAATAAAAGAGGATTATTTAATATGCAGAAAGGACACTACTAAAATACACTTTTTTTCCTCATTTTCTATTAATAGATTTTTGTTTGGATTACTCAAGAGGTGGTTCAGAGTTAACTTCTGTTAGAGGGCTTTGTTATCCAAATGAAATTTAAAGATCTAGTTTTAGATAAAAAATAGAATGGAACAACTGGATTAACAATTTTAATTGTGTTTGCATTAATGCCCTCAAAGTAAACACCACCACCTAGTGGCTGCAGGGCTTAATGGCAGAAGTTACGCTTGCATGGCTGATGAAGAAAGCCATTTCTAACATGAGCTGCATGCGAGGAACCTGCTCCCTAGTACGATTTTGGCGCTGAATGTGATTGCGTCCTAGGCGCCGTCTTTCAATGCGGGCTTTGCTACGCTGAACACGACTCATTTGAGTGACCTTGGCCAGAGCTCCAGCTTGGGTGGCTGTTCCACGGTTCATTCTGGTGGGCAGAGTGGTGCAAGTGGCGGGTACTGCTGATGATTCCGTCATTCTGCTGTAAAACATTATAAATTAGATAGTGGCCTATCAAGCAAGTGCCTAAACAGGCACTTAACTAAAACATATAATAAAACTTTGTATTTTTACCTCATGCTGCCAACCAGACTACCTGTAGTCTCTTCATTTACCATCGGTAGGTTGCTGCTAGATGTGATGCCTGTGCTATTTTGGGATGCGTAGACAGACATGCTGGGATGTTCGATGAGTAGGTCCTCCATGGGACTGGCCTCAGCAGTGGCTCCCTCTGCAGTGAAACAGGGGGGAGGGGTGACAAACCAGCTCTCATCCATACAGCTCCTTTCTGAACCTGTCCTACTGTTACACCCACTGTCTCCACACAGGCCTCTAGAGCCAGGGGACACAGATGGGGTGGAAGAGGGCAGAGACCCTCTTTTCCTTCTGACTACTGTTCCACATGTGGTGACGCTCAGCTCTGATGGACTAGTACTGCAGTAAGATGTGGGGTCTATTGTTCTCCTTGAGTGACCTTTATGCATCCTGCGCCGCTTAGAAAGTGAGTTTGTAATGGTTGCAGAGCAATCATTTATAGAGTCTGTTTTATTTAACTGACTGTTTGCAAGTGATTGCACAGACAATGGGGAGTTCTCATCTTCCACTTGCATCATGCAATCAGCCTCGACTGTGCACAGTGAAAACAAGCAAAGAGGGATGAGAGGGATGAAAAGGACCAAAAACAACAGTGTTGGAAGGGATGATACAAAATGTTGACAATATAAGTGTGTTAAGTAAATAATTAGAATTTGAAAGTGGGTGGAGCCATTTTCAGAGGAACCACAGGCGCACAATCACACATACAAGTGTAAGGAGATATAAATGGGTATTTTGAAACATTGGAGGAGAGAAAGAAGGTAAAAAGAAGGTAAAATCATTAGATAAGTTGACTGTTTAAATCAAATCAGGTACAAGAGTCCAATTTTAGTAAATTGGATTTTGTGTTAATGGCATTTGCCATGACTAAATGACCCTCACATCTACAAGTATGTTGTTTTGGCCCCTCCATCCACTCATAAATGTCATACCCAGGGGAACCCACAAAGCCTCTACAACAACAGTCATTTTTTGTCACTCACCCGGAAGGTTGACAATCATCCAGCCCTCCTCATCTGCCTCTGTTACACAGGGGTTGGGTCCATTGATCTCAGCAGCCACTTCCTCCACTTCCCCAAAAAGAAGGTTGCTCAAGCGCTGAAACATGGCTAAGTGATGTATCAGAAGGTTGTGTAGCTGCCTTTGAAAATCCTATTTGCTTTTTTTTTCTCTTGTTCTTCACTGGCAGTCCTTTGCTGGACCTTGGAACAGGGAGCAGTAGTGCAAATGTAAGGTTTCACTTGGTTTCACGTCAATGCAAAGGCCTAAGGAGACAAAAGAAGAGCACCATGAATATACACTAAAACTGCAAAAAAATGTGACAAAATGTGGTTTGAAAAACCACACAGAGCTGTGCAAAATAAAATATAACTTATAATATATAAGTGTCTGACCATATAAAGTTGATTCACAGTTATATTCAAAAACACCTGTGTGATGTCACTGAAAGCTTTGACTGAGTGAGTTACAAAACTACTCATGAATAGACTATATCTTAGCCATTTGTTTGAACTGCATGACTATGACTTTTTAAGAACCAATATGCCAAAAGGGGGAAACAACAGTACCAATTTCTCACTATGAAACTCATCAATAAATTTAATGACACAAAAAGATACAATTGTGTTTATGCCTTTTTTTTGTTGAGACAATTACTATATTCTTGAGAAAAAACATGACAAGAAATACATCTGCAATCACACTTACTGAGCATGTGTGAACTATGATCTAATCGCTATGAGCAAAACATGTTAATTTGACATGTATTTTAGGATTTTCTCATGTGACTGATGAGATTATTACCCGATTTTGTATCACTGTTCATCGGTCTTTTAAAATAGGACAAGAACAGGAATTGGGCGGAGCGCTATGGGCGGCGCCTAATAAAATGAAAACAAGACACTCATGACGTAATGCGCTCGTTCCTGACGCTACAGAGGGTTTAGGGTGGACAAGGGAGAAAAATTGCAGCGATAAAGATGGCAAACTGATTATTTAGCATTGTAAAAAAGCCTCTATGCAAACGATTTTTACAAAAGGCAGCTTAACAGATCAATGTTTTGCGTTGCATTTATTCCTGTCTTTTTATAGCCTCACCAATTACACAAGGTTATGAAACGCGTTTGAAGTCAATGTTTACAATACAATGCAGAAACCTTGATCTTAGCGAAAGAATACATCGTACAGCGTCGTTCATGGGCTCTGCAGTTAACATGAATTATCCGTGTAAGCTCTCCAGACGCAGGGTCAAAGCAATGACAGTTGGCTAATCGGTATGCAACAAATAAACGGAAATCAACTGAATTAGGGGGGCGTTTATCATAGTCTTTAAGGTTATAGAAAAGGTAGACAAAGCAGATTCCATTTTAGACGGATAGAGCTACATTTCCAGGAATAGACTATCCTTCATCCGTCTGCTTGAGAGAGAGAAAAAAACAAGATCAACATCCGCCATCGATTTGAGTCCACATCAGCATTTGGTGTAAACTGACTAGCAATAAACGACAATGTTTTTTTTTTTTTTTTTAAGAATTATCATTATGGGCGTCGAAAACATTCAGGCTAGGCTATGTTCGCATATATGAATGTGTACCCTCAAGTCATTTGAGCAGCTTTAGTCCATAACGAAGCAGATGTAGAATAATTACCTCCAAATTAACACTGTTTATGTAAAACTTGCTACGAAACCTAAAGTTGTTTTATGAAAAGATATAGCCTACTAGAAAGCCAGCGATTACAGGTATTTTGATTGCTGAAAAACATACTTTGACACACACAAAGCATAATAAAAAGGTACTTACCTGCCTTTGCAATATTCTTTCAAGTTGTAAACGATGTGACACAAAATAGCCAATAAATAGAAGCTCTTAAAGCATAGCTTTAGATAGCCTTTACGTGAGGTAGCCTAGTTAAAACACTATGTTACAAAAATAAAAGGCTTTCTTCTCAGAAGAAGGGCTTCGTGTAAATATTTTACACTCTTTTCAGATCATAACATCTGCAGATTTGTCTCTTTTTTCTGCTTTCCGGCTGCAGATTTGTTTATTGCTTCTTCCAGCTGATCCTCGGATCAGAATGTAGAGCGCACAAAACAGCTGATTGTGAGATCACAATACTTCAAGCCACGCCTTTCTCCGCCCACTACGAATAAACCAACCAATGACAATATTACACAAGAACCAAGCTCAGGATCCAGGCAACGAGTGGGGGTAGGGCGACGGGCGCTGTCAAAACACAGATGGAAAAGAAGACTTTAGCCAAAGACTGATCCCCGACCAGCCTCTACTTTCACCTCTACACTGTAACAGCAAGGCGGGGGATGGTAACCTGATCTATGATCGGAACAAGGAACATGATTCGTGTGTAATATTTTACCCCAACATTATGCCCTTTGCCATTCAACGTTTTAAGACCTAATACACTGTTATCTCAAAGCTTTCCATGTTAAAGGTTATGCAGTGTTCCATTGTGCTTTCTTTGACATAGTTACAAATGGTTGATAACCTTCACTATAGAACACAATTTTGTGTTTGTAACTAAGAAAATACAAAATGCACGTTGTTTAGTATACTGAAGATAGAGCAAAAATTCCAGGAATTTGCCACGGATTTTGTAAATTGTGCTGAGTTCAAAGAGTTCAAGTGGTTGAAAAAATACCATGAAAGCAGAAGAGAGTTCCTCTTCTAGTACTCACCCCGAACACAAGTGGTTTTAATCTATAAATTGTAGTCTTACTATCACATAAGATTATTACCATATGTGTAAGCTATAAAAGCTTACAAACAAGTCCCTTATAGTGGTGGCTTTGGTGGATATGGTTTCATCCAACACAGTTACCAGGTGCTAGGCAACTTTTGCAGTGACAAATGCTGATGAGAACACATTCACTTTTAAGATGACGTTCAAAACTTATCTCACAAATTACAACTGTAAGAACTGTTTGTGCACTTAAGATTGTGTTCATAATGCTGTCAGACTGGAGAACTTGTTGTGCTTGTCTTCCAGTGACACAATTAAGTTAAAATCTCGATGTCAGGTGAACCTATGCTATTGACTTGACTTTTTGTAGTGTTTAAAATCTCTACTACAAGAGTCTCAATCTCAAATAGAGAAATGGTCAATGCTGCATAAAATATAGCTTTGAATATATTCGATACCATTTAAAATATGTTCACATTCAATCTTTTATATTGTTTTCTATTACTTCGGCCTTCGTGTGATTAAAGAAAAAGTGAATAAAAGTAACTAGGGTCAGATTGTCCTTTCAGGAAAAGTTTTATGTGATATGCTGTATCTCCAGTGATTTTTACCTTTTATAGACACTGGGGTTGCAACACTATGATAAAAACAATATGCTAAAATACAAATTCAGTTCAGGTTGTTATGTGCAGTCTATTGGCGGGCCACAATCAGTACTCATCAGAAATCATTCTGGGGGCTGCATTTAGCCCCCGGGCCGCCAGTATGAGACACCTGCTCTACTGGCTCTGTCAGTTGGCTTATTTATTTTCCAAAATGTTAACTTCCTACTGGCATGGTAATTTCCTGTGGAGTTAATATCTATGGGTTTTCACTACCTCAGTCTAAAATGAAAAAATACTTTAAGATTGGGCAGTGAACAGTGAGTTGTTGACATGTTAAAATACTTTACAAATGAGGACAACATTTCACCAAAAGACAAAAGTGTGTTCATAAATACATGTGTTTATCGGTCAATGTTGACGCTAAAATGTGTCCATTTGAAAACAAAACAGCTTTACAGGGTTTATAATTACATATATAATGCATTTTTCTTTTTTAAATTACACGAACAACGGTGCCTTTACTTGTCACAATTCCCACAGATCCTCAAGTTGTTTGGAAAGGGGTGAAGGTATGGACCTGTTTGAGAAATAGGTAAAGGGTCATGCAATGCCTCCCTCTGTCTCCCTCTGTATGGTCATGTTCATGAATGCATCACGCTCGTCTTAAACTGCATGCCAGCCTATGCTTTCTCTACCTTGACTCTAGAGTGACAACACCACTAATAACTACTGGTACAAAAACAAAGACCACCAAACTACTTGAATGAATTTAAATATGCTTTGTTTGTGGTCACAGGCTAAGGTGTGGCAGACAGTGGACTCTTCTGTGTTGAGTTTTAAAACAACCTGGAGGTAAAGTAGGTTAGTGGGTGTTGCTTGTGTTATGTAACAAGAACTGTGTGCTATCAGTAAACTAAATTGACCAAAGGTTTTTATGTCGGTGATGATGCGCCAATTTTTCCCCAGTGCTTCTGCATGGGCCTCTCTTGGCTTGCAGAAGTAACTGCAAACCAGTGATAAGACAGTGGCCTGTCTGATACTGGTAAACAAGAAACAAGCAACCAGGACTTTCAAGCCTAACTAAATCCTTGGGCCCTGAAATCAAACAAAAATGCTTTTACTACGTGTTTTAATGTGTGTTGTTGTAATCGGGGTTCTTTAAAAAATAAGACGCGGATTTCAATAGGACCTCCTGACAAAAGAAAATAAATATGTAAACACACTAGAACTTATTGCCTTGAACTTATTGCTGCTGAGTTTGCGTACAACCAATATACGTATTTCAATTTGCATAAGGTAATCTTCATATAATTGTCTGAATCAAGAGTGTTTGCACTGAATTCCAGTTGCGCTCTTCTGTGGTATCTGTGTCTCATTGGTCCTTCCCTACATGGTCAATGCAAAACAGAGTCTGGAGTGGTGTCCTTGGCAAGGGTGAGGAAACAGGCAGGGGACACACCGTACTGACACACTTTGGGGGGACCTAAAGAATAGCATAAAAAAGAAAGCTAAAGAAAATATAAAGGGATTCAGCATTATGCCACAAGTAAATACAAGTCTTTACATACACAACCTTATTCTTCACTGTAGACCTCTATCCAAAACATATAGTGTGCCATGTTAAAAATAGCACAAAGCATGAATATGAAGGAATTCTACATGCAGGCAAAGTTCATTTCAGAGTTGCAGTTTTGTCATGTGCAAATGCAACACATTTTAGCAATGTAACACATTTTAATCCTGTGAATTTCAAGATTAAGCAGGTGCCGGGTGAATAAGCTTATTACATAACTTATGGTAACAAAAATACCCTCATCTAGTGGTCACGTTACCAGTCCATTTACATCACAGTCCAAAGCATACAGCGCCTCGTCTCAAATTTTACTGGGGTAGTTTGCTTAGTGAGCTTTAAATATTTGAGATCCCATCCCTAACTTCTCAATAATCTTTAAACAATTTTGCTTACCCTGAACAGTGTTGTAAATGTTATTTGTAAAGCAAAGTCAAAAATCTATTTTAGCTTACCTGAAAAAGCGTAGAAGTCACATAGATAAATGTCCTCTCTGGGCTTGACATTAAGGGTTGTCCCGTTGCCCGCGGCAAGTAAATAATTTTTCCGGGCAAGTGCTTTGCTCTCCTTAGTTGCCCGAATGGGCAAGTGAAAAAATCTGCGTCCAATTTTTTTAATTATTTAAAAAATCTAAACTCTGTGCATTTGACTTGTCTGCAGTGAAGTCTACAAGTGTTTCTCAAATGCAGGTTCCTTGGTCCTGTACTCAAAAAGTCAGTGGCCACTGCAGTGAGCAGCCAGTTTGTAACTTTTTGGACCTGAAACTAGTTTGCATTAAATTTACTATAAAACAAAATAAAACACTATCTGAACACCACACAGATTAGTAGCCAGGATAAGCTGATTTAGACGCCATGACTTGGTAATTCTATGATGATGTTTTTGGTTTTGTTAGAATGTTCTCTAGTACAGAATTAAATACTGTATGTGCAGTATTTGTAATGGTCAAAAATCTATGCTCTTTACTACTAGACTGTATTTCTTAGATTTGGAGAATGGAACTAATATGACAAATTGAAGTAAAGGTTATTTAGTTTAATATATTCTCTTATACAGGGTATCATGGCATTTATTATAGGTTAACATTTCACTGAGGCAAATAACTACAGTCCTAGTAAAGAAGTTAAATGTTTCAATTTTGTAGTTTTTGTTTGTTAGCTTAGTTGCTCTATTTCTCAAAGGTAGAAGTGAGCCAAGGCAAATTCTGTGCAGGCTATGGGCCTGTTTTTGTTTTTAAATTGTTTAAAATATAAACATAAAATGCAATAAGCAACAATGGCAATAATGACAGAATACAAAGTAAATTGAAAATTGAAAGACGGACTAAATTTGTTGACAGCAAATTAACCCAAACTAGCAGATCTTCAAATCATTCCAGAGTCTCCATCTCCAGGCTGTTTTCTGTTTCTGATAAGAATTAGTGGAAAATCCCAGACTCAACTCTGCACTAAAATAATCCAGTTTGGATTCTCCAGGCTAGATATTAAGCCTGGAGGTTACAGTTACAGTCTAAATATTAAAGCCTACTGGATTGTACAGTTTTCAAAATGAACAACCCCGGCACCAGGGCAGCTAAAGGACTTAAAGAAATAGAAAGTAGGACTGCTCAATAATGGCACTTGTTCTCTACTTAGGCCTTAGCTGTGAGAACACCCTGGACAGTGGCCAACTCAAGAGAGGGTTAACATACAGACACCCTCACAAAACCCATGGTAACATGGAGAGAACATGCAAACACCACCTAGAGAGATCTTCAGAGGTTTATTTTAATTCAAAGCAACTATCTTCTTTACTGTTTTAATTAGCGATTATTGCAACCACTTTTTACCAAAAGATAAGGTGGGTTATCAGCACTTTTGAAGAGAATATACAAACATTTTGAGATTATGAGCAATTTTTCCACTCGTGGAAACACACTTTTGAGTTTATGTTAAAAATCTTGATGAGTGGGTTTTAAAAGATGAGCCAAATGCAGAATGTAAATATCTATATGGGCAAAACGTTGATACGAACACCTATTGCTATCTTATTGCTTGTATATGTATTTAAGAATGAACTATAATCTATACAAGTATACAGTAATTTACTACAAATAAAAAAATTATTAAGAACAGCTTAGAAGTTGAAAGGTCTATTTACTTCCGGTACAAAACTGCAGAACTGATAAGCTCCGCCTCTTCATTGTAAGATTTTAATGTAACAAGCAGCAGATTTAACATTTGTAACTGTTACTGTTGTAATGTGACTTGTCTCTTATGACATTTTGAAAAGTAGATAATATTAATAAAGGACAAATAGGGATTTTTTAATTTATACTATTTATTGTTATGTGAGTTAACCCCTTAATATTTTGGATCATTTTTCCTAAAATGCAGTCCAACAAAAATTTTACTAATTCAAACTGAAACTGTTTTGAGCCCTTTAGACACAAACAATTGTCTGGACTGTTTGTGAACTTGAAGCTTTGTACTTTTATGGTGCATTCAGACCGGACCGGCGTATTTGCGTTTTTGCGTTCATTTTCAATGTTAAGCCAGCGTATTCGTGGTGCGTATTGGCGTCTGTTGTCGCGCGTTTCTGCATCTGAAAACGCAGCGTCTTGCGAAGTGGAAGCTCAAACCTGCAGCGGACACAACTTTGCTCAAGGCTGCGACGAATGCAGGAGTTGTGAAAATCCATCTTCGAACGCGTTGGAAGTCTGCGTCAGCCAATCAGAGCCTCTGTCACTCCTGTGACATGCTGCTGTTCTCCTCTCACATCAAGAGGAAAGGACCACTGTTTACTCAAGTCTTTTAAAAGTGTCTTTTTGTCCCCCAACGCCTCAACGCGCATCGGGGCGTTTTGGACGCCTATTTGGGCGTCAGCTTCGAAAATGTTCTGCGTCAAAATACGCTTTAACATGCAAATTTAGACGCTTAAACGCTGTCCGGTCTGAACGCAGCATTAGTCTTTGATGCCTGATTGACTAATCATAAGTGAGAACAAGCTCTGCAAGGAGGAAAAAGAGATTTTAAGTCTACAGTAAAGCTGGTGTATGCAGTTTGGGCACAAATGACACTAGTTTGGGCAGATTTGGGGTCTCTCAAAAGTTGAAACTAAACATTTTTTAGTTTTTAGAGTGCATCTTTAACCTTTATTGAAGCTTGTTATATTCTTCAAACAGTTGAAACCCAAGGATTGATTATTGTTTGTAAAATCTGAAAAGAAAATTTTCTTTGTAAATGTTCTTTGAGTCTGCACACAATCATATGTAAATTATTTAATCTAAAATGTTTTATTGCACAAAAAATCTGACTCATGAAGAACATCCTTTTGCTTTTTTCAAATTAATTTAAGTATATTTTACAACATTGTGATGAAGATGAGTGTTGTCACTTGTTTTTTAAAACAAGGACAATGCACAGAAATGTATAAATACTTTACAGTATTTTCACAGTCATTACAACAGTTAGGATTGGAATTAGTTAATTGGGAAAAAAAAGTGAAAAAATAATTGGTTATACTGGTACAACACTGAAAAGAAACATATAATAAAAAGACCAACGATAGCTTCTGTCTTTCATCAGGTTTACATTTTAGATTTCTGTCGTTTTCGATTCCAGACAAGAGAGAGACTAAAACGAAATGTCTTTGTCAAGGCCCACTTAAAAATATGGCCATGTTGGTGTGCATATAAAAATAAGTTTTTATGGTCATTGTCATTAGCAATTTTATTTTTACTTTAATTTTTTTTTTAAAATAACCCTTTTTTTTCGGGCAAGTAGATTTGGGTGTCGGGCAAGTAAAAAACTGTGGTCACTTGCCCGGTGGGCAAGTGCTTGAAAATCCTTAATGTCATGCCCTGCCTCTGCTTTTAGCTCAGGTAGAGGTGTTGGCAGTACACAGTGTCTGCCATGAAATTGGAACGCTCCGAAGGTCAGGCCGAGACGTGTACAATTCACATGGTTGAAGTGGCCGAAGCCACACACTTTGTGTTTGGACAATTTGACCAAAGATTCCCTTTAGAAGTCACCCTAACTTTCTGTGCCATCAACAGCTTTTTTATTTTAAAGCAGAAATGGATTTCCCAAACTTGCAACTACAAATCTAAACAAAAAGCTTAGTGGAAAAATCTGACGAAAAGAAAAATTATGTTTTTCAACGTTTTTACTCTTCAACAGGTCAAATCCACTATTTATTAACTGTTCATGTCTGCCCTCTATTGAAATAATATGATACTGCACACAGACACGCACGCACACAAACACAAACCGTTGTTCTCTGTATGAACAGAAGATGGAGCCATTTGATTGTTTGTATAATTGCGCCAAAATGCAGTGCAGAGGCGCCCAAACTTCCCTAAATAATTTCTTCTATTACTATATAAACTTGTAAAAAACAAATGAGAAATTAAATTCAGTTCTAAGCCATGGGCAGGGAACTGTTGAATTCTATTTAAGAGAAATCCCATTTTAGGTTAAATATCTGATGGAAAGTAATTGTTTGAGTAAAAAAATTCAAAAGGAGCTTTAGCTATATAGTCCCATATAGACCCATCTTGTGTGGGAGTGCTTTACATAGCCTACTTAAGTGATTACCAGACTTGATATATTCTGATAACTAAAAGAATCTGTAATACAACTTACATAAATATCACTTCATTCATGTTGGTGTAATCTCTCATTCATCCAAAAGTGAACCATGGAAAAATTGCTTCAATGTTGTGGACAGAGTTTTAGAACAGGTTTTAACTTTTATACAAAAGTAATTTTCAATCTGAAGAAAGTCATCAGACTGAAAATGACTTTTGGGTGAAGCATCTCATTTCTTTTTTAAGTACCATTGCCAAGATTAACTTTTTGTTTCATATATGTTTTTAATCAGCCAATTTGGTAAATATTTTTAGATGCTTATATATTTAAACTAACCCTAACTCCAACCTTAGTTTACATAATCAAAATAACATTCATACTACTTTTGATAATTTTACAAATTGAACAGCTCTATTATTAGATCTTTTCTGTATTGGCTGATACTGCCAGGCTTCTCTGGAAAAAAGACATTTCGAATCACAATGGCTAGGACTACCTAAATTCATCTTTAAAGTGGGAGCTTTAGGATAAAAAATAGAGTAGATGAAGGTGCACCAAGCTGTGTGGAAGTACAGTAGATAGTTTTCCATACCATATTCTGCTGTGATGGTCTTGATTTCTGCCATGTTGCAGTTGCCTGAACGACTTGACTCTCCTCACACTGCAAATTTAAACAAACAAGCAAAGTGTAAAATTAGAACAGTATTTTCTTTACAAATGTTTTTTACTACATATTCAGATAAAATATATAGATAGCAGGGATACAGTTTCAATAATTTAAAAAAAAATTTAGTTAAAAGTAGTAATTGTAAATATATTTTTCAAACAGCTTAAAAATAGAACATGTTGACTCTGTGTTTAAAACTGCAGAAGTGCAGAAGTGGAATTTTATCATGGCAAGCATGGTTCTATTCACTATACTTTGATTACCTTTGTCCGTTGAGGTATTAGCTTATGAACAAAGAGTAGCCTACTGTGCGTTGAAAACTATTGATTAACTTTGTTGTCATTCAATGGAAAAAGAGGAGAAGCACCTGCATAAACATGAAATGTAAATGTGCTTAAGTGGCAAATTATCACCTGTTTGAATGGACTGAATGGCATGAGAACATTTGATTAGTCAAAGGACTGTCATCATGTAAATAGGTTTAAGCACATTGGCAAAGTCAACAAACAGGACAACCTCCATTAGTACTTTAACACAATTTTTTATCTGTGGATACGTGACAGTGACAATGACTGTACGTCCAGAACATCAAGTGGTCACTGCAAACTAAAGCTGATCTTGCTGACATCTAAACTAGTTAGTTGTTTTCCACATGTTAAATGTTGAAACAATAGATTAGGTTACTGGTTATTAGAGGTGGTTAGAATAGCCAAAGTAAGTAAAGTTACTTCTAAATCTTACTGAAGTAAAAGTACAAAACAGCAGTTGGAGAAAAAAGTTTTCAAGTAAGAGTAACTCTCATCATCAGATATTTTATTTGACCTTGATCTAATTGGAAGGACAAAACATTGAAAATGCACACACATAACTGAAGTAGCTGCACACAAAAACAAAGTGTACACAAATTTCATATTGTCAACATACACCGTGCAGTCCTTTAAATTTTCCAACAGTGAAGAGTAAATAAGAGTAACTAAAACTCAAGCAAGTGTATTGTTACGTAACGTTACACTCAATAGTACTCAAGTAGCTGCAGGAAAAGTACTCTTAAAAGAACAATATCTACAAAAAAATACGCAAGTAATAAAACTGTACTATTCACCACTGCTGATTATCACACGTCACAACCCATAGGCTTTCAACTGGCCTACGGACAGGCACGGGGACATCCTTAAGACATGCCTACGGTCAGCAGAACAACTCAGGTTACTTTCACGTGTTTCTGATGTTTGCTTCATGTTTTTACTGCAGTCCTGGCCTCCTGACCCCCAGTCTGCGTGGCGTCGGCGTCAACAAGCGTCCTAACGATGTGTGAACTTTTGGGCATGCCACGACAATAGCGCCTTTTAAACAGGTGCATACTCCCACATTCAGAGGCCGCACTTTGCCATCGCACCCGGGCGATGAGAGAAAATGTAATGTCCCAAAAAAGGCTAAATCCAAGGGTAAAATTTTGCAAGCTAACATTTAACCATAAAAAAGTTCAAATTTTAAGATAAAGGCCGAGTGTGTGCAACATATTTGGAAGTAAAATAGGTAAATAACAACAATAATAAGAATTGAGTAAAAGCAGGTTTTGTTAAAAAAACAACAACAATGATGTGTGTGTGTGCTTAATTTACATCTTTCATGTTAGACATTCAATTATGACATTCATGTTACTTTAGTAAGTTAACTGTTAAATTATTTTATATGTCCATGACTTAAATTACTGTCCATGACTTTCGCCTTATAATGACCTAAAACTGATTTATTTACATAATGGTGTTTCAAAGTACGATTTGAACCATTTAAACAGGCCCACTATAGGGATTGTTGGTTATTTTCAAACTCAATCAAGCAAACGGTGTTTTTGTTTTTTTTTTAAGTAAAAAGTAGTTAGGCACATTCATTCTGATCCATGGATCACAGTAGCTAGCTAGCTAACGTGTAAGTTAAACGCTAAACGTTTAGCTAACTTTTGACATTTGAGTAATCTCAACATTTAACTAACGTTAAATCACTGTAGTATTAACTGTTAGCGTTACAGATTCGGACCTGTTTTAGCTGTAAAAATAACAATACATAAAAATCGTTTCAAGTTTTTACATTAGACAAGTTTGTGTTAACTTAAAGATGTTAACGTTAAGGTTGAGCGACCCCGTTTAGAGCGGATAACTGGAGCTAATTAAGGCATTAACCAAATTTCCCTCACGGCATGTGATCCAGCTTCTCAGCATTTCATGGCACCTGAAGGCATAACGTTACACAGAAGGACCTAAAATCCTAAATCATCATATTGTTCCTGTCACCCCAGTCAATAATACCTGACGTCAGCCTGGCATCTTGCTGTGACCAAAGCTGGTGTCGTGATCAGTTTCTTTTATCTCCTCCGCCCCGTCGAGAGCGCGGGTTAGCTAGCACACCCGCGTGCTTTTTATGAGGTCGCATTGAGCTAATCACGTGAACTACAGACAGAACGCATCTTTTAAACGATGTAACGGCAATAATGAGGTAAACTTTTTATGAAAGTGTTGACAGACACATCTGACAGTGTGGTCCACAGACCACAGTTTAACAGTGTTCAACTAATTGTGACAAACAAAACTGCATGGATTGCTCATGCGTGAAGGCCCTAAATCTTTTTCGAAATTTAGAAATTTAGTTCGAAGAGTCTAGCTACTGTCAACAAAAGGATAAGTAGGTTAATGTTTTAATGAACACAAAGTTATTTTTTATCATTAGGTTTCAATTCACCTAATGATTCACCACACAATTCCACTGCTGTGTGATGTCCTAACTCTGCGTTATAGGCCTTGAAAAAGGTAACCATTTAGAATTAGGCCAATGGTGCACTTAACGTGATTGATCATCACAACCTAATTTAATGTCTATGATCACAACTAATTGAAACAAACATACCTTATTAGTCTTCCAATGACATTAAGCCATTGGCGTGATTTGCGCTTTGATGCAACTTTTGGCACATGAGGCACCTGTGAAAAAAGGGGATGGGGCGCTTGTGTCGCGGGGTGTGTCTAGAGGCGGGGGCTCAAAACAGATCCAGCTGCTACTCCCTTCGCCTGCTATATTAGAGCCGAGCAACCCATGCGTCTCATTGAATCTGTGCTCCTGCCTTGCCTGCTTATAACGCTAGAAGAAATTCTGTCTCACAACAAGCTGGATCTCACTGCGAGGAGTTTACAGATTTACGAATTCTGATTCCCCGGAAAAACCCTAGGCCTACAAAATGCCACGCTCATTTCTAGTCAAGAAATACTTTACCAATAAGAAGCCATGCTACAGAGAGAGCCACCTGGACAGCCAAGCAGGTAGACAACGTTTAAACTTGTGAGCCTAATCTGAGGGTTCTGTTGTTGTAGGTGGGGCTATGTGCCTAAAAATCATAATGTTCGGCTAATTTATAAAAGCCAAAAATGTTTCATAAGTAAGTGTTGCTTTGTACTGACCCACCTCCTGTTATTTATTTATTTTTTTTAGCTTTTATTCCTGAAAGCTTTCCACGAGCTGAGCTTCCCAACCAAGACTCATCTGTCCTGACCTGCTATCCAGTCACATCCTTGTTCAACAGTATGGACAATATCCCTTTGCCACTGTTCCCTGTCACAGTGTCTCCATCTCTGTCACCTTCTCCAATGGGCCCCGTGGATCTCAGCAGCTCTCCTTCCTGCAGCAGTGGTGATGAAGAGGATGATGGAGGTCGCACGTCAGACCCTCCGAGCCCTGATACCCTTCACCCCATGTACCACTGCATGCACTGCAGCAAGAGCTACAGCAGTCTCTCTGCACTTTCCCACCATCAGATGTCCCAGCACCAACCGTCCCAGTGCAGTGATCTCCCACATGCCTCTTCTTTGTCCCATGAAGTTTCAACACGGCCAACTTTCCACTGCAAACACTGCTCTAAGGAATATACCAGCCTAGGTGCACTGAAGATGCACATTCGCTCACACACACTTCCATGTGTTTGTCCCACTTGTGGAAAGGCATTCTCCAGACCATGGCTGCTTCGGGGACACATCCGCACTCACACAGGTTTGTATTGAGTAATTTTGTATTGACTCATTAATACTTGTAGCCTAATCAAATGTAAACGACTATTCATGTGGGGTTAGAGTAGCATTCATCAGATGATCTGCAAGACAATGGCTAGACAGCAGACCTCAAGCTCTGAAACAATTCCCCAGCTAATAGTTTTGTTTTGTTTTTCCCACAGGAGAACGACCATTTGCCTGCCAACACTGTAATCGGGCATTTGCAGATCGTTCTAACTTGCGTGCCCATCTCCAAACACACTCTGAAGTGAAGAAATACCAGTGTGGCTCTTGTTCCCGAACCTTCAGCCGGATGTCCCTCCTGCATAAGCACAATGCATCAGGATGTTGCTCAGCACACTGAAATGACAGTACATTTATTGCACTCAGGAGTGAGATGACATTTTATAAACTTTCTTGGATAATATGAAAAGTGGGATCTAGTCATCTCTGAAGCCATTCAGCAATAACAAAATGTCCCTTTTTGAAGCTGACAATTCTTGTCAGTGAGATGTTTGATTGATTTACGGGCAGCTAAAGACATGCAGTTAATTCTTCCATAACTGTCTGGTGCCGGCTGGTCCGGGAACCCTGGCCATGCTGCAGCTGCTGGGGTGTGTTTAGTGTGTACGGGGCTTGTCATTCCTCGCCATGCGATACATGCATGGCAAGTGTATATGGGCAACTGTGTGTTGGGACAGCTGCCTGCAGCTGACTGTGGAGGTGGGGTGCTGATAGACAGGTTAGCATTTACCTCAGCAACAAGATCCAACCTCTATATGATGCAAAACTACACACCCCAGGCTTTTCTTATGGACATTGACCAAATACTGTGTGTCTTCACTGTATGATGTAAATTGCATTTTTTATAGCCTATGTATATTTTTTATCTTGAGAGACTAAGGCCATTTTTTCCTTTGCCTGTATTTTGCATGTAAATAAAAATCTTTTTGTATGCTAACTCCCCTTTTGTCTTCAATGTTAATAGGCCTTTCAACAGCCTTTGTGATTTATTTAATGAGTTCTTCAGGACAGACATGACAGTGGGTGAATGGGACACTTCTACAGCATGTACTTATGTTAGCTCGCATTAGTGGTGCAGGTTTGTGTGATGTTGAGTGATAAGAGGGAGCACCTGCACACACCTGCCCAGCTGTCTATCCATAAAGAACTTAAGTACAGGTGAGCTCTGGTAAAATGGCAGAACTAATTAACAAACTGAATGTTCCAAAACATATATCAACTAATTTAACATGATAGTAGATTGATTGTTAGATTGTTGAAAATTGCGTACACTTTATTAACACTTAATTTACTATAAAGTGTGTTTATTTAGCCTGCCCCAGAGGAACTTGTGAGGAAGTACCAGCAAGTGCACATATGGCCACAATATGTCCGCAATCCTGGACTACTGCCCTCCTGACCTCAACACAGACGCCAGTATGTCTTGAGGTAACAGTGCATTTCCTTCAATAGCTCCAAGTGCCAAGAGGTGTTTGAGGGGGACTGCTAGGGAGTCGCTCAAAAGACTGGGAATCAAATTGCATGACTTAGCTTGTTCAGAGTAAACAGCAATGCATGTGGGGGCACACTCGCCCACACTACACATGATGTCATTGTAAGGAGATTTTGAAATGTTGAGACAAGAGCATCAGTCAGTTTTGGTGGGGTTTTGAATCACTTTTAAGGTGTGCCAGTACCTTGACAAGTTTGCCATTAAAGTTTGAAGTTTCATCTTTTTATCTAGCTGCGGGCATCAACTTCAGTTATAACATAAAACACTGAAAGTAAACACATAAACTAAGCATAAATAAACTAAAAAAGGCACATGAGTCCTTGTGCTCTAGTATTAAGTCAGTTGGTGTTGACACATGGTATTTATTTTTTTTATTTCCCCCACAAATATAAGTGTCCCTTGTGTCATTTTTGGTATGACCATTTTGAAATCTAAGTCCGATGTGTACCTCAAGGGGACATTTTTGGGTTGGCAGCGTGTGGGAGGACAATCTATCACTACATTGCTTGAAGGCAATGAGGTCACTGGTCCTGTCACCTGTCTATTGCACCATGTGATATCACTTTGGTCCCCTCAAAGTGTTTTAATGTTCGCAGCGTCACGCATCTAGCCCCTGACTAATGGGACATTCCAGAGCCATTAGTGACAGACATACAATACTGACGTCTAACGAGCAGCAACAGACTGTGTGATACCCTTGAGTCAAAACAGTAATTAGATTTTACAACAATAGGTATAAGGTACTGTCTTTAGTTAGACAGTCTTATAGTTATAGTTATAGTTATATCAAAGTTACAACATTTTGTTACTTCAACATTGCATTATTCTTTAATTTACCCATACCTTTCTTGTTGTTATATTGTCTGGGCTAGTATGTTTACTAGTTATGTTCACAAAACTTTTTTTGCAAAAAGCATTTGTTTGACTAGAAACATTTTCTAATTATGGCACACCTAGTGCATCACTTTTTTCTAAATTATAGCTCCTGAAAACACATCAATGGTAATTAAATATGTACCTTTGTCCTCATAAGAAAACATTGTAAATGTTCTTCCAATTTTTTAAATTACTTTGTTAAGAAATGTCATCTTTTAATACCACACAGGCACTGAGACTTCAACTTTCATTCAACAGCCCAAGCAAAGCTTTCTTTCCGATAGTTCATTCATTCATTCATTCATTTTCTACCACTTAATCCCATTAGGGGTCACGGGTGACTGGAGCCTATCCCAGTAACTTTGGGCCTTAGGCGGGGGAACACCCTGGACAGTGGCCAACTCGTCACAGGGTTAGACAGACAACCATTCACTCTCTCATTCACTCACCAAGGGAAATTTACAGTGATGCCCAATTAACCTAAACATGCATGTCTTTGGGGGTGGGAGGAAACCGGAGAACCCGGAGAAAACCCACGGTGACACGGGGAGAACATGCAAACTCCACCCAGAGAGATCGTGAGATGTTAATATGGTCCAACCCGGAAGTCGAACCCACGACCTCCCTGTTGGGAAGCCAGAGCTCTAACCACTTGGCTACCGAGCACCCTCTTTCCGATAGCATGGAGCAAAATTATGGTGATTATATGAAAATGCCAATACCAAACAGTAAAAAGTACAACAACAACAACAACAACAACAACAACAACAACAACAACATATTGTTGTTATTAAGAAATTATTGATTAAAAAAGGCAAATCTATTTTGTAGAAGTCTTTTGCACAAGTCGTTTTGAAGAAAGAACTGGGATTTACCAATTCTATCTTCAATTGCCATTTGATGCAACACAAATACACCAGTGTTTGTCACAGGATGCAGACTCCTCCAGGGGGCATTTCCAGCTCACCTCAGCTCCCCTGCTATCTTATCTCAATGTATGTCTGTGTGTAAGAGTGAAAGAAACATGTCTCTGTCCCTGAGGGACACAGAGATGACATGAAGTTAAAAAGTGAAAAACATTATGCAAAAATAACTTTTTTGAGTTTTAATCATCTTCTAACATTGAAGATGATTCATCTTCTAACTTTGCTTCCTCCTCACAAACACAGCTGAACTAACCATCTAAAGGCTGCAGGAAACACTGTTTTGAATATCCCAGCTTTGTGATGTCAAAGGATCTGTAAGATCTTCTATATCTCGTCCAGACTTGTTTTAAGCATTTTAGCATCATAAGCAGTTTGATTCGATTTATTTCCCTCATCCATTTCTCTTGAAGATAAAATGTAATGTAACGACAACCAACATTATTCTTGCTGCCGCTACTGCCTGGAACACTTGTTTTAGGCTGCACATGTATGAACTTCTCTGTTGTCCACTGCAGTGTGGCCTCTCTTACCTCATGACCTGCAGTTATCTCCTCTCTTTCTTATTTACTGCAGGTATTCTGGTATTTGCCCTCAAGCAGTGTTGAGAGGCGCAAGGTGCACTTTTGTTTCTCCTGTCAGGACCTGTGTGGAAGTATAGGGACAAGGAGAGGACCAAGACACCTCCATTGTCTCACACATTCCTGTTAGAGAAGGATATGGAGTTAAGGGGTGTTGTGTTCTTAAAGGGTTTACTATGGTTGTTCTGGGTGCAGGCTTTTAGCATCAGCATTTCGAACCACTCACACTACAACTGTGATCACAATAGCAAACTAAAATAATAGGTGAAATTTGATGAGTGAGCTATTATTTATCACTATATTAAACCATATTATTAAAATTACAACATCACTATCATAAAAACAAGCTCTCAAATGTAAGCACAGCCTTTTTTGTGTGTGTTTTTAACTGATTTAGTATAATGAATGAATGAAATTGTGAAAATATTAGAAAGTCTCAAATTTTGCTTTTAATGCAAGGGAATTTTGATCCATTACAATTTACTTATCAGACAAAAAACAAAAAGAAGATGCCAAACTGTACATACTGAACACTGTCTACACGCAGGTTTTTTGTTTTGTTTTTCAGAATATTCCTGTGCTTTTATTAAAATCCAGCCCCATTCTGATCCAAAGACTGGACTGTGACTTTAATCTTCCAGATCAACTTCTTTTATTGATACAAAATGTTCTTTCTAACAAGGTCTAGTGTCTTTTTGTTAATGGACCATTGACAGTTGTCACTTTCTTCCATTTCAAACACCAAACCTGTCCAAGGTCGTGTCCTTTCGCCTTTCTTTTTCATACTGTACACTTACAGCATAGATCCAGGAGAAATCTCATCAAATTTTTCAAAGACACAGTCTTGGTGTCTCAGCTTTTTGGATCGGAAGCTAACCATGGCCTGCACTGCCAGACTTTGTTGAGCAATGTGGTCAATTATATTGATTCAAATGTATCAAAAACAAAAGACAAGAAGATTAATTTTAGACGAAATGCCGTTAGTCATTCATGGTGAGAAGATGGAAATTGAAGTTTGACCTAATTGTAGAGTCCATTGTTAAAAAGAGAGAGAGCAGACAATCTACCTGCTAAGGAAGTTAAACTCTTTCAATGTAAATCAAAGTATTAAAAAAAAAAACTTTAATTGTTCCTTTATAGAAAGTATTCTTATTAGTTCGTTTATTTGTTGCTTTTGAGGCTTTTTTTTTTGAAGAACAGAAACGAACGGCAGAGCATGTAAAAATGTGCTCTATCTGGAGTCAGACTTACACTCTCTGTGGGAGTAGCAGGTGCTAAATAAAACCAAAAGTATCCTGAGCTAGCCTCAGCATCCTTTGACTTCTGACTCTGTCATGAGGCCTTCAGGGCACATGTTTTAAAAACAAATACTTTTTCCTGTTCTTTCATGCCCTCTGCAATTAAATTGTTGAATTAGAATGGTTGTGTTCTCTGATTTACTTGTATTCATCCATATTTATCATGTATTAGAACTATGAGTACTTATGGATTTGAACTCATTTCCACATTTCCACATTCACACATGTCATTCTGGGACTAGTCCACGACTAAGTCTGATAATTTTACCATAGTGACATGGGTCAAATGCCAGATCAAAATGTTCTGTGTCTCTGTTCTGAATCCATTCACACTTGACCCACATGGGAACATTCCCGTATTAGGTTGTATGTGTGAATGGGACTAATAATTTTAAACTGTGGAATGGACAAACACAGTTTGTGTGTGAACTGCTTTGAAGAAGGCTGCAAATGAATTTCTGAATTTAAATCTGAATTAGTTATTAACTGATTAAAATAATAATTAATTTGTTTAGATATGTGCAAAGTCCATTATCTTAGATTATGATTTTGCCAGAGGAGGGACAATAATTTGTATTCAGTCAAATGGAGAAGGACAGGACCACAGCCATTCCTTTTGTCAAGCACATTTCCATAAAATTCCTAACTAAAACAGGATACTGTATCTGTGATGTCTTTATGAAAAAAAGTTAATTATATCATACTTTTATTTTGGATTGTTGAAACAACCACACAGCTTTATTCCATGCAGTCTACCAAAAATGTCATAGAACTTGTATTTATGTTGCTGTCAAAAGAACATATTGCCTCCTCACTTATTCTGCTCTGTCCCGTTGTGTCCCTTGAGAAGCCCTGGGGCAGCCCGATGCACCTGCCTGAAATCTATACCCCAAGGCCAGACGCTTATCTACCACATCGTCGAGGTTTTACAGAAACAGTGCATGTGCCACACATGCTGGTGTCCACTTACATTCTTTAAAAGAGAGGCACTGAAGGGTATAAGCTTTATTGTGCCCAGTGTCTTCAAATCAGGAAGAAGCTTTACACTGATTGAGCACAATTTTACTCAACTGACATAGCAGAGTTTTAAAGTTCCAATGAAAAAAAAAAGTTTAGCATTCATAGATCAGTTATTAAGATGGATATTCAACAAAGTGTGAACATACTGCATGTGAGACTAAATCTATGAAAAAAGGTAAATTCAAACTGAGGTTCTTTTGTGCCATGTTTTGTTTGACCTCATGTTCATACTTTTATTTTTACATCCTTTTGAATTGAACTATAATTTGACAACTTTATATTTTTTTCTGCAAATTCCACAAATTAACACCTGTAAAAGATAAATACTTAAAACAACAGTAAAACAGTAAAAACAAACAGCTTTTGTAAGTCTTCCGGCAAAACTGTTTTCAGCTTAAATTTCTGCAATTCAGTGTTTCAGCTTGAATAATTCTGGCTTAATAATTGGTGCATTTGTACGATCTGTAAATTTAGATTTGTGAATAATTCTAAAGGCTCTTTTCTGCAATAAAATTATTGGTTTTATGTTGGTTTCATACACTTCAAGACAATGTGTAAAATAAGGAAGAACCATTGAGCTAAATAACAGTGGCAGTTGGACAGGGTAAAACAGGTATATTTAGACTTATTCAAAATGAAAGGACTCTTGGCCATTTTTACGTAACAAGTATGAGATTTCCATGTGAATTTGTCATCCAACAAGAACACTTAAAATTTTAATTCAGACACTCTTTCAAAGTTAACGTGTGTCTAGTATTGCCAAATACCATAAACTTTTTTTATATGTTACAAGCTATTGTAATCAAACAATTTTCAATATTTTCAGCTAAACTTTTCAGATTATTCCCTGAACAGAAAAATCTAGTATTAGAAAGAATAGAATCATTTATAGTGTCAAAAGCCTCCTTTAAAGCAATGCAAAATCCTATTGTATATTTCTTTTTGTCCGTTGCTTTTCATTATAGACAAACTTGTAGATCGGTTAATAATTTATAGACAAACCATTTTTTCTAATAATTTTGAAAATTGGGAAAGCAATGACTTTGGTCTGTAATTATTGAGATTATGTGTACCTCCATTTTTAAAAAGAGGACTCACTTTAGCTGTTTTCATTGCATATTTACATTTTAAGTGAGAGATTGAAAATATAATGCAATGGTTTGATAATACATTCTATTGTCATTTATTTTTATGTCAATACCATCACTGTCCTTTGAAGTCTTGTTTTGATCCAATATTAACAAAAAAACTTGTTAGTTAATTTGTCATATCCTATTACTTTGTTCAGAATATTCTATGTAGTCTTAAGGTTATTTTTGATTCCATACAGAACTCTGTATTAATTTTTCAGCTTGTCTCATTAAATTGGTTAATTTATTTTGATGGTCTTTATAAGGTTTTTTCGGCTGTTGCTGTTCTTGATTGTCTAAGTGGTGGCCAGCAGGTTCACAGATTGCCTAAGACCAGCACTACTCTAACGTTGCATGTTAGGACACATGGCCAGGCTCCTGTGTGAAACCAGAGCCCATTGTGCGAGTTGGGACAGGTGTGTAACCAGCTGACCACACCACCAGGCCACACGGCACCTCCTGTCCCACACACCTGTCCCCCTCAGATTGTCCCCCACACTCCCGCCTCCTCCCTTCACTTTGAGGAACGTAGGTTACTGGGCTGTGACGGACCAAAGGAGGGGGGCGCTTAGGTATCCAGACTTGAGTGTCCACAGCTGTCCCACTGAAACCAGAACTTGATGGAAGCCACCTCCAGGTCTCTCTCCATCCTGCAATGTGTGCAGCCTATAGCATTACGTTTTTATGGTGGCAGATGGCATAGTATCAAAACATGTACCAGGACATTTTCTCAATGTCTTTGTGTTTTCACTTTTAGGAAAAATAATAAATATTCAGTATAAATAAACAAACCGAGAAGAGTAATTTTGATTAATGATGATGATTAACATATTAATAATCTTTTTAGCAAAAACATCATCTACTACATGTTCAATAACATGCCCATTGCCAAACTATTTAAACTGAATACAATAGGGCTAATTTTGATTTATGTTGTTATTTTTGTGCCAGAAAAAGCTGGAGTTGGATTTTCATTCACATTTAGTTACTCTTCTTTTGAACTGAAAACACAGTTTGTTTTTATGTCATACAGGAAATTCTCCAAAGTGTATTTAAACAAGATATCTTCACTTTACAATGCAATAAATTATAAGATATTACAGATGCAGTCCAATCTTCTAATTTACATCTAAGTGATTACAGTTTTCTCTAATGTCTTTGTAAACGATGAGACACAGAAAGTAAGGAGGAGAGAAGGGTCAGAGAAGCCTGAAGGCCATTGTAAATTCCTCGCTAGCTTGAACCAAAGGCATTCTTCTCTGCTGTTTTTCTTTCTAATCTCTATGCTCAGATTACCAGCTAGAGGGCCTGGGCCAGATGAGAGGAGATCAAGGTGGCATGCATTCGTGCACAAGTGCCAAAACAGTGCCACTTATAAACACATTGTCTGCTCACTCTGTGCCACCGATAATTCCAACCACAACACTACCCAGATCATGTGCTAAATAAAATACATTTACTGAAATGTCACTAAATATTTTACACAATGAAAAATGTGTCAAAATGTTTCACAATGCAAAACGTTTGTTCTAGTTTGGTTGAAAATAAATACAAAAATTTAAAAAAGTCTTGACACAGATCCAGAAAGGACACTGAGACACACAAAATAAATCTTGACAGAACTAACCAGGAATAAACTTGAATAAACTTTAGTATTTAAGTTGTGTTTTTTAAAGATCAGTTGTTAAAACCACAAAGTAAATTCTACAACACACTGAAAGCATTAAGGTCTGTTTTTAAAAGAAAGAGAAAACAATTCCCTGTGGAGAGAAGATTCCCACACAACCGGCCTTCTGCCACACAAACAAACAAACTTCATTCATCAACAGGGATTTAGCATATCTTAAACATTTCCAGATGTGGCTCAATATATTCTCTAAAACCTAATACATCTATATGACAATAAGTAAATACTTTACCTGAATGACATTAAAGTATACCAGAAATTGTCTCTGTGAGTTTGGTGTGTTCAAGGATTATAAAGTCTACTTGTTTACATAAATAAAAACATAGAGTCTGTTGTAGTAACAATAAATAATCAATAATAATTTATAATTTCATATTGCTTATCTGCACTCATAAAGAAAAGCCACTTAATTGAGTGATGAAATTATTGGCAAAGCCCTAGTCAATATAGAGGTTTATGTAAATGTGTTAGTGCTATCTTTCTGAAGTTTGGACAAGTCAGTTTTCAGTGCTCAGTGCTCCCTATTTATATAGGGTTTTTCCACCTTTGAAAGCACTCAAAGCTCTTTACAATCAAGATTCCACTCACTGGTCTATGCAGACACTGAGGTAAAGGGCTTTATGTGTTTTGCCCAAGAACACTGTTCACAACTGTTCACTCCCATCTCCCACCCGAAAACTAGGCCGTCACAAATGATGGGCTCAGGCTTCGAAAAGCAAAGAGGATTCTTTACATCTGCAGCAATGTTGTAAGTTTATTTACTGTATATATCCAACAATGTATTTGCTAAATACATGCACATTTTTTATGACTGGTCAATGAAATCCTCAAATGAATGAAAATTGTCATATCAATTATTCCGTCACTAATTTGATCTCCAACAAATGAAAAAATGACAGGAGACTGTCAGGCAGCTGGAACTTGCCCTGAGCTGCTCCACTGGGGGTTTAAGAACTACCACCAATCAGTCCCCTCTGGAGCTGTCACAGAGATGCTAATCAAATTAGGATGTGTTAATGTTGCCACATGTTTAATGAGTTGCTCTACTTGCGATAGCTTTACTCAGACTGTAATCCTTCTTTCTCTTGTAATCTTGTGCACATTTTTTTTAATATATTTAAAAAGAGCAATATACAAAAAAACAAGAATATAAGGACCACTTCCATTTCAACATATGCTCACATATGTATTTGTATACCGTAGCCTATACTAACAATTTTCTTTTTTTTTTTTTTGGTGAAAACCAGTCAAAATGACAACACATGTATTGTTTGGCTCTCATAAGCTTAGAGTTTGACCTTACATCAATCTGTAAGGTTAAACCCAACTGAGTTGAAGGACAAAATTAATGGATTGCTAAGGTTGGCGTTTCTGAAATACCATAATTTCATTCAGTAAGAACTAAGCGTAAAACAACAAGCTTTGAAGTTTTAATTGATAGACCTATTCTTTTGGGCACATTTAAAACGTGCACATTGATCTGAATCTGACTTTTAAAATATAAATCTCAAAGTTGTAGTAACAATCGCTATTAGATGGATGATTTTCCTAATTTGTGCAGCTCTACTAGTTTTTCAGATAATGACAATTAAGGTAGAAGAAATAACACCTTACTTGGAGGAAAGTGAGAAGTAATGAGAGACTTGGGACAGAGGAGGCAGCCAAGCAGATACAGGCTACTAAGTAATTACAACGGCACCGTCTTTGCATAACTCATCCATTTAGGTAAGCTCCCCACAGCGGGACTCCTAACACTTGGAACAGGTGTGAGGAAGAGAAGAAAGAGTGAAAGGCAGCAAATGATTAAAAGAAAAAAAAGGAGACCCAGAGCACCTGTTTTTAGACTGCCATGCCTTCAGAGTGCGAGCTGAGGCTTGCACTGCTCCACCAAAACAACACGTTCAGGGCTAAATGCCTGCTTAACTACACAGGACAGGGCTATGGGGTCAACTTGCCTCAATAATTTAGAGAGAGAGATAAGGCAGATTTCAAAGGACACTAGAAACAAGGAGGAAATGTAAATTACTATTTTTATATCTATTTACTTGCAGTTTGTAGACACTACCTACAAGTTACACAGGATAAAACCTTTATTTTCAATTGGGAAAGTCAGTTTTTAGTTGAGATTTTACATATCGATTTAACTGGATTTTAAAAAGACAGTGGCACAAGCATTCATTTCCACATCATTACTTTACTGTTTAATTTATGAGGGTTTGCATGTTGCTGTTGTTACTATTATTATTTCTAATAATTATTATTTGCTTGTTTGATTGAAAACACCTGAGACAAACTAAAACAATACCAAATAACATTTTCAGGTGAAAAAAAAAGATGTGTTTGTAAATTAGGTATACAAGCCACTGTATGTTTTGTATTAATTATGAGTATTTTATTTTGACAGCTTTTTGGATTAGTAAATTGCTAGGACACTTGAAAAAAATCCATATGTGAAACCCCAATTAGATTAGTTACCTGGTAACAGCTCAAAGCACACTGGTGATGCTTTTTGCAGCATAGACTTGTTTAAATAATATGTTCTTTTCAAATCAGTTTTATCAGCTATTAAAACAAGAATTCCAACCAACAATGTAAATAAAACATATCATTTCTTTATGTGAATCAAGGTTAGCTCACCGATAAGAATTGGCTTTGTGGCAGGTGCTTGACCACCACAATCTAACCACAACCAAGATTACATCAACATTCCTACAAAGCTAATTGACCTCTCAGTGCCACTAGTGAGTCTGGGTGTGTGCGGGTGGGCGGGGGCATCAAAGTGGCAGGATCAGCGCAGATTCACCCATGAGTCCTGCTGTGGGGGTCTGGAGCCGCGGCGTCTCACCCCCTAATGAGAGGCCATGACACGGAGACATCCACACACAGTTTGACCCCTGAGGACCAGCTGGAAAAGAGAGTCCCACATGCCTATCCCCTCTGTCCCCCTCCCTTCTCCTACCAGGGGCGTAGTCAGTGCAGCTCAGGAAAAGTGGGAGCCTTTTACATAATGTCACCACTGGTTACAAAGATACAAGTAAAAATGCAACTGAAAATGAGAAAATTAGACATTATTTGAGACAGGATTTTGTCAAATTGCAATTATATGACTTTTGTGTGATAGTCCTCCTTGCGTTGCATATTTTTCACATTTTTAATGATGTGGCAATTTGACAAATTAAAAGTTGGAATCACTGAAATTCCTCTCTCTATGTCAAGAAAAAGTGCAATTCACAAAAAAGCCATGTCCAGGAATTTGTTATAATGACACAACTATTGGGGGAGAAATGCTTCGTAAACTCTTCTAACTTCTCATATGCTCTTTAAGATTTGGATAGCAAGTCACAAGATGGCTGATATAATATAGACAAATTTTCAAAACGTTTAAGAACAATACCTCAGAAAAATGACATTTTAGTTGCAGTCTCCATTGTAAAAAAAAAAAAAAAGTACACTTGTGATCCTCAGTCAGTGCAACACTCGCAATGGTCAAGCCCCCTCTCGACTGTACCTCTGTTACTACCCTCCCTAAACTCCACACATTCCAGGGACCGGGATAGCTCACAGTCATCACCAGACTGGTTTTGTCTCCACTCCCAGATATACCTTAATCCAGAGCAGAGACACAGACGAGCTGGGACAGACACAAAGAATGCACAACAAACAAAGCCATAAATCTGTGACACCTGTGAGAGATGTTGCCTTTATAATGTTTGACCCAGTGACACTGTTTGCTGGAGAGAGAAATAAAATGATGAAAACAATTCAAAAGCACGGTAGCAGAGTGGCTAGAGCTCTGATTTCCCAACAAGGAGAGTGTGGGTTCGACTCTTGGGTCAAGTCAACATCTCACGATTTCTCTGAGTGGGTTTGCGTGTTCAAGTCACCATGGGGTTTCTCCAGGTATTCTGCTGTACAGTACTCCAAATAACATGCATGTTTAGGTTAATATTTCCTTTATTGAATGAGAGAATGGTTGTCTGTCTCTAACCCTGTTAGGAGTTGGTTGAGGCCTTTCTCCTGCTAAAGGCCCCAAGTCACTCACGACCCCTAATGGGAATAAGCGGGAGAAAATGAGAATTCCAAAGCATGCACTAAAACTCCCATGACATTACAATCATGCATTTAAAAAAAAAATAAGATAAGCTTGAACATGAAAAATTACTAGGGATGCACTGATCCAGTTTTTGAATCCATTACTTTGGAATTAAGTATCTGTCAATACCCGATATCAACAAATGTAAAGACTGAGATAGTGCTTTTTTTTTTTAAATCATAAGAAACTTGATCACATTGTATCATGTAGCTGTTATTTAGAGTGCAAGTCACTACTAAACAACTTAATATGAATAAAATGTCAAACATTATGAGACTTTCTGGATCAACATCACCCAGTATTAAGTCTCATTATGCAATGCAATTAAAGGCACAACTACGAGATCTACTGAACCGATATCATGGAGCAGATACCCGATCGTCACTGATATCCAATCCTAGTATTGAATCAGTGCATCTCTAAAAATTACCTAATTAAAAAATGTAAACTGAGATATTAGATAGGTAAAGAACAAAATTAGCTTTATGAGAGACTTTTTTAAATACAAGTTATTATAATACTGGGGTGGTCTTGATTACAGGTGGGCAATATATTATATTGTTAATGTTATTTTGAAGGTATAAAGAATTTATTATCAAGTAGCCCTTTTCAATTATAGCTAAAATGCCACAAAATAAATAAAAATAAATTGCAAAAAGTTATGTAGTTTTTGTCTGAATAACAATTCAGACAATCAATTTTATGTTCAGAAAGAATACAAATTAAAATGAACATTGCAGTGTGAAAAATAAATCATATTCAATCATTGTGGGCAATTTAGTTTTGGTTTATTAATCCTCCACAAATTTGATCCTTGTACTACCCATTTTCCAAACCTAAATGGCTACTAAGCATTTATTTGTGTATATTAAAATCCACTCAATAAAGAGATGGATAGTATATCCCTAAATAATATTACACAAAAATAATTAAGAGGCCAGATTCTCTTGAAACCAAGTCAAATAATATATCATCAGGTTTGAAAGTACAAGTGGCCTTTACATTTGATAAGAGGCATGGTGGGAGGCGTTGAGTCAGAAAGGCAAGTGCAGCGTCCAAGGGGGGAGGAAGGGGGTTACAGGGTCGAGGGAAGAGCCACCTTGCAACAGCTGGTCTCAATTATCCATGGAGTGACTGGTGAGTGTACAGCCGCATGTGTGTATGTATGCAGGGTCGAAGCATCACAGAGGAGGGCTGAGACCACTGGCGCCAAGAGGGGAGCAACAGGTCAGGGAGGATGAAGATTATAAAAATACTAGCAGGCAGTTGGCCTTGGTACTGCTGCTGTTCCACAGTGTGAGTGTGAATGAGTGAGTTAGAATGGGCCCTCAGATCAGAGGCCATTTTTGGAAAAAAATAAAAAAATATTATTTATTGTTATTGATATTAGCCAAGATGAGATTCCGGTAAGTGAATATATAAGGAATAAAATAAGATATAGGGAATAAAATATTTAAAAGAGCAGGATTTTTACAAACATTGTAGAGATTTAAAAGACAATTGTGATACATGTCGTTCAAAAATGCTCCTGAGCACCCCAGTTTGGAATCCTATGGACTAGAATAAAAAAAAGTGTGGTAAAGCACACATGCCACAGTCATGGGTTTCTTACATCAGGAATTGAGTTAAAGCTCCAGCTACAGGCTAAAAAGGAAGCAACAGAGGAAGCAATCTGCGAGAATGCTCAAAAATACTGTAAGTGTGGATGATTTATGGATTTAAAACGGCGCAGAAGAACTCAAGCAGCAGAGTTTTCAGAGGCTCACAGAGGAACTTAAAATATTGGCATGTGTTTTTGATGAGGAAATAATTTTGGAACAAGGCTATTAACTCAAAAAAAGAAATTATGTTTGCTAAAGAGGAAAAATCCATCCACCGCTTCAAAGAAATGAATTTAGTATAAATTATAAAGCTTTTTTCCCTCTCTTTTGTAGCTTAAACCTGGAAGTATTTAAACCAGTCACAGTGCATAAAAACTGTACAACCCTAATCAGATCAACCTAATGTCAAGTCAAAACACCATTTTCTTTTGTACATTATAAAGTCTTGATATTTTAAGATACAGAATGTATAGGCTATATATTTGATTTTTAAATATTAATAAAATTTCTTCAAATTGCACATATTCCTTTAGGCTAGTTGTTGTTAAACATATTTACTCAGTTAAAAAAAGTAAAAGCCATCATAATTTGAAAATTCTAATGTTACAACATCATCTCGTGACCCCGTTCAGGCCTCCGGACTCAGATCCCAACTTTTTAAACTACAGTTTTTGTATGTCTCCGCCTGGTGGTGACATGTGTTAAGTACAAGAAAATAAAAAGGGCTCGATCTAAGTTTGGCTTACAGGCTTAAATAGTTTTGCCCAGGGTTTGTATATACACATTGTAAATGTATATCATTAAAAAGCAAGGTTTGTGTCATTACTTCAGTGTGGCCCATTTCACCACTGTTAATGCAACAAATTCTATGAGAACTTACAACCAAATAGTAAAAAGGGTGTATTCGCAGCGCACCCTTGTGACGAAACCCATTAAGTACAAAGACACAAAAATAAGAATATATACTGTATTTTCAAAGATACAGGTGCAAGAAAACATTCCCCAGTTTCCATATTGTATGAAATATAGTTTAAATAAACAAACTCCAAGAAATATATATAATTTTTTTTGTTACTTACACAGTTTACTGTCATTTCTGTGCTTTAGATGTTAAGATGAGACATTTTGCCTAATGTGTCTCTTGGTGTAAAAAAAAAAAAAAAAAAAAAAAAAAAACTTCGTTAGGTCACTGTAGAATAAATAACAAACCACTCTTCAATTTAAAATGTCAAATAAATAAAGTCAAACTGTTGTAACTGTAGCACTTGCAAAGTATATACACTGACCTGATGCAAGTATCCATGATCCATTATAATGTTATTGAACAAGCTGAGCTATAAAAACACGGCACACAAATGAGTCCAGAACTAAAACTTACAAAAAACAAACAATAGTAATTAAAATAAATGTCACAAAGTGGATCCAATTGAATAAGAGCCGCAAATCTGTAAAATGTCTCATCTTTTGTAAAGCTTTTTTTTTTTGGGAGAAAAACAGACCAGCGGCATTGACGTCTTCTTACTTAAAAAGCTGGACTTTGGCTCTTCCATTGAGGTGGCTGTAGTCTGTGCTTCTCTCCACACACTCTTCTCCTTCGTTGTTGTTAGACCAGCTGGCCTTCAGCGGAGTGAGCTCTGGTGCAATAATGTCTCCATCCTAAACAAAAAGACAAAAACATTGGTGCAGTACAAGATTGTGCATTTTGCAATAAAACAATAACTCCTATATTTCAAATAAAATGTCACACCATGATTAATGCTACACAACCCAATGGTGGCTCGCAGGAGGAACAGCAGCACCAATTTTATCATGTTTTAAAAATATTTTGTTAAGAGCAATAACACCCATGTGTGCAGGGAAAATTTCAGAAGAGGATACATGAACATAAATTTCCTCAATGTAAATCTTAGTTCATGCTAGAGCGAATAAAAACAAACGAACAAACAAACAAAAACTGCTTCTATTACTGTAGATCGTTAATAAAGTGAACCTTATATTTTTTTCCGCAGGGATTGTAAGTCCATTTAACACTTTTTAAGATCTTTAAGACCACAAAACATACAAATTAAGATGTATTTGCAAGTCGTGATCTATTTTGTTACACAGTTTTGCTTCTTATATATAAACATTTTAAAATGTGCTACAGTTACAAAAAAATCTAATAAGAAAATTAACAAACAAAAGTTGCAATGTATACAGCAACTAAGCTTTTATTCAATCAAATAACAGAAGAAACAGGCTAATTGTGTTATATTATTAGGAATGTTATTGAGAATTTTCTGACAAACATTTTTAAGACTTACTGCAAATTTAAGACTTTAAGGCCTTTTCCATTTAAGAATTTTTAAGACTCTGCTGAAACCCTTAACTATGTTTTTTTAATAGTTTGCAAAAAAAAAAAAAAAAAAAAAAGTAAAACCTGTGCGTTACCTGTGGTTTGGAGAAGTTCTTGTCCATGCACCATTGAACAAAGTGCTTCTTGGCTGCCTCCACACTGTGTTGGTCAGTTTTTTTACAGTAGACTCTGATCAACTGTTCGGCAAAACGTTCTGGAAGAAGCTTTGACACCTGCCCGGAGAAAAATCCAATTTCTGACATTAAGTTCTTGACTAAAAGCAACTAGAGATTCAAATTTAAATTAACCTGGTTTTTCCGTATTTGGATGGCTGTAGTAAGATCGTTTTTGCAATAGAATCGTACGTTATTTATTGGATTCTTCTCCTTCATTCCATAATCCATGTGAATAACCTGAAAAATTTACAAAAAATAATTAATAAAAAAAATAAATCACAACTGAAATTGGTTTAAAACAATTGGTTTCATATTCTACAATATTTTTTTTATGATACTTGCATTTACAACAAAGTCCTCAGGTTGTAGCTCTGCATCCTGAGAGCCTTGAGGAATAGACTTAGCCAAATCTGCTTCCCAACTGTGAATTATTTCCTTAAACAACAAAATCAAAAACTTAAGTACAGCACAATACAAATTTTTCTTTCTCTTTTAATTTATTCCAAGCAGAGGCATTAACAACCTTTATTTGGCTAAAACATGAATAAGATCGCAGTAAACAATAGAAATAATCATTTGACAATTCAACTATCCTTGTCTAATCGACTACTACAATAAGTGTGCAGTTGGAAAGTCCACCAAAACGGTTTTCTATACATTGAATGTAAATTCCTCTATCAAACGTGTTCATATCTTTGTTCAATGTATAAAATCATGTTTGCATACCTGAGTGACCGTAATGGGTTTGTCTGGCTGAGTTTGACCCAGACACTTGTAAAGACGTCGACAGACAATATTACGCAGAATCTGTCTCGACTCAGCAAGCTCTTTGGATGAGGAATTGAGAATTTGTTCAAACACGTGATCTAAAAATAGAAACAATATTCACTGTATCTGTATATTTCATTTATCAATTTGATTTTAATTGACATTTTTGTTAGAAAAAACAAACAAACAAAAAACAACTTGGCATGGCCCAGTCTTAATTATTAAGGTAAATTACAGAACAATGGGCCGGGTGGTTAATTAAAGGGGACCTATTGTGTTTTTGCTTAATATTTAGTCAGAAACTAGAACATGTGCAGATCAGTAATTTACCTTTTGTTCAATGTAAAACACAAAGTTGATCTAAAACAACTTAAAAATAGGAACAGCTCTAACTGATAAGCCCCGCCTCTTTATTTTAAAATTTAACTGTAAAATACAACCGTTTTTTAAAAACTATTTTTTATTGTTAGAAAGTGACTATGGGACCGCATTGAACCATTTATGCTTCACTTTGAGCATTAATCTTTTGAATTATGACAAGTAAATACAGACAAGTGGGAGGGGATAGGTGGTAGGTGAGAACAGGGTTTTCTGAGCACTTGAGCTCCAGCAGAAGAAAAATACAAGATTACTCCAACATGTATGAATCAATTCAAATATAACTTTGAGTAAATTAATGATGAAGGGAGGCCATTATAACAAGTTTAAAATCTTAGAAAAGTGAATTTGACATAATAGGTCCCCTTTAAGGAATCAGTACTTTTCTGAGCTCGCTAGCTTAAATACATGATTATTCTAAAGCTGCACTAAGTTGATCAATTAATCGCAACAATGAATTATTAAAATAACCGACAACTAATTTGTAATTGAATAATCGTTAACTGATCTACACATCCAAAACATGCCATGAGCTGAGTAAGTTTTGTGATTTTTAAAAAATTTGTTTGTACATTCACAACTCATCTTTGAGCAACCTTACTTGAGCATTGTCTGGGTCAAATTGTACAACTTTCAAATATCGCATGACTATTACGTTCTAAAGAAGTCATTGATTAATCGCGAGAACATTTACTAAAATTATTGTTATTTGCAGCCCTAGGTTACATGAATTAATCAAAGTATAATATTTATGGTACTAATTAAAAAACAAAGTTTGTAAAAGTTAATATAAGTACCTAGTAGTATCTTTGAAGCATCTTAGATTAAGTTCAAAGAAATTAGCACAAAATACATAATTTTTTTAGAACTAGTTGGACACCAGCGCTTTTGAGAAAGGCATTCTATGCATGATACAGTCAATAAATCAACAGTAGTTCAATATTTAAACAGTTGATTGAACTGTCATACTGAATTCAAATTTTATCAGCACAACTTGTTGTAAATTAAGGCAATTGGTGTATCCATCAAAATATCAGTCGTTCAGTATTTAGTTTCAGAAGACATAATTGCACTTAAAATACAGCCTAACAGACCTGTCAGCTTGGTGTAAGCCTCCATGTCGTCAATGGCTGTAGACAAAGTGAACATCCTTCCCCCTGAGCCTTCAATCTTGATGTGCTTGTCTGCTTTTAAAAATGCCTCTGTGATCCTACCAGAAAAAAAATAATATTTTAGTAGCATGTTAAAAAAACTGCATGTGCCTGGTAATAAAAAGAGCTACAAGGCTTACATAGTTTCAATGATGTTACCAACTTTGTGTTGATAAGCTCGTCTGTGGAGGCAATTTCTAGTGTGGAACATGTCATAAAGATTTCCAACTTCCTATATAGGAAAAGATGTAAAGCAATTTTTGTTTGAATTATCCAACTAAAAGCCAATGTTGATCACAAATATGCAAAACAAACAAACACACAAACAAACAAAAAATGTCTTGTCAATAATAATAATAAATAAAAAATGAATAAAGAATTTTCCTGTACAAAATTACTAATATACAGTATTTTAGAGTTACAGACAGTGCTTATCATTTTGTGTGGAGCTTGGTCTAGACAAAAGTAGGAACCGAACCTTGTCTCTTGTGCAAATGTTTTTTTGTCCATCCACTTCACACACTCTGGCAAATTTAAGGAAACGCCGATAGTCAAAATTGTTTTGAATGCCCAAGTGGTAGCAATCCCTTTGAAGATGGTAAATGAAGAAGTTAAATAGTGCAGCATGCGACAATGAGAAAAAACAACAAAAAACAAAATAGTTTCTCACCTGGCAAAGTAATCCCACTTATCCACATCAATACCATTTCTCTTGTTGGCCACAACTTCATACAAGAAAGATTTGTCTTGTGTTCGACCCTTATATGGCCACTGTGAAAATAGAAGCAGCTTTAAAAAAAAAAAAAAAAAAAGAACATGCAAAACCCTGCAAAATATTCATATTGATATTGCATTGGTTCATGTCTATGCACATCACATCAAGACAGCGCGGCTAGCTTGCAAACATGATTTTATTTTATGTACGTTTTTGCCAGTTAACATCCAACAGGCTGTGAGTTCCGATATTGGAGCATATTATGACTTTCTGCAAATTTTTATTTACATTTGTTTACATTAGAAGTAGAACCAATCTGGACCCAACAGACTGCATTTTTGCTAAAAAGTAAATAAACTTTTTGTAACTGTGCAGACAAAACTGGGCCTGACTTTTTGGTGCAGTGTTGTTTTAAACCTAATGATGCCAGGGAGAGTTACACACAAAACCGAATAATCCAAATTCAACATATTTAAACTTTGCTCCCAGAACAAAACAATGAGTTTTAAAATTAAAATTAGAACTTTGACAACATCTGCCAGGAGTTTATATTATAACTTGTATGCTTTCATTTCTTGCTATGCCTAGCAATGTTAGCCTTTTTTACCTCAGCATTTTGATCAGCATCATTTTGCAAAGGTCCAGCAATCTGTTCTTTGATAAAGTCCAGATCCTCAGGGAGAACCAGGCCATGCTGTTCCATGACTGGTCTCAAACCATTTTCATTCACCAGATAGTCGAACATAGCAAGGGAAGCAGTCTCATGCTGAAAAAGGATGAAGTGAGCATCAGAAAATGTAAATACAAACTTAAGGGTTTCATATCTGTAAAAATAACAAAAGAAAACCAAGCATGTCTTATCGCTCACGTTTGAACGGCAGCACGTCTGTGGCCATAACTTACATAATAAGGGTCAGTTTGAACAGCTCTTATCAACAAGGCTTATCAGTGTCCACAGTGAGCTGACAATGTTACAACTGCAATATTCACCATTTAATACATTTTTCTTTTGTAATTATAATACAATAACTTCACAGCCAACACTGTACTTCATGACAGACAATTGAAATTACATATAAATTACAGGCTGTTCTAAGTGACCATGTTGTTTGACTCAAGTCTAAGAGAGCACAATACAAAGCCTACATTTTATAATTTTCTTAATTTTATCTTTTTTTGTTTGTTTGTTTTTGAACAAACAAACAAAAAAAATAACATGTTTGTAGCTATTGTTCTCCTACCTTCCATGTTATTTTTGGACGAGCTTTGGGAATAAAAATTCCATCAAACATGTGAGAAAAAGGTCCATGCCCTGAAATGAGAGACCATAAGTTCTTGCACAAGAAGACAGTTGGGCAAGCTTCTTTATATTATCGAATTAGTGAACAAAATATTTTGTTGACTGACTATAATGCCTCGATTGTGGGATAATCGCTTACCAAGGTCATGGCAAAGACCAGCTATTTGGACACATAAGATATCTCTACGAGAGATGAGAAGTTCAGGCTGCTTCTCATTCAGTGCTTGAACAAGACGACCAGCCAAGTAACCCACCCTGCATGGATAAATAAAAGAAAATATCTTGTGAACAGAAATATATGATCAAGCCTGCTTACAAAAGTATTCAATTATCAGAGGTTCCTGAAATAGCTCTTTATATCTAATCAAAAATTAACATTAACATAACAATTACACAATTTTTAAAACAGTAGTAAAAAGGTCCAAATCTTTAATTTGATAATCTGACTTTAGTGTAGACAAAAATGGTGCTTTCATGGGGTAGTTATAAGAACACGCGAGAGTGGAAAGAACCATACTGATTTGCACATAAATGCTGCAGTCACGCTGTCATAACATTTATGGAAAAACTAGGAAATAATCTTTGACGTCTCACCATGAGGAACTAACCCGGCTCACGCTAGATTGATATGGTTACCACTCGAAATTTGAGCTCTACATTCTACACATAATCTAAATTTTGTGATAATCACAATCACACATATCTAGTGAAGCTCGGTTAAAGATGGACAGTAGGAAAAGAAAAATACACAGGCTACTCATGTGCATTTCCTACTGTTTTTGGAAAAAAAAATGATAACCAAAAAAGCACTCAAACAGCATGCAATCATCTTCAAAGTATATGAAGGCCTAATGTCTAATTTTATGCAGATCTATTTTCTGCAGTATAGTTTGTAACTAATGGAATTTTTACAATGAAGCCTGACCGGTTTATTTAACATTACAGTAGAGGAGACTGACCGGTTTACTTACCCAATGCTGTGTTCAAATCTATTGTGAGACGCGCCAGGAAAAACATAATAAGTCCCTCCCAGCTGTTTAATATTCCGTAGTCTCTGAAACTGGGGTGTGTCAATAATTTTGATCAAAAGTGGATGCAACTCCACGTGGCCATGAATGGGATCGTTGAAGACCTGGAAGAGAGTAAACCCAAACGGTTCAACAACTACTCATGTCTGTTGTCAATATCTGGTCAAAAAAAAAAAAAGCTAGCATGTCTTACTTTATTTGGTTCGGTTTCGATCTGCCACAGTTTTCTCAGGCTGTGAAGAATCCTGAGTCGATCACCGTGACATCTACAAAACATAACCGATGTAGCTTTGAACAAACAACATACGTGCATCAAAACTACTAATTTGACGAATCTACAAAAATACTTACTTTACTCCCATTTTCTCCAAATCGCCATCTTTAATGTATCTTAGACCAACACCAGAGACTTTCTGAGCTGAAGACAGGTTTGTTGTTAGCTAGGTTAGCCTTTAGCCCTCCCCACTTGACCATGCACAGTTTAGCTCTAAAATGTTCAACATGTTACCTCTAAAAATATCTTCCCACTCGATTAGCCCTTCCTTTAGAAGATACTGACACGTTTCCTCCACTCCCCAGTGCATGTAGTCAGAGTTGATCAGCTGGACAACTGAAACTTTCTTCTCAGGCGTGTATAAGCTGTTGTTAGCTGTGATTTCTAAAGGTCGCTTTCTGTTCGCCATGGTCAGCTAAAACCCACCGTAAATGTCTTTACAAAGCGCCAGCACTGTGATTCACATTGACAGCCTCAGCTGGCCGGTGGGGTGACTTCGATCGTACTGAAACGACAGAGGCGCTGAAAAATACCCGGGTTTTATTTCCGCGCCCTGTACGTCACGTTAAAGAGAACTTCCGGTCAGTAGTTTCAAAATAAATGCGCAAGTAAAAAAACAAAAACAAACAAACAATAAACATTTCAAATTGTTTTAATATTTTCCAAGATTCAAAAAAGCAATTACAACTAGTTCTAAACCAATCAAAAATGAAGCAAACAAACTTTACTACATCAACCATTATATTTTATCTGTAGGCCTACATAAATGACAAAGGTTTTATATCGAAATAAAGTCTGTTTTCATTTAATAATAGAAAAAAGTTAATTCAATCTACAATTCTGTCTTCATTATCCATAATCATTATGGCCATTTTCCCTAAAACGCCTGACCTAAATCATCTAAAATTAAATTAAACTATTTCACAAACAATAGATTGGATTATTTGTGAAACAAGACCTCTATATTAAGTGCTTTAAGTTGGCAAAAAGAAGTGCAGTAACTGTCACAAAGAAGTGCCAGTACCGTCATTTCCATGTGTTAGTATGTATGTGTTAAAATGATCCAGCACAAAATTACATTTACTTCTCGTGGCACTGTAATCACTGCATCCACCACCATTTTAACCATCCCAACTATTCTAATATATTGTTGATAAGATCTCACATACAATATCAAATTTGACAAATTAACTATTTAATTGACACAACTATTTGGATATTGTGTCACTCTACACATAGAGATAAAACACGTTCGAAAAATATTTTTAATAGCTGCATTTTACTAGCTAATGTTTTAGCCTACACAGTATGTAACCCATTCTCAACTATAACAGCCATGTATCCAAATTAGCACCCTCTCGTACATCATTACTCTATCCACTTCATAAATTTAGCTGGTTAGATTTCAGTTCTTTTTCTGCAGGGACTCAAGAGTCTTCTCCACAATCTGTTCAAGAACAACATCATTAGAAATTAGCTCAAAAATCATGAGTAGAAGTCACTTGTGCTCAAAGCAGTTTTTGTTAATTACCTCCTTAGCATCTTTCAAATCACCGGTTAGGGTCTTTATGTCTTTAAAGAAGACATGTACCCATTGGCCGCAGCTTATCTCTGATCTATAACTTTTTAACTTCTACAAGAAAAACACAATTATACAGAAAACAAATACTTTCTGAAATAATAGGCTATAGACCATTTTCAGTTGTGTAAACAGTTGTACCCTTCTGTCAATTTGTTGGGTGGTAATCTCTCCACTCTTATTGAAGAACTCAATCCCGACACTGTCTTGGTTACCAATATTAACTTTGCTTACCTTATTAAGACAAAAAGATGCACAGAAATGATCTAAATTTTTGTCAATGAAAAAACAGTACATTGACTTACATAAATGGCAATGTTGTTCTCTGAAGTTTTGACTTCTTCCGCTAATTTACAAATATATTGCACCTAATAAAAGATTTTCTGTATAATTACAGTAAAAACTAAATAAGTATACATGCAGATACAACAAACTGCATTACTAACCCGATTTATCTCATCAAGTTGTGACTTGACCTTTCCCACAAATGTGTATAGATCTCGGGAGTGGATTCTATTCACAATGTCTTTCGCCAGCAATTCCTCTGTCATTTTTTTCCCAGAAAGGCTGTCTGCAACAGAACACGAGCAAGAGAAAAGAAATGATTAAGTTTTAGTTTAGCAATGAAGCTTATTGGTCATACCTGTCAACTGGGAGTACATCTGTAGAGCATTTGTTTTGTTTTCTTTCTCAAAAATGTCAGACATCCTGCAAAGTAACACGATAATTAACGACATCTAACGTCACTATACCGCCGTTAAAAATGTTGTTCGTTTTCAATTATTTAACATTTACAGGTGCACCATGTTATATCTTTGATTGTTGAACACTTACCATCACACACACCAAATGAAGATAGAAAATAAAATGCTAATGTAGACCTACTGATAAAGCAAGTAAAGGAAAATAGTAGATACTTGCATTACTTGGATGCTCATGGTCACTTTGTGCTGGTAGGCTTTGGTCTGAAGAGCAGCAAACGTGTGAAACAAGTCCAACATGGTGTTCACCACCTGTAGTGTTGGAATGAGAGGATGGTGATAGTGTAATGAAGTTTTACAATAAAAGGGGATCATATGTGGCAAGAGGTAGAACAAGTATGATTTTTTTATATACAGTATTTATTTATGAGATGCTTTTCAAACAATCAGAAAAGTAAATAGATAGCATGCACAGACTCTATCTGGAGAAAACACTGCTAAATCTTTTTCTTACCTTGTCTCTGAAGCAGATTTGATTTTTTCCCTCAACCATTTGCACTTTGGCAAACTTGATGATTCGTTGGTAGTCAAAATTAGTCTTTAGGCCCAAGTGATAGCGATCTCTACACACATTTAATGTAAGTTAAATTATTATTTCATACTATATACAGAGTAAAATGTAAAACAAAAAGAAAATCAGATAATTGTTAATCAGAAAAAAGCAGAAACACTAAACAATTGACTTGTTTTTCCCTTCTTGCATTTGGAAACATCCTTAATTTGTACATAATCAATACATCCAGTACATAGCACATTGTAGGAAACTTAGCCAGATAAATGTTTAGCATAGTTGGTCTGAATACTTGTATTTGCTTTTTGTCTTCAAAATGTGTGTTTTTGTTTTGATTTCAAAGGTCAACAATTAATTGGATTTGTTGCATTGAAATGTTTAGAGGTAAAAACAGCAGAATGTAGTGACAATTATCACCTGGCCACAGAGTCAAAGAGTTTTGCACCTATTCCATTTGTTTTGTTGGTCACTATGTCATAGAGGAAGTGTTTCACCTCTGGGCGGCCACTTGGTTTGTCCTGGTAATGATACACATAATCAGTATGAGGTTAAGTGGGCAGAGATGTACCGGTGCTCAGTTTAACAACTTCTAAAAAAAAAACTCTATGGAGTACTGACACTTGTCTTCAGTTCTTCTGCAAGCTATTAACAGCATGAGACTAAAGACAGCACTAGCAATTCTTTTTGCCCAATTAAAGTACTTATTTACAATGTAAACAGTAAAAATCAATGATCCCGCTCTCACTTTTGATCCCATTCCTTTGATCACTTCCTCAATGAATTTCTTGTCCTCCTCTGTCAGGTAGTCCAGTTGGAGATGCTGTAAAATGTCCTTGAAAATCTCAGCAGACGCTTCGCTCTTCTGTAGAAGAAATAGCTGTTAGCAGAGATGACACTTGTGTGTGATACTAGCCTACTTCTACTGTACTACTACTACTGTGGCTGCTGCTGCTGCTGCTGCTGCTACTACTAAAGAAAAGAGAACAAAAATTGAAGCTGATTGCTACATACAGCATTGATACAGGTCACCACTAAAAACCTGAGTGACAAGGTGGTGCAGCAGTTAGCACTCTAGCCTCATAGTAAGAAGGTCCTGGCTAAAAACATGTCCACTGTGCCTCCCCTTCCTCTTCTCCAGAACTACAGATGAAATTAGCTTTAAAAGCTAGAATCTGGTACAAGCATCTCTGCCATTGTGCTTAATGTAATTGTACATTGGCCTAAATAAACATAACCTTTGTGCTCATCTGAAATCCTTAGCCAGGACTTGAATTTTGCAAACAAAAAAATAGTTTTTAACTGATTGGCTAACCCTAACCCCTTTTCACCTGAGAACTACTTTTTCAAATGAAATTAGACAAACAAAGAAAAAAAAATCTAAAAATAAAATTCTTGGTCATTTTAATATAAATGTATTAAATAAGGATACACCATGATGCAAATTTTACTTTTTTGTAAAAGGATAATTTTGTGTAGCTGTGTTACACTTTGGAGCCAAATATCATAAAAATAGAATTTGATCTGACAAATGTACAAATTTTATATAATTGCGAACATACCTCCCATTTTTTTTCTGGACATAATTCTCTAAGAAAGATTGGTTCAAACTCATCAGGAAAAGGTCCCCATCCTGCAAGCATAAAAAAATGACACTAAAATGTGCCTAGTAAACAGTGCAAAAGAGATCTGATCTAGCCTTACCAAGGTTATGGCAAAGAGCCGCAATTTGCACACAAATGATGTCCCGATCATCAATATACTCTGGTGTGTTCTTTTGTTGTTTCTTTTGCAAACTTTTCAAAACCTGTTCAGCTAGGTGTGCCACTCTAAAAAAACAAATGCCATAAAATAAACATTTGAGCTGCACAAACATCAGTACAATGGATTATAATTTTGTATTTTACCCAAGTGAGTGTTCAAATCGGTTGTGAGATGCTCCAGGATACACAAAATAAGCTGCTCCCAGCTGTTTGATGTATCGCAGTCTCTGAAACTGAGACGTGTCTATGATTTTGACCAGAAGAGGGTGGAACTCCATGTGACCGTGGATAGGGTCATTAAACACCTAAAGCACAATAAATGTAATTTGTTCTCGCTCATAGAAGTGGCATTTGAATAGCATGTGTGTGAAATAACAAGTATAACAATCACTATCAAATAAATACCTTTGGTTGTGGATTTACTATCTGCAGTTTAGCTAGGCTCTTTGATCATTAAAGGCAATCAGAAAAAAAAATTGAAAAAAAAAAATTGCATTAGTCCATATTTAACACAAGTTTGTAAATGTGTTGAACTGTGCTTTGAGGGGAAAAGCACAAACTAACATTACCGGAGGAAGGTTTAAGTTCTTCACACGGCACCACTCGTAAAAACTGTTTTGAGCTAGTCTTTTTTTCTTTGGGTTCTTGCAGTAGACACTGATCCATTTCTCGGAAAATGTATTTGGCAAGAGAAACTGAGAAACCTGACCAAAAAAATAAATAAATAAACAATAAAAACAACAAAAAATAACAAAATACTGGATTTTAGGAACCAAACATAGTTTTTGCTGACCTGCTCACTAGGAATTTTGAATGCTTTCTTGTTGTCAAACTTGCCATAGAAATACAAGTTGTCCAAGGGATTTTTTTCTTTTTTGCCAAAGTCAAAAGTAGGAATCTGATAAACAAATAATAATAATAATAATAATAATAATAATAATAATAATAATAATAATAATAATAATAATAATAAAGATATCCTTAGTTTATTTTTTACTTACAATAATTTCAAAGTCATCTTCTGTCAGTGAGGTTTCCTCTCTATATGTATTGCAAGGCATTGCTACTAGTTCAGATTTCCATTTTTCTACCTTTTTGTTCATGAAACAAAAAAGCTTATTGTTTAGACCAACAAACCAACAACAACAACAACCAACAACAACCAACAACAACACACCTCCACAGGTAGACCATCAGTCAGTTTAGTAGTTCCTAAGTGTGTATACAGTTTTCGAGAACGTATGTTTTCAAGAATTTCTCTGGCTTCCTTCAGATTCAGATCATCTCCAGTGTAGTTGAGTATTTCTTCAAATTTTCATCTTAAACACAATTAATAAGGACACAATCAAAATAGAAAAAATATTAAAGTTAAATTGTAACTGGACTGACTGACCTGTGAGACAGGTGTACTTCTCCATGTCATTTTTAGCATTGGAAATCAAATTATTTTGCAAATCTGCTTTAAGCAAAGCATCTCTAATCCTGCGGTTTAAATCATTCGGTCAAGTTTGTGTCAAATTATATAGTAACATACTTCAAAAAAACTACTTACATTGCCTCAATAATCTTATTGGTTTTGTGCTGGTAGGCCTTTCTGTGAAGAGAACTTCTTGTATGGAACATTTCATAAATATTGGACTGCTCCTTTAGACAGTAAAGCCACTTTATTAGAAAATGCTTTATAGATTCAGAAGATGTACGTTATTATTGTCTTCATCTGTCTTAGTTAACATATCAAACCTTGTCTCTTGTGCAGATCTGCAGTTCATTTTCCACCTCAATGACTCTGGCAAACTGAATGTAGCGATTGTGGTCAAAGCTATTCTTTATTCCCAGATGATGGCAATCTCTGTTAAAATACAATCAAATGTAAAACATAAAGGGCATACATCTGAAGTGTTTGGATATAGACCGAACCTGGCAAAATAGTCAAACTTGTCCACATCCAGGCCATTTCTTTGTTTGAGACAATCTCGTAGAGGAAAGCCTTGTTTGATGGGCGTCCTTTGAACGACCCTATTTGAATTTTACACATTGTAAGTCCGATGAAGTAATACAACTGAAATTGTTAAATACTGTAGTTTACCTTTTCTGTCGGTCCATTAATCATCTCTTTGATAAATTCTAAGTCATCACCTTCCTTGTTTTTTTGAAAATCTTCTTTAATTTTGAGTTTTTCCACAATATTTTCAAACATCTCAACTGAAGCTTTCTCATGCTTTAGTGGAATTATTACATATTATTACTTCAAACTAATAATATCTTTAGATTTACAAAGTCTGTGCCTTACTTTCCAGTTACTGCCAGGAACAGCTTTAGTCATAAACATTCCATCGTGCAAGTGGGAAAATGGTCCATGCCCTTAAGAAACAGCAACAGATGGCTAAAATAATTACATAATACGATGAAGGTACTACACAACTTTGTCTGGTTAAGGATTTGTAACTGCTTGCCTTCATTGAGTGCTTGCTTTGCATGAAATGTTCCACATTATTGCAAAAAAACTAACCTGCTATTGTCATTGATATAAGCAGATGACACCAGCAGGTGACTCACCCAGATCATGACAGAGACCAGCAATTTCCACACAAAGTATGTCTCTGTCATTAATTTCAAGTTCCGGCTGTTTCTCTTGTAAACTTCGCACAAGTTGTCCAGCTAAGTGGGCCACTCTGTGAAATGTAAAAGACTCTTAAAGGGCCAGTATAATAGATTGAGGAGAACTTAGATATATACACAAGTCCCTTAAAAAAATCTTTGTATTGATTGTGGATTAAGTGACTAAGATTTTTTTTATGCATGAACATACTCAATAATATTTATGCAATATAAATCTTATATTTTGGGGTGGGCTGCAGTAGTATTTTTGCCACAAGATGTCATCATAAACCGCAAGTATACAAATCCAAGTCTGTCCAGCAGCTAAAGAAATATTTTGCTTCAAACAACTGAGTGGGCGTGTCCTCTGTGGTATGTGGGCAGTGTGCTGTGTCCAAGCCCTTCCCCCTGTATGATAATAAGTGCTACAACTTTCTTCTTTAGAAAAACTGTGTGGAACAGTAGAATACAGGTTCAAATCTCAGCAACAGGTGATACATATTTACAACTACTGTAGAACAGGGGTTCCCAAACTTTTCAGCCCCAGAATAACCGTGCAACCAACTCGCGACCCCCACTGCAAAAATTCTATACTTTTGTCTTGATTTTAAGTTACAAAACCATTTAAATTAGGCTTAATTGTGCTTATTTTGACAGGGTATTGCTTCATAAACCCCAATTTCTCAAAAAACTCATTAAATGCTGAGTCATAAATATAAAAAATACATTTTGAAATACATTTTGACCCCCAGATTTTGCCTCGCAACCCCCCGAGGGGTCCCGACCCCCACTTTGGGAACCACTGCTGTAGAAGACATGTTCAGCAGGGACAACAAGACAAAAATGCGAAATAGTTTATAAAAATTATTTGGGACACATTTGGCATTAGTGTTTGTCTGTCTCATTCTCCAGCTCACTCAGGTGTGCAGCTCACACACCGCATTTGTGTGATGTAATTATCAACATAAGCAGACTGAATAATGTAACAATAATTTAGGAGTTTTCTTTGGTCCTTATGCTTGTATTTTAATTTTCTTTTTTTGACCCTCTAAATACAAAACTTGATGCAGGCATCTTGTTACATTTTTGGTTAGTTTGTTTGTGTGCATTTTACCCAAGTGAGTGTTCAAATCGGTTGTGAGATGCTCCAGGATACACAAAATAAGCTGCTCCCAGCTGTTTGATGTATCGCAGTCTCTGAAACTGAGGCGTGTCTATGATTTTGACCAGAAGAGGGTGGAACTCCATGTGACCATGGATAGGGTCTTTAAACACCTGAGGAAGTTCAAACCAGAAGTTGAAACTAAGTTGGAAACACTACCTGTTTTTCTTTTCTTATTTTGATACCGTACCTTTGGTTTATTTGGTGATGATTCTGATTGTGTCTTGGTGGAATTTCCATCATTGCACTGAAAAAGCACAACTGAATTTTACAGAGAAAAAGAACACATGTATGTATGTACGTGGATAAATATTACCTGGTTTTGATCCATCTTGGTCCCTGCAAGTAGCACAATTCAACTGGTGATCAGAAAAAGGAGGTGCCAGTATTTATATCTCACCACACCTTTATCTGTCACTGCTTTGGTGTCATAAACCTTTTGTATTTTAAATGCAATAATTCCTTCATTGAATAATTGCACATATAAAATAAAGGTTAGTGAAATTTTATTTTGGAAAATGTGTTACAATAATACACATTTTTAGACCAAACACATATAAGAGATAAATTATTGGAAACTACTACAAAAAAAAAAAAGACACATTAAGACACATGTATTTGTCTAAGGTGAGGCAAGATGACAGTGTAAAATGTTTTCTAATTTGAAAAGAATCTTGACAATCAAGAAACCCGTCCCATTACCGATGCTGTTCCATTCTTTAGCTAATCCCAGATTTTATTGTTTCATGTGGTTATACTCTACACACACGATAACCAAATACTTTCAGTATTCGTTATTTAAACATCTTATGTAACATCAAATTACACAAGAAAATAGTGAAAATAAAAATAAAACAATTCAATGGATTATTCTAGAAACATCAGACGGCTAATACAATATTGTTTTCGTACTGCTACCTTACTGTTTACGGGTTGCCAGAGTAATCTCTCGAACAATCACCAATGAGTTGTAACAATGACTAGAGAGAAAATAGAAACCTCAAATGGAAACCAAAAGGCAAGGCAAGTTTACTGTATTTGCATACCTAATTTGCATAGGCTACACAATGCAATGTAAAGTGCTTTACCTGCAGGAAAATATGCACCAAATCAAACAAAAGATTATTAAAATTTTAAACTAAATGTCATTAGTCCAAAGTGCTTTTAAAAACAACATAGAGATTGACTAAAACAACAACTTAAAATGCAAAACTATAAGAAAATGCAACAAATAAAAGCTACAACAAAAGTTAAAAGCCATTGACTTAAAAGCATGCAGTGAATTTGCCCATCTTGCATACTAAGGTTAAACCATTCCAGAGCCGATGACCAGCAGCAGAAAAGCACAGATTTTCTCTCTGTTTCCTTGTTGTGCTTGGAATACCTCATCAGCTGATCTGAGCGCACAAGAGGGTGTGTATGGCTAGATCATGTCAGACTGAGGGCAAGACCATTTTAATATTTATATGCTATATTAATAATAAAGCCTACTCTGAAAACTGGAGGAATATGATCATATACTTGCGAGTTCCAATTAAGTGCCATGCAGCTGCATTTTGCACAAGCTGCAGACGCTCAAGGAAGGCCTGACTGACTCCAGCATACGTAGCATTACAAAAATCTAAATGAGTTATGAAAGTATGGATTGACACTTCAAAATTATGTTTGGAAAAAATGGCCTTGATTTTGGCTGTCGAAGCTGAAAAAAAGCTTGACCTCACCACAGGTTTTATTTGTGTTTCAAGTTTAATAACTATACATTTTTACTCCCAAAGATCCCACATCAACAGGGAGATTATCAGATAAGATAATAGATAATTAAATTCTGTACAATACTGTCACATTTAAACAAGAGAAAATGCAGAGGTGGCCAAAAGACTGACAACTGAAATGAGTACGGTCGTTTTAACAAATTCTCCAGATAATATTATAAGCAATGACAAAATTAACTTATTATTGAGTTGACTTTTAGGGGTCACTTTAGATTTAACTATAACTCAAAAAGAAAACACATAACAATGCTTTGAAATTCACTCAAATTAAACCTCTCAAATTTTGGACACATATGAGGGTCACAGACCACAGAGGCTTGTACATGTTGTGTCTGTAATTCAGTGATCATGTCGCATTTTCTAGTGTAAGACTTGCTAGTCATGTCCAAGTAAGATTAATGATACCAAACCTCAACAGTATCGCCATTGTCTGATTCTTCTTATTTATTGGATTTTAAATTTCGAATAAGATATTCTAACCTTTTTCAACATTTCAAAAACACATTTTTAAAACATTAAAATCTAAGATTTATTTTATTTGTTAAGTTTTCGAAACTCTACGTAGTAATCTTGGTCCTTTGAAGGATTTTGTTTTATTGACCTGACTGATCACAGAAAAAACACGCTCATCTTCCAGAAGAGAATGTAGTGTTCCCAAATCTAAGACCCCACTGACTGAATTACGTAACTTTTTCCTCTGTTGCTGCGAGTCATTTGCAAAGATATTCTTCACTAGCCAGGCTGGCGCCACCCAATGAATCCACTCAATTTCACTTTACTCCAGCTTACTAGGTTAGGTATCGCAGCACTGCAGACGGTTCCCAAAAAGCAGAAAGTTGTCAAATCAGCGAACTGGAGTGGAGGGGTGTGTTGGCCAGGACCAACGTGAATTGAGATGTCAGACTATATATGTTCTTCTCCTGCTTTGACCTTGTGTCAAATATTAACTGCAAATATGATATTTGCATGTTTACCACTGACACACTGACACATATGTTTATGCTCTACTTCCTGGACCATAAAACAACCAAAAAGCAGTGTTTGGCTAAATCATAAAATTAATTTGTATTCCCTCTATTTATTAGCAACCTGCTCACAGAGGATTCATGCTATAATGTAGTACCAGCATTTTTCCTATGACTTGTCAATAAATGAATACCATTTTATAACATATAATTTTGTACAGATTCGAGGATTTAATAGCTCCAGTTGATGTTAAGTTGCTCATTTTAATCTATGAAAATTATGGGCTTGTTGTTTCTACATTATTTGCAGATAGAATATTGCAGCTGTTTCACTTAGAAGATGGCTACCACAATTGCCACAACAACAGAATCTATGGTCACTATTGTAATAGCTCAGTGTGTTTTTACCTTACCTTGAACACAATCATAGAAAATATCTAGTCCAATGTCACTATGACAAGCTATACACTTCAAAATCATGCTCACTAGGAAAAGACAGACATTTTAATTCCTTCAGGATGATATTCAAGTCTCTCTGGTTATTTGTTGACACTCTACCTCTTCGTCTGAGTCACAGCCGCTACTCTGTTGAGCGCCGTGTGAGAAAAGCCTGCGTCGTGATTGTGTGCTCAGGTCCAGTCTGTCAAAAGAGTCAGTGGAGAAGAGACTATCTTCACTCACAATGCTGGAGGGACGGCTCACCTCGCCAACTCCAGCACTTGGAAAAACATGCTGTAACTTCTCTGGAAGTTTTGTGGTTTGGAAGGATAAGTCATGATAATCAGGGAGGTCGAGGCTGCGTGAAAACTTGCCATTACGCTTAAGTATACCCTTTCTTCTTCTTACCCCCTCTGTGCGTAAATTAGGGCTGTCTTCTGTAGCTGAATCAGGCTTGTAAGAGCACAAACTAACATTTTCTACACTGTCTACACTGTTTGCCTTTGGCACAGAAGGATCATAGTCCAGCAGCCCATCACACAGATTTTTGAGGATACCCTTTTTGGGCATTTTGGATGAGTGGTGGTTGAATGCAGAAGGTATTCTGTTGGAGTCGGTAGTAAAAGTTTGACTATTGTTACTAGTTTGTGATAGTATGCTTTCTTTAGGTTGGCTGTGGAAAACTGAATCAAAACTTCTCTGTTGTTTAAGAATACCTTTTGGCTTCTTATTTTCAAAGGTAGAAACTGTGCATACTACTCGTAACGAGTTCTGGGGTATTGCATTCTCCTTGCGAGATTTTTTAAGGCTACCCACGTGTGTCCGTGCTCCTCCTACTCCCTGCTCTATCTTTAAGGGTAAGTTAAAGTGGCTAGCAGCAGAAACTTGATTCTGACAGTCTATGTATCGGGCGAGCAGTGGTGAGGGGCAGTCCTGAGCGAAGCTGGGGCAGTCACACACACTCTCCTCATAACCCCAGTTCACCCACCAATGGTTGGCCACATCTTCAACTGTAGCTCTGTCCTCCACACAAACAGTCAGCAGCCAGTCTATCAGGGCACAGGCATCTAGAAGTGAATGTAAGAAATCACAATTTAAAATAACAGTGCAGGAAAGAAAAGTCTGTCGTCTACATAAATTAAACTGATGTGAATATACAACTCTAATATGATTTGAGTACTTATAGTATAACTGGTGATGCAAGTTTCATCTCAGTAGTATTCAGCCTTCTCTATCTGCCAAATTAAGCCTTTTATTTTGCTTTACACATACTATCAATAACTTCAAATAAATAAATTTTTTAAAGTCAGTTATCAATACATTTTGTAGGTTTCCTATCATTTTCAATAGAACTGTCATATATAAAAACAGCACAATATGTATTAACAACAAAGTCCTTGTGGCTTGAAGATAAATATTAAGGAAGCATCAACTGCCAAAAACTTTAATGCCTGAAAGCACACAAAAAAATGCTGACAATCAGGACACGCCCGTTATTGTTGTTCGTTAGTCTGACACTTTCCTTCAGCTGACCAGACATTTGCACACAAAAGCAAAACTTGTATTATTAATTAATTTGCTATAGATATTTAATGATGTGACAATTTGGAACATCGTGGATCATCAAAAATACAGTATATTGCAAAAATTTTCACTAAAAGGAAATATCATTTGGTTTGGCAGCTTATGCAACTTAAGGTCAAACTGAAAAGTGTTTCCTACAAATTATGAGAAAGCTGCATTGCAAACGCGAAGACAAAAACACATGCACACAATAAATATATAAAATACCCGTAGTCATACAAACAGAACCAATCTGCAGTAAACGTATTTCCCTTGTATAAAGAAGGTAAGTTATTTTTTTTTAATTTCATAATATTATTATTATAAAAGGGCAAATATAATGTATTATTTGCTTGGTACTTGAATTTTAAAAATGCTCCTGAGAGCCTTTACTTTAGCACTTATGCGTTAGAGTTTGTAATAAAAGTGTAATAACCACACATGACACTCAAGTGGTTCCTATACCAGTAACTGAGTTAGAGCTCTATCTACTGGCTGCAAATGAAAATTACACAAGGAAAACCAACAGCTGATTTTGCCTGATACCACAGAAATGGTCAAAATGAGTCTGTATTATTATGAGTGAAAAAACAGAGCAGAAGATGTTAACTATCTATAACACCACAAATGTGAGAGATTCATAACAGTGTTTTCTGAGGCCCAGAGGGGATACAGCTATGTTTTTGATAAGGGCAGGAAGTTAAAACATTAGTAAAAACAAAAAAAAAACCAAACAAACAAAAAAAACAATTAAAAAAAAGATAATAATAAGCATAAATTGCTCAAAACGTCTTTTAATTGCAGAACAATCATGGAATTTCACAATAAACAAAACATTTAGTATTTGACTATGGGGGTATTCCATGAAGCGAGCTAAAGCCAAAGCCTGGCTTATTTGGCCAATCTAGGCTTATGAAATCTCCATTTCCGTTCCACTAACGCGGCTAACCAGAGGTGACGCTGAGTTGCCACAGTAACAAGTGCGCAGACATAAACCTGGTCTGGACCAGGCTAACAGTCAAGACTATTTTAGCTTTGTCTCAGAAAACGTCTAAAGAAAGACTTACATCTCGTGTTTATCCTCACACACTTCTAACTGTGTGAAATCTCTCTGTCTGTCACAACACAACTTATAAAGTCACTTTTTATTCACTTGGCATTGGCACCAAAGAGCCGCTCTGAACGTTTCTTTTCATCCTTTTTTTTTTCTTTTTTTTGAGCCGCTCTGGCTGTGGCAAGACGAGTTTGTAAGAGCAAACGTCAAATTGGCTGCACAAAGAGCCATGTTGTTAACTGGGAAATTAACTTGTGCATCTAAACTACAAAAGATTTCCCACAGACATGCAGCTATTTCTCTGATGAAGCAATGAAAGCAGGACTAAAGTGTGAGAGCCGTGGAGTTGTGCTGCTGCTTTCACGCCCAGAAGTGCTTCATCGCACCTCTTTCCCTCGTCTGTCCCCAGTCCCACTCATCCTCTGCTCTGATTGGTCAGTTCTGGTTGTGAAGAGTTACAACTACAAGCTACAACTTTGTGACAACTTTACGCAGCGGGACTAGTTTCACATGCGGAGTGGAAAACCACGCATTGCATTAGAAAACGATGAGCCTACTACTCACAAATACAATAATAAATCCTCTGGATCTGCAGTAAACTGCCTCGTCTTTCTCCAGCAGTGAACAGGAGGGGAGGGGCTGCAGCCTCTTTCCTCTCGCTCTCTGGGTCACAATTAACCACTATAAATTGAAAACTTTTGCATTGCAAATCAAACTAGAGTCCGTGTGCACTTTGGCTTTCGTTAGATCGTGAGGAAAAACACCTTTTCTCTCTCATTCTCAGTGAAGTCGTCGCTCCATTAACCTGGCCTCGTCACATTCAGCGGGAGCGCGCTCAGAGCTCAGATTAATCTTCAAGCTTGAATTAGCGTTGCTCAGACCCAGGCTTAGATCTTTCATGGAACGAGTTGAGGCTTAAGTTGGAGATGAAGCTAGTTTCAGCTCAGGATTTTAGGATAAGCCTAGACTTGTTAAGCCACTTTCATGGAATACCCCCTATGCCTTAAAATACAACAACTCTACTTGTTTCTGAACGGTCTGAAAACTCGCTGAGACAATTTGCAAAAATGTAACCACATTACATTGCTTACCTGATGGAGGGTGTGATCTCCGATAGCGACCTTGAGTTATTTGTTCAGTCAGTATTTTGGGAGTTGCTCCATCAAAAGGCATGCTGCCATACACCAGAGCATACAGCAAAACACCCAAAGCCCAGCAATCAACCTAAAAAACAAACAAACTAGATATAAGATCATACTAGATAATAATATTTAATAAACACATTTTTAAAGCTTTGTACCTCTGGACCTTGGTAGGGCAGGCCTTGAACTATCTCTGGAGCAGCATAGAGAGGACTACCACAAAATGTCTGCAGTAAGGTGCCCTTTTGGAAGTGGTTGGAGAGTCCAAAGTCAGCTAGCTATAAAACAAAGAAAAGAAACATAACTACTATTTATGAACTAGTACACCAAAAACAATTGTCACAAATACAGAAGTACATTTGATATGTTATTTTTTAACAAGAGGAAAGGTAATGCCAATATCATGCCTTTATGCCAATATCTGTATTTAAATAAGTAATTCTCTCGAGGAAAGAGGTTCCGTTCACATTCTAGAATTCAATAGGTCCAGATGGTGGGCAAGAAATTGTTTTTTTATATATATATCATTACCACTGGATTTATTTATTGTTTATTTGATAGGGACAAGTACAACAAACATAGATAAGCATGCAGCTATCACATATGCAGGTACCACAGTGTTTATAGCCAAATTCTAATTTGCAACACCAGTCCCTAGAAGGGCTTTTAAACAGATTACAAATAACAAAAACAATATAAGATAAATACAGTGAATATGTCACAACCAATAATCTCATATTAGCATTCACTCATAAAACATACACTGGAGCTCTCATACACACACTCGTATAGTTTATACATGATCACACTGCTGCTGGTTTATGAGCCAGGCCTTAGTCTGCTTCTTGAAAATGGACAGTCTGTCATAATCTTGATATGAGCAGGTAGAGAGTTCCAGAGCTTTGCTCCTTTCACTGAAAAGACAGTCTGAGCAAAAGAGGTTTTACAAAAGGGAACTTTACAGTCCCCATGTACGGTGGCTCTTGTGGACCTCGTGGAGAGTCTTTTCACAAACCTGCTGAGTGGTTCAGGAGCAAGTCCATTTAAGCATTTAAATACAAGTTTTACATAGTTGAAATAACAAATATATTTGGATAAAATCAAACAATGGTGAAATCTGACAGGCTTTTTATATAAGATTTTATAAGCTTGGTTGTAGAGGTGCTCAAAGGGCTTTAGAATAGTCGGGTTGGTCTGAGACCAGACAGTAGTGCAGTAGTGTAGATTTGACCATGAAATATTAAACTGGGTATCTAGACCCAGGAACCTTTTGTACTGCAAAAATAAATCGGTATTAAACAATTCTCCAAAAAGGTTAATTTAGTTATCTTTGTAAAGTATATTTAAATTGTCTTTGTTAGACTGGGGGTTGTTTATTTGTCATCTCTTGCAGTCAAAACATGTAAAGGTATGACAAATAACAACCACCTGATTGAACACCGGCCTGCCTGTACAATGTCACGTGAACGGGACTTGTTCCAGTTGGATTATTAGAGAATGGCCTACCGTTTCAACAAGAAATGGATTAACATAGATAATAATGTAATTTACATTTGCCATTGTGTTTTATGGTCAGTATCTTAGGGTCAGAGGTGCTGCAAGCTCTGTTCTTGTAGACCTATGAGAGTGAGTTTATTTCAAAGCAATGTCTTGAAGAATCCCCGAAATGTAAAAGATTGCACTCAGTGTAATGTGGCCCATAATAACAATGGTAATACGCACAAATATTTAGACAAATGTCAATGTGTTCGACATTTAATATTTTGATTGATAGTCCTTAATTTTTTGTCTAAATATATATGCACTTTCTCATTTCTCCTAATTTCATTTCCAGATCTCAGTGTTTCATCTTTTGCTCAAAAATGCTTTATAGCAGTGTATTTTATGTTCTTACTTCTAAGATAGTAAGACATAAAATACACTTTCCATAATTCTATGAATAAATATTGCTTAGAGAAATGCTTCTGTAGATTTATTTCCACACAAACTAATATTGGCATTGTTACCACCAGATTCCTTGCATTTTCTTTTGAGTATTTTGCTCTAGTAAAAATATAGAATGCCAAAGCACATGCAAGTAGTATGCTAAATGCACGTGCTAGAAAAACAACAATGATTTTGAGGTCTTTACCTTCACGTTCAAATCTTGGTCTAAAAGAATGTTTTCCAACTTGAGGTCACGATGGACGATACCATTCTGCAAAAAAAATATTAGAGAATGTGTATTAGCACTCATTTTGTTCTTGAACAAGCTGGTTAAAGCAGTGAAAAAAATATGATCATGCACTACTTTTGTCAGTTACTTAGGAACGTCACTGATGATGAACAAACCACTGTGACCCCATTTCTGTCACTAATTACTGTACATGCAAAGTGCTGCTGCACGTGAGGAAAGTAATCAACAGTTCAAAAAGTCTTTTGTGAGTTTTATGTGAGCCATTTCAACAACGCTTTTGCCTTTCTTTGAAACTTCAAGAATAGATTGTGCCCTAAATACCTCAGCAGCGTATTCAATAATTCAAACATGAATGTGTCTATTTTTGGAACAGTTGAAGCTGTTGGAAAGTTGTTGAACTGAACTGTGTAAGAACTGTGAAAAATATAGATTATGTGTGTATCGACGGTGTACAGGCATTTATGTTTTTTTTTTCCTTGAGTGGGTTTCAGTTAGTTTTATTTTTTCCAAATTAAAAATGAATTAATAATTTCAGTTTTATTTTACATTTATTATTTACATGCAAAATGTCTGTTTCTAAATTGATAATTATCGTGGCTTATTTTGGGTGGAGATTTCTGTATTTTTTAGAACCTGGGAGAGCTACAGGGGCACTGAGTGTGGTTTGTTATTGTGAAGGCTGCCTGGCTTCGAGGCCTACAGTTTTTGACCCAAAAATCACCATCAAATCTACATGTAAGTCTGAACATGTTTTATTTAAGCACACGTCACACTACAGAATAAGTATCAGTTTTAACAAGGAAAGTTTCTATTTTCTGTTTTAACAAGTAAAAATCAGTAATACTGGGCAGATCTGTCTGCATTATGTGTCACACTTATCGTATTCTATTTAACCAGCTATTTTATTAGACTTTCTTAAGGCATTGGACGATTTTGGTATCTTTAAGCAATTCCTAATTTTTCCAAAGTGATCTATAAGAAAAAACAATAATAATTGAAATTTTCTTTTGGATGAAAGTTGAAACGTCTCAATCTGCAAAAACTACATCCAGATGACACCTTTGAAGCCTTTTCCACTATTTAGCAGTTTGTCAACTTTAAGAAGACACTCTCTTGTCTCAGGTGTAGAGCAAAGCCAAACAGATGCGTGTTGGACGTTTGCATTTTTCCAGCGACAGCAGGCATACAAAATTATCAGACACATCATTCGATGACAATGCTTTCGGTTAGAGCATCTCAACTTGTCCAGTATGATGTGAAGGATGAAGGGGAGTGTGCTAATGTTCATCGGGCCTGATGATTCCGAGGCCCACTGAGCTGATATTGCATGTTGCTTATAGCTTGCTTAAGCTACATTATTGTTATAATCTGAAAATACCAAAAAGCCTATTAATAATAGTACTTCTGTCTACCATTGTGAAATGCAGCGTTAGCCACACTTTATGGACACACATGCAAGCAGCAGCTCTATTGTAGTGATCACGTGTCCATCCACGCACTGGCTCGCCACATTTGAACGGTCTCTCTGCCCGCTCTGCTCATTTTTGAAGCAGGAGCTAAAAAGAAGACAGGCCCAATATAATAAATAGCTACTAAAGTCATGTAGATGCCATTCAGTGTAGACATAATTTACCTAAGAGGTTAAATGTCATGCGCCATTGAGTTTTTGCCATGAGTCCTAGCTGTTTCTGCATCGTTGCTTTGGTTCAGATGCTGCTCTTTCGCCTGCTTAATGTGGACGATAGAATGCACTCAATCGCTTTTTGGTGTTTTTACCACACTTGTGTTTTCACATCACATTTGATAAAGTAAGAGTCACAACAATTAATCTCACTGCTGCTTTCTCACATCCACTGGTTTGCACGTCCCCCCAATCACAAAGGGTAGGTGAAAAACTCCAACCAGCGTCAGGTGGAATATCACAGGACATAAAATAAAAACCGAGCGGTGCGGAGGAGAGACAGTTAAAGTAGCAAACTTTTTTAGTTATAAATTAGTAACCTTTGTACATTCCACTAAAACGTATATGATAAATGCAGCACTACGTGAAAAAATTAGACCACTGAGTACTGTCTGAAGTGAATAATAAAGAATTTTAGTTGTAATGAGGATCCAAATGATTGGCTGTGCTTGGGTGGTCCTCTCAATTTTCACTTAGTTGTTTGTAAAAAGAAGTTTTTAAGCCATAATTGCAACAAAAATTATTACATACAGATATTAACCACATGAAGGAGTTAGAAAAGAAAGTTGTAAGATTTACAACATAAATTGTGTTGGCAGAGCAAAAATCAGCTACCCACCTTTAAAATAATTAGGCTATGTAGGTGAATGCACTGTACGTGGATGTGACCAGGTCAAAATGTAATGGGCAACAGTTCCCCCAGACGGGAAACTACATGCTGAACTCCTCTGAAGGAGATTTCCTGCAAGCTATTTGTTCTTATAGCAGTTAGCTTGAAAATAAGTTTTGCTTAGCGCCAGACAGACATTAAGGTACATGGATAAGATGCAAGAGACAATCAAAAAGCTTCTTCAGTTATTGGATCCTCAATGTATAACTGAAGCAACATTTCTCATGAAAATAGGAACTTGTTTTTTATTTATATTTGTCAGTGAATCACTAGTTATACCACAAGCATAATTTAAAAGTTTTTGTTCCCCATTTAGCAATGCAAAGGCAGTATTTTTATTCGATATACTGTATTAAACTGTTCAGAAATCAGCATGCTTTGTGTGAATATTTTAGTTCTTAATTAGTGACAACATAATGGAATTTATATCAAAACCATTTTGCTAGAAACAAACATTAGATTAGCTTGGCTTGATTCATTTTAATGAAAAGGATTGAAGCCAAATTACTGTTCAGTGTGGCAGTGTGTGTGCACGCATCAACAAAAACAACAAAACAATAGAGATTTTGTTTCTTTTCCATGGCTTACAGTACAACATAGTCCATTTGAGAAAGAGTTAAGGAGGGGCCTGACTAAATATGTGCGACTATACCAAACAATCAGCTACTAATGCGCTCTTAACCCAGAGAGATCTAAAGAACCAAGTCAAGTTTGGCTGAAGGATTAGGATTTAGCACAGCATTTGCTTGTATGAGATTCAGCACGTGCGAGACCTCCAAACTTACTTCACAAGCAAGGAATTCGTCCAAAAATACTTATAACAATTAAAGAATTTGTACTGTACCAGTGGAAAATAACAGTAGAAAATAAAATTTATTGAAAGGACTACAATCCATTTTGTTTTAATTTGCAGGAAACATGAACTTTTGATACACAGTGTTGTTTATTATTGTGGAAAAAAATGGAAGAAATCTTAACTCATGAAATCTGCTGTTCTTCTGTTTCCAGTTGACAATGGCCCTTTTTCAGATGTATAATGTATTTTTGTGACAATGTACAAGACAATTTAGAGCAAGTGAATAGTATCAAACCTTGTGGAGGTAGTGAACAGCGGATATGATTTGTCTAAAGATGGTCCGGGCCTCAGACTCAGGCAGTTTCCTCTTCTCCTGGATGTAATCGTATAACTCTCCTCTGCTCGCGTACTCCATTACAATCACAATCTTGTCTCTGCTCTCAAAGACTGCAGACAAAACAGAGCAGATTGCCAAACAAATACATAAAAATACAATCTTCATATCTAAAACAAAATAGAGAGAGCAAAACTCTGACATTCAAAACATAAATTGTACTGTGTAAAGATGGAGATGTTAATGCTTTAAAACTGTCTATCATCATGAAGACAAGCAGGTGACAACCAACCCCACTTACAGTAAGAATGACTGATTTTGATTATACATTATTCCTGAACAATACAAACTAAAATAAAACTGATATGTTTAAAGCCATGTCTTGGAACATTTCAGACAGTGCAATCATATCTCCTTGGTGACAAAGTGATAAAAGACCAGCTGCTAGAAATGTTACACAGTTAAAAATCCTTTCAAATAATAAAACTTGAATTATCTTCAAGAGCAATTTAAGTACATGGATGAGATAAAATTGATTCATATCTAAATAGACAACACTATTTTTTGTCAGAAATCTTAGTCTTCAAAATAGCAACAAACATGTTTTTTTCTCAAATGCAGGTTGAATATTTGTAGTTGTGTTGTGTGCAGATTTCTGCCCAATTTGAAACCTTACCTTCGTGGAAGCGTATGATGTGTGAGTGCTGCAGGGCAGACGTGATCTCAATCTCTCTTTGGATGTGAATACGATCCAGGTCATCAGTGATATGCTCCTTACGGATGGATTTGATAGCCACCTATAAAATAATTCATAATATGCAGTATTTCTTATAATATAATATATGTAATAGTATAAATAATGCATTGGATCTATATAGCATTACACTTCACATTTACCATTTCACATGTATCATTCTTTTGCCAATAAACAATGGTGAATGCTATGAAGGATTATAGTGCTACAGAGGATTTCAGCATTGCAGCTACAGTTTTTTTGCATTTTCACAGACAGCTTAGAGTCAGCAAACTATTTTAAATGGTCAAAAATAGACAGCTTTGCTTAGCTTTATTTTTTATTTAAAATGCCCTTTCAAATGCCCAAATTGATTTAATCATATTTTGCAGTCACAGTATTGCGCGTGTAGAAGCATCATTTGAGCTTTTGCTGCATGGTCTAAATGAGCTTTTGCTCATAATTTAAATCCTCTACCTATGTATGCACTCATTGAACATAACTGTTTATATGATACTGAAATGACAAATAGAAGCCTATACTAGAAAAGTATTACTATTGGTGACAATGAGAGAAGACGTATACCCATATTTGAATTGCTTTAATAAAGGCTTTAAAATGTGAGGGCAATGCTGCTGGCTTCCTCTTTGTCATTACAATAATTTACATTTAACATTCTAGTCCTTGAGTCAGTGGTTCTATAAAAATGAAGGTTTAAACTCTGAACTCCAGCTTTCTCAGCTGCCGGAAAAAACGTCCAAGAACCATTGGGACAGACAATTCACACGCTCTATTAGCTGTTCTTCTTACATAACATCCCTCAAACAACTATTGCAGCATTTGACCTTACTGGGTAAAACTGACATGTACAGCTCAGAGGAAGCTGTTACAGAATTGGCCCCAAATCACATTTTTCTTTCTTTCTTTCTTTTTTTTTGCTACAACTGGAACCCAACTGATGTTACTGGAGGAGGAAAAGATTAGCAGCTTGTTATATTTGTCCTATCTGTAATTAGCATTTGTGATACTAGCTTAAACTTTAACAGAAGTAGCTACAATTTTAAATATTATTCAATTTAACAAAAAAACACGTTGAGGGTTCAAGCATTTTCTTCTTGATTAAATTTCCCATGAACACCTGCGCACCACCAAATATTTGACAATTTTGACACTAGATGTATTTCAGCCATTCAGAGACGAAACATTGCGGGCATTGTTCGCAGTTCAAGGAATTAGGAGCTTTTTCAGCAGCACGTGGAAGGGAGTTTGAGCTGCCTTAACACAGTTTGCAAACATTCAACTACAAATACCAAAATATCGTATTTAGCTGCCAAGATATAATCTATAACTCAACAATCTTGCATTAGAAACTGTGATACCAGGTTAAAATACAATTCTGACCTTTTTTTTTGTTTACATGTCTCTGTCTGTGTCTGGGTGGGTTTCCTCCAGGCACTCTAGTTTCCCTCACCAAGCAAAACATGCACTTTAATATCCTCCAGCTACGGTAGGCCTTGTAAGGATGTCCCTACAGGGGCAATAAAAAGTGTACCTTAACCTTATTATAGTTGGACTGAAACAATATTAAAGAGCATAGGCTTAATTCCAGTTTCAAGAGGGCTGCATTCAATCATCTATTCTATGATTCTATTTTATGCATGAAAATAAGATGTGAGTATGCATTTACTGCATTACATGACTTTACCTTAACTTCTTCCTCTAACAAGTTAAAGTGGCTTTTAGAAAGTGAAAAAGCTGTTATGGTGTAGTAATAAACAAATTGTCAGTATAGACAAATTCCAGGACTTATTTACAAAGTGTAAGCCTGTTATTGTGCAGTATTATTCTGTTTCTGTGTATGTCCTTGGATATCTTTAACACATTTTAGAAGCACAGTAACATTCAGATACTCCTAGACAAAATAATTTGCTCCTGTTGTCAGCAAAATCCCAAATTTAGTATTGGTAATGTCACACTTATAATTTAAAACCAGCACAATAACATAAACCTAGCCTATAACAATAAGTTCTATTGCCAATTTTCCACCATCCCACTTTCCAACAGCGCTCTGGTCTTGTTTCTAAAAATAATGTTCGTTTTGTTTCAAAGAATCCTTGGTATGCTGGCAAGCTTTGAGAATCCAGCATTTTTTCTTGTCTATCCAGCTATAGAGCTGGACCACTGCTACGAACAACTCTCCATCACCAATTATGGAGAGTACATTTAAATGGACAATATGAGTCCCATGAATATAAAGAGTTTTCAATAAATCTTAAATAATTTGGGAAACATTTCATACTCAATATTTGTTAAGTTGGACATTTTGCAATACAGGATTGTTTGTGTGTCCCACTGACAGTAAAAAGAAGCAGACTGCTATGAGAGAAGCCTATTGTAGTATTTTATCCTCTTGTTGAAGTGCTAAGTGAGTCAGGCCAATGGCATCTCAGCCTGGCAGCACAGGAAACAAGCATTGAGCTTAGTTTTGGCTCATGAGCTCACCAAACAACACATAGTCTAAACAAGCCATAGAAACTAGTGTCAAAAGGCACAGAATACACATTGTATATGTAAGTATGTTAGTTCTACACATTGTATAGTATGGCTTGGAATTTTGTTATTTCTGGCATTCTCTTACTGGTAAAGAGCATATAATTACGCACTTGACACACTCACAACCACTAGTCCTGATTTAGTCAAACTATGAAGAATAAGTTTACACTGCAGGATTGGGCCACAGCGGTATGGCAGATTGGCAGATTTCCCAGTGTAAATCATTTTCTTTTTACAGGTAAGCAATCCATCAGTCAAATAATATAGAAATAATCAAACAAGAACAGAATACAACTCAATACCAGAATTACAATAGATTACAATTTCTCTTTATCACCTAAATTCCATGTATTTTACCATAATTACCAATCGAGTGTTTAAAAGCATTTCCTCAGTGGTTTGTTGGTTTCTTTTTTAATAGAACCTTACTTACTGTGTAGATTGCAAGCATCGCAACATCACAAGGTCGTTAAGCAGTAATAGGCTATGAAAGAGGGCTAAAACAAGCAATCTAAGGCAACAAAGCAATACAAGTCTGTTATACCCAAGTCATATGAAGTCGTCAAGTCACAAGCCACAAAGGGTCAAATTACAAATTAAGTGTCTAGTTTGAAATACTCATTTAACTAAAACAAAGCTAAGAATATTATAATTACAGTTTTACTAAATATTTAGCAAATTTCAGTTCACAGTTAGAAATCTTTTAGGATTAAAAATGTACTTCCTGTTCATAATTGATGACATCACACTAGGAAGATGCCTAGCAGCCATGTTTTCAAATGGGGCCAAAATTCTTCTAATTTTAAAGAATTACTTTTTTTAAGGTATTAAAAAAACGCTAGAACGCATTGATTTGATACAATTTAAGCTTGCAAATAAATTAGTGAGAAAATTGTAGCCTATATCAACGTTTCCAAACCTTTTTTGTTTGTTTTTAGGGTTATTTTATATTTAACCATATATTTTCAATTATAACCATTGTTTTATTGTTTAATAATTTCAAGTCAAAATTAAATATCAAATTACCTCTTAACTTATAAAATGTGCAACAAATAACTGTTTTTACAATACATACTTGCAATTCAACCATTCTTTTAATTCTACAATCATCTCTAGTACCCCCCTGACAAATGACTGTCCCCCTGGGGTCCACGTACCCCTGGTTGGGAAAGACATATGTCCACATCTCAATTCTCATTTTCAATATAGGCTATTTCTCCACAAACTTCATGTAAACCATGATTTATGTTTACAAGAAGTATTCATCATGCATCTCCGAAATTTGTTTAAAATTAGAAAATCGCAAAAAACAAACAAACAAACAAATAAAAAAACCTATCATACGCATTTGACAGTTTTTTTTTTCAAGTGTAACTTTAGCCAATAGCTACAAGTCAATTCAAGTCTAAGTCTCCCACATCGGCTAAACTCATCCTCTGCGAAAAAGATAATAATGTTATGCAGCATAGATGATTTTAGAGCAAAAAATACATACATATCCTTAACATATGGGATTTGATATTTGGTGTGAGTCTTACCGTGCGTAAAGTCGCCCTCTCCATCGCCTTCTTCACTTTGCCGTACGTGCCTCTCCCGAGAGTCTCCATCACTTCATAGCGGTGCTTCAGGTTGTGTTTGTGCTGGTGCTTCTTCACCTCGGACGGGGTTCTCGTGGCAGATGCCTCACGGGAAACCACAAGAGGAGACCCCAGGTTCCTTTGTCGCCGGTTCTCGCAGCTGGTGGGATCTTTGGGGGAAGTGGTAACTGTGTCTCGTAACAGAGATCCCAACTCCGAGCACTCGCTGGTGGTCATCGCACCTCCACTGTCCGCCTCTCGTCTGCCCATCACGCTTGTAGCACGCTCCAGTGAGGCTTCAGGTCTTACATGAACACTAGAGCCCCATGACTAACCAAGTGAAACTACAGCATACAAACTACTGTGGGACTGGGACGCTCGATCTGAACTCTCCCCTCTTTTCTCGCCTCCTCTAAACAAGGATACACAGCGACCACATGGTCGTGAACATGGGCGGAGTCAGAACAACTGTCTGCACAAGACGTGTGACTGTGATTGTTTTGGATTACTGGCCCACATAGCCTTTTCAATCTATAGGTTTTTAGCATTCATTAATCAACGTAGTAACACGTGTAGGGACTGATGATTTTGTGCATTTTATGTGATTTTGTATTTCCTTAAAAAGCACTGAGATCACATTTGTTGTTATAAAAAGTTCTATATAAATAAATGTTGATTTATAAGCTGTATTTTTGTTCACTCCGCTTATAATCAGACTATATGGTGTTTAGATATTGCACATAATAATAACTTTTATTTAGCTCGAAAAATCATTTTCACAAAAAATGGTTTCAGCAAATTGTGACCCACAAAGTGAAATTAACTACATGTTAGTATGGATTTTATTATGAAAAAAAAAAAAAAAAAAAAAAAACAAACAACAAAAAAAACATTAAAAACTGGTTGTAGCTTGTGTAGTTTGTTGTGTTATGTGATTGAAGCTCACTAGAACATACTGTTTTCGATGTAAAAAAATCAAATAAATACAGAGTAATATTTGTAAAATTACATCTTGAAATCAGGATGGGTGACCCCCAGATTTTGCCTCGCAACCCCCGAGGGTTCTGACCCCCACTTTAGAGACCACTGATGTATAACTTTTTTTTAAAAATGGCTGATTATTATGATTACCATGACTATTCTTTGAAGCAGCGGAGAAAGATCCCATCCAACGTCCCTCTATTTCTCTTTCCAACAATTACCAAAAATACCACATTGTTTTTAAGCAAGAACTTAACCAGAGGAAAATGTGAATTGTACCTAAATTCAGAAAACATCAGAACTGCCGAGAAATTTTTACGTGAAAGAGCGCACAACAGTTTGAGAAACTTAAAAATGACTTAAAAAATGTATCAATATAGTTCAAAACTATACTTACAGTAAAAAAAATGTTACCTAAAGTAATTTATTGTTCTACCGGCTCAGCAGATGTGTTTTTACAACTACTGTTGTAAATTCTAAGTAGCTCAGAAATAATCATAACATTTACAGAGCGTGTGACATCTTTGTAAACTAAGCAACAGCGCAAATGTAATGAAATATAATAATTTGTTCATAGTCTGGCTTATGTCAGGGTGTGTAGAGTCTCGAGGATTCAGGTTGGCCACTAGACACACGTCATAACAGTCATGCATTGCTGCTCTTCTTTCTACTACGGTCCAAACATTGTCGACAGGATTCAGCTCCAAAATCTCCTTTGTGATGATCTCATGACGGCCTGTGGTCAGTGCAGAAAGTATGTGAGGAATTGGTGAACAAAGTCACCCTGCATATTCTTAGGTATTATGTGTGAATGTGTCAGATATCCCAGCAAAATTAATTACAGCTTTAATAATCAATCACATTCTAGATATATTCCTATCTTAAAGCAAATAATCTAAAATGTAAAAAGTTCAAAACACATTGTATGCTTTAAAGAGGACCTCAGAAAATTCCTGTTTTCATCAACCACCTATCCCTGCCCACTTGTCTGTATTTACTTGCAATTGCTTCAAAACATGTAGGGTTCAAAATGGTGATTTAGCTACTTTCCAACACTAAAAACAAGTTATTTAAAATCTGCTGCTTGTTACAGTTAAATATGACAATGAAGAGGTGGAACCTATTAGTTCTGCAATTTTGATAAGGGTGTCAGTGGTTCTGTTTTGATTTCCAATCAATATTAGATCAATTTTGCATTTATCAATGGGCAATATGAGAATTACTGATCTACTTTATGTTACAGTTTATTACTAAATACAAGGGAAAAGCAATAGCTCTCTTTTTCTTCTAATTTTCTGTAAAGTTAGTATATTTTATTCTAATATCTCTGCTTAATTGAATGGCTCCAACACAGTAGTTTTGACATTATAATCAAGTAATCTCATTCAAAATTTTTGTATTTAGGCATAAAAAACTTGATTTCCTGAAACCTGTATAAAAAGTTTTTACCAGCTCCTTTGTAGTATCCACAGAGGTAGAGCTTGTTGTCCACTACCCCAAAATTGGATGCATTGGATCGTAGAGAGAGAAGTGTCATGGGCAGGGTTGGCCCCTCCCTCCAGGTGTTGGTTTCAGGATTATAGATCTCCACAGAGCTGAGGCAGCGACGTGACTGTCCACGGTCCTCTCCAACACACCCGATACCACCTGGAAAAAAATCAATAAATAAAAAAGATATAAAAATAATTGTACATCACAAAATATTAAAGAGAAAAATAGGACAAAACAAAATTCTCAATAGCTATCAGTCTGTGTTGAGATGGATTATAAGCAGAAATTAGCCCTGAAGGAAATGTCAAAATGATTTATATTTTTATAGTAAAAACTTATTTCAATTATAGCAGATTTTGTTAAAATATTTAATTTCCTTGTTTACATGGGCATCCTTAGACCTGTTTATCCCAAATTAAAATATAATTGTAAATTGTAAAGTAAAATGCACTTGTTTTGGCAGTTCAAAGCAAACAATAAAGAAAAACATGTGCATCCTCATAAATGTATTTACTGTACATACAAATTAGGCTATTTACAAGAAACAAACAAGTGATATAAAAATATTTATTTGAACAAAAATAAAAAAACTATATAGAATTGAACAAATGCAGTCTGACCTAGTATGTATATTTCCCCATTTAGCACCGCAAAACCACAGCGGTAACGGGAATACTTCATCTTGGCACATTCTCTCCATCGGTCCTTTCCTGGGTCGAACTGAATCACACTGTTACTCAGCTTGTCTGGCTCCTCATCCGGTTCCTCCTTAAAAATGGACAAAGAGAGGAATAAAAAATTAGTCAATTTCCAGATGAAATACCTGCACAGTAGGTCTATTTTTAGACACAAGAGGGCGTTTTTTAACCACAAGAGGGAGTAATGCTACACTTGTTTACACTTTTCTGCATAAGTTGAACAAAAACTGTACAAAAACAATAAACCAAAACTTAAACATAAAAGAAGGGTGTTTTTTGTTTGTATAGACAGGGTCTCAGAAGTATTTAATGCCAACAAAGCTAACCTGTCTTGAGAAGAGGCATGTTTGGGTTTTGTGCATAGTTTACTTGTTGCGTAAACAAAGGGACAAAGTGTTTTTTAAAATCTGTAGTAAAACAAGGTGTTTGGGGGTTAATTCTTGGACTAAGTAAAATTATCAGCAAGTTGAATAATTGTTTTACTTTAGAGACAGGTTTAAAATGTATAAATGTACTGTTTTTGTGCTTCTTTGATGACATTCTAATACTTTATTAGCCATAATTTAGTCTAATGTTGGGCTGACAAAACCTAATTATAAATCTGGTATTTGGAAAGTCTTTAAGCTGAATAGCAGTGTGAAATGAAACTGCTAAAAAAAAAGAGAGCATATCCTCCTTCTTATGTTCTATTAAATACACTAAGCATGGTACAAATAAGAAACACATAACAAAAACAACGTAACAGAATGCTATCCATATTAAAATATAGTTACAAATTATGAACGCTGGTCTGATCTGTAAGCCCAAATACACCACCTAGCTGTCACACAAGGCATCACAAAAACAAATTGCATCCACATGAACAAGAGCACTCTATTTAACAAGTTTTCAAAGTGAAAGTTTGAAATCCATGGCCAGTTATTAGTTCAATAATTATACTGTATACCATCTGTTAAGGTGGTGTAGATGAGATTTTTTTGCTTTATCTGTGTCAAAGGTCACAGGTGAATAGAGTAGTCAATTTTTTTACTTCAACTTTTCTTCAGAGTAACTGTAGGTTTTGCTATCTGACCATAATCTGATTTTTTTTTTTTTTTTCAAAACTATAATCTAATTGAAAGGACAAAACATACAGCAATGCTCAAAATGCAAAATAAATAATAAATATTTATAATTATTTATAATAATAAATATGGCACCATCTTTTGCCATTTAGTTGTACTCACTGTGGAACAAGAAACTACAACTTTTACTCAAGTACTGTTAAAATCAAAATGTTACCCAAGTAGTACGTATTAATATCCTGCAAGAAAAAGTTAATAAATGTAGCTTAGTACCACCCACCTCTAAGTCTTTCTATCAGAATTTTCCTAAGGAGGTTGACTGTCTCACTACAGCACCAACATTGGTAATGATTCAATGAGCTCTTGTGTAACACCACAGTAGAGCCATGTACTTCCAACACTTAAGTAACAATTAACTGCGTTTACCTGTGGTGTCCAGCCTCCGAGCACATACAGGTGTTCCTTCAAACTGACAGTGCAGTGACAGGCCAGTGGCAAAGGCAGTGGGGCAAAACTGAGCCAGCTACCCCCTCTCTTCAGAGACCACCTATCCACGCTGTCTGTTATAATGTATTGGCTGCGCATTTTCATCTGACCTCCAATCAAATAAAGTGTCTCACCAATAACACCGAGTGCATACATGTCTCTGTACGGGGCTGAACATAAGAGGAACCAGCAGCTGTCCTCCGAACTGTCATACCTGAAACACACCGAATCATCGTTCATAGTTAAACATTAGAAGTATTAAACAATTTCAGTGTAAGACAGCAACTACAACGGTAAGGATCAAATGGTAAAGCTGCTAATACTTGGGCTGAGTAATGTCTTCTGCAAATGTCTGTTAAATGTTTATGATCCTGGTGTGTTGAAATGTGAAAAAAGTACTGGATTTGAAAACATATTTGATTGCAGTCAGAGAAAATCACAAACTGACCTGTCCAAAAATCTTTGGCCTAATGCAACAGGACATCAATGTTTTTTTGATGACTTAGGCCAGTAGCAACTTATTTTTTGAGGCGTGTCTGTGTGAGTTTCGGTAAATAAATGTAATTTGTATTTGGTGCTCTTATGAATGTACACACCTGTAGATGTCTAGGTGCTTCATTCTATTATCATCTTCTGATTCAATTGCAACAACAATAACGTTGTCTCTGGTGACCACTCCAGCTGTGATCTGCCCAGTGCCCCTGGAGGCCCTCAGTGGAGAGGGGAGGTAGAAAGTCTTTTTAGGTTGTGGAGCAAAGCAGAAACTAAGATCAGCTAAGCCCCCACGTCGAGCAGAAATTCCATCCTCATCAATGCCCCCCAAACAGAGCAGCAGATCTGTGGTCTCCATCCCATAACGCAGCTGTGGTCGAGGTGGAACCGATGTCTCTGTGAGGCTTGAGGTGTGGAGAATAGAATCAATCTTGCCAAAGCACTCAGCATCTCGTAACAAAATCTGATGGACACAAAACCATATACTTGTATAAAGCCAAATAAATCTACAAATATATACCTTAAAACATATTTTTTTTTGTCAGCAAAAATCTGGTGGTGTTCAGAGGGCAATTAATTTTCTTTGCTTAAGCATTTTAGTTTCAAACATCATGGTATTAGGTATTAATTATGCAAATAAAAATGTGTGTGTGCAATTTTTCCTTTTCTACTTAGTAATTATGCAAAACAAACAGGATCAGTTGTTGTGATATATAGTTTTATTGTCTGCATTTGACCCTTCTTTCAGTATCATTGGGCATCTGTCAAGAGGCAGATACACAAGTGTAGCCTAATGTAAAATGCATTTATGCGGTACTACTCTTGCAAGACATTAAAGCCCCACCGTGTAGCTTTAAGCTGGTTAGAGTTTAATAAAAGCATATTGTTTTGTTTGTTTGTTTTTTCATTTGAATGCTTTTTGCACTAAAAGAAATATTCTGCCTGCTTTCTCTGTGCAATGTAGGCTTTTTGTTTTCACAGTTTCACCTCTCTTTCTCTAGAAATAAAGAGATGTAGTTATTGTAGACTAATATATATAGCCTACATTAATTTATATCACAGAAGATTAAAAAATGAGTGAGTTGATTTGCAAGTGCACTCACAGGATTCCTTCTCCTGGCCTTCCGGAGGAACCCTGGATCCACCAGCTCCAGTCGGACACGTCGGAGTAAGCCTGCAGCCTGGGTGTCACACTCAGCGCAGCTTTTGTGCCTCTCCACCCAGCGCAGCACCAGCTCCAGCACCACCTCCTCCTGGGACACATTCAGGTCGTCTGAGGCCAATAGGTCTCCCAAGCGCTGTGCATCTAAATCCAATACTTCCTCCTCCTCACACACCTGAAGTTACACGTTTCACACGCACATAAAGTTAATGCTTGACTTGAATCTGAGTCATTCATAAAAATCCACAAACAAACACTTGAACAACTCTTTTTACACAGGTAATCTTGTAGCCTGCCCTCTAGTGGTCATTATTATTTCTATTTCTTAATAATTTATTTATAGCTCAAATCACATGTTGGTCCCCAGGTTTTACAGGCTACTTTAGTGAACACGTTTTCTCCCTCGTTAAATATTGTCTCTCTTACCTGTGTAAAGTGCTGACAGAGGAACCTTAGGGCTAGATCAGCTAAACGACTTGCCCCCAGGTCCCTAGCCCAGTGGTACAGTCCAATTACATTGGAGGGATCCATCCGTGCCTCCATGTGGTTTTGACATAATCTGAAGCGGTAAGTGATATGTTATTTCTGCTGGAATCTAAAGTAACAATGATGTGTCACCTAAAGGCCCCATCTACATGAAGCAGGAAGGCAGCAGCAGCCACTCCCTGGATGTTGTCGTTGGTCAGAGGGAGTTCAGCTCGATACATGAACCCCAGCAGAAGCTCCAAACTTTGGGCAGGAGTGTCTTTGAGAGGTACCTCCCCTCCATGTGTCTCCTTCAGACCACACGTAAACATGGCCTGCATACACATTAAAGTGGTTTTATGACACTAAATTTAAAATATGTAAAAAATAATTTTTTACCATAAAAATAAATCAATGCACAGTCAAACTTTTACCTGAAAAAATGGGCTAAAGGCTGACAGCACAACCCTGTGGCAGGGAAAAGAAACACCTTCTGCTACCAGTAGTACATCAGTGAGCTCCTCAGAGGCCCTCATCCTGTCCAGCTGCTGGAGCAGAAGGGCCCCATGGTCCCCCTTAACAGAGGCCTCCACTACTTCCATGGAAGATTGCCTCTGCTAAAATACAAAATACTGGATCTAGACACTTTAATAACACAATTTTAGCAAGACAGCAATAAATAATCAATACATTTGTCAAAGTGTGCAAAGCTAATTATTTTTAGTGACCTGCAAAAGTTTAAGCTACCTGTATGCAAAGTAGCCTCACCTAAACCCTATGTGAGTCACCTCAAAAGCAAAACCCACTTGGCTCTAGTCCTTTGTTTTCAGATGGACTTATAAGTCACTAAGTGTTGTTTTTGATGAGTAGCCTAATTTCACAGGTAAATTAATAACACTGGCCTACTGATTAAGCTCAACCACACACTATTTTTCTTATAGGCCTACTTAAATGCTAACAGTTCGATTTTTACCTTCAAAGCTGAAATGTCTTGTCCGGACTGCGAATGTTAGCACTTCCCACAGCGTGCTCAGCTGTCTGTACCACTCACAAAAAGTCAGGGGTGACTGAACACCCCGGGCAAGTGAGAAGTAACTCTTCCTCAGACCAGTGACATGTAGTTCTCGCCGGCCCACAGGTCGTGCTTTATTTCATCTTTTTACTTGTTTTTATGGGTTAATCATGGCTATAAGTCCATTTGAGGACCACTTTGTCACCCAACTTTGCTCCTTAAAGAGAGAAGTATTTTTTCACTGTACATTTTTTTCCTGAGATGCATTTAGTTTTAGTTTAGAAATAAAAGCATGTTTTGAAAAACATGCCATCTCTCTAAATGTCTAAATATCACTCTCTAAATTAAAGGGACTGTACTCGATTTTTGCATCCTAAAAATGTAAACAAACAGAAATAATTAATTTGAACCTTTTTCCTTCAGGCTACATGATTTCCTCACGTAGCTAATGCATTCTGAGCTTCAGAATTGTTCATCATGATGAGTTTTAATGTTTTTTCACAGCTTTTAACAGCAAGGTGAGTCACTATGCTAACAAGACTTAGCCACAATGCTAAAAACAAAAACAGAAAAAGCTGCACACAAACGGGATTTTATTAGACATAGACAGGACTTTGGGGACTAATTTCCACCTGATTAGATACATTAACAAGGCATCAGTGCTAGGGGGAAATTGCTTTTAAGTTATCTTGTTGCAAAAAAATCGAGTACAGTCCCTTTAACTATAAAAACTGTTAAACATTTTTAGCCCAAGCTACTACGGAGTCATTCAACGTGCACACCATACAGTTTGTCCTCGGACAGTTTAATGAGTGACTGTACATGTGATTTTTTTGTGGAAACATGCACCACAACATGTGCATTTTCACCTGCTGCTAAATATTTTTTTTTACATTAAAAAATAGGTTACAAAGAAATGTGTCTGTGTCATGGTTATAAATCACTTGACCCTGTGATCCAGTTCAACAGTTTAACCACACATTTACTTTTTGATAAGAGATAAATTAGAAGGAGAAAGAAGTTTTTGAAATGCTAATGAAGATGATACTGGTTTTATGACACTCAGTTAGTGTTTAAAGAGAAGGCTCGTTTCTTTTTTACTGGCCATCTTTATGTAATCCAAGCTTGTCACATAGTTGGTTACTATGCAGGTATGCACAGTCATGCAGCGGATCACACTCACTCACATGTGAGCGACAGGCCTGGGTTAATGTGTCCAGAAGAAGTTTCTGTTGTCATTCTAACTCTCACTATTATAAAATTGTCCTTCAGTAGAGACTCCTCAAAGCAGCTCAAACATTAAAAACATTTATGGCCCTTTTACATTTTAGGTAAAAGGTTTAAGAAGACCGTTATCTCTCTCACTTGGCCTCAGCACATGTACAAGTTTATGAATGAGTTTGAGAATGTACAGTATGTCGTTTTAAACAGAGAAATGTTTACAGCCCCTGTAGATCTTCTATGGAGGCATATTTTATTGGCCATAACCTGTCATCGACCAAGAAGCCCTGACGATTGATTAGTTAAAGAGGCGGAATGACAAAAGCTTTAAAAGTCATTGTATTTTTGTGATTTGACCAGGTATTGGATTTAAACTGTCAAAAAACTACAGCTATGCAGGAATTCACACACAAAACAACTACTTATGCAAAGTAGCTTACTAAAAGCAATGCTAGTAAAAAGTTGTTTAACTTAACTCTTCTGCTAATAAACTGTATGCCTTTATTTACTGCTTCAGTCGTACAAATCTGCATAAACAAAATCAAATAATTAGCCGACTAATAAAATAAATTAATCTAGACACCGTTAACCAACATGAACACTGACAACTCTGATAAACTATACTTATTTGTACTTTCTACTACTATACATTTTAATTTGGGGCCTTGAAATGGTTGATGGCTTTTTGTTTATCAAGCACAACTTGATTTCAAGTAAGCAAAAATAGCTTCTACATAAAAAAATAATAATATGAAAAAAAATTATGGATCACCAAGTTTCCACTTTAATGGCTCAAACTGGCTCCTGTGAGTTCTTAACCACGCTATGCAGTGAGGTCCAACATGGATACATTTCAACTATAAGAGACAGAATATGAAAAAGCAAAATAAATATTTGGACACCTACTAACCATCAAGAATTCTGCCACTCATGGGATTGTTATTTCTGTTTCAAAGAAGCTGTATTAAAGTTGTGGTAACTAACTTTTTTTTTTTTTTTTTGGATTTAATTAATAAAGTTTGTGTTTTCCACTAAAATTTATATGATAAGTGCAGCACTTTGTGAAAAAATGAGACCACTGAGTACTGTCTGAATTTAATAATAAAGAATTTTCTTTCTAATCAAGAGCCGAATGCAGCGTTCTGGTTGGCTGTGCTTGAGTGACCCTCTCTGGTTTCACTTTGCTGTCTGTACAAATATTTTTAAGCAGTAATTGCAAACAAAAATAACACATGTCAATATTATTTTTTGTGTCAACTGATTCAGAAGAGGAAGTCCAGAGATTAAAACCCAAATTGTGTTTGCTGTGTGAAAATAGGCTGCCCCACCTTTTAAGAAAACCTGTTTGAACCTATCTATATACAAGACATCTGTCCACACCACCAAACAGTCAGACCATAACTTCTCCACCATTGACCAAGACCAGAGAGCTGTCTAAGGACCAGCGACAAAATTAAACATCTGCACAAGACTGGGACGAGCTACGCTACAAAAAGAAAGCAGCCTGGTGAGAAAAGATCAACTGATGACACAATTATTACAAAATGGGCTTACAACACTACTCACCATGGTCTCTAAAGTTTTAAAATGTTCTGTTCCACCCTGTGATGTCATATAGTTGAAGTTTAGCTACAATTGTACTCCAGTATTACACTACAATATTTAAGATTTATGCTTATTAATACAAAATGTGGAATCAAGTGTTTTCACAGCTTCAGGTCTTCATGTTCTGTGATGATTTTCACATAAATCAAAACTTGTGCTAGTTGGGGCCTTAATATTTCTTAGAGCCACTGTCAGTGCCTTTTCTTTTTGCTCAAAAAAAAAATAAAATAAAATAAAATAAAATAACAACACAAAAAACTGAGTAATTGAGTACATGCCTATTCTTTTTCTTTACATTGCCAAATGCAGTGCTTCTTAGTCATATTGCCTCGAGTATTTACTTTTGCTCCAAAAGAGTCATCCAACTGGATTTCAGGACATTATTTACCATGAGCTTTACTACTGCAGAAGTCTATTGAGAGGGTAGGTCATGCCTTTTCCAGCTTTCTTATGGCTAAAACTTGCATTATGTTGCTGACCGATTTGAACTGTGTCAGAATTTAAATTACTACTTAAAAGTAATATACTCTTTGTAAACCCTAAAGCTATAAAGGAACAATTTTACTCAACTGGTGTGATCATCAGTTCAAGTACTGAAAAAAAAACACCTCACATGGTTTTAGGTTATTGTTTATGATTTAGTTAATGCAGCCTTAAAAAACCTGGAGTGAATTTCTTATGACCTTTGTATTTTGTTTTTATTGACACACACACACATTTTTATTAGCCAGTTTAATACTTGATTTTCTTCTGTTAAATGTTTCCTTTTACAGGTGGAATGCCTATTATGACGAAAAAAGGAACAATTTTGTATTGTTAACATTATTTATGTTAATACACATTACACATTATACAAAGAGATAAATATATAAGAAAAACAATGAACTAAATTGATGCACAAATAATGTGGAATGCATTTGTGAATCAACTGAAACTCTTCTCTCTTCACAGGTTTCCGGTCATAGCAGGTTATGACCATAAATCTTCTCATCTAAAACAACAAAGGAAAAACACTTTGTCAATCAGTTGCAGGCTTTAAATAGGGCCCTAACTAACTCCTAGTGCCCAGAGTCTGCCGTATCAGTCTGTGCCTGTGTACAGAGAAGTCAAAAGCAGATTCAACCCAATGGAGGAGTATGTTGTTCAACGAGAGGTGCTCAATGAGGACCGACTGGAAGAAGTGGCCCAACGAGACACCAGCCTGACCGGACCCAGTGTGGTAGAGAAGATAAAGGAATGCTCAAAGTAAGAGTTAATAATGCACTCTATAGCAAAAATGTAGCCTGTGTAAGATCATTAGACCTATAAATCATCAAAGTGGAAGATAACCATCGAACTTAATTTCATTTTAGAGACTCTTTCTGTCTTAAGAAGTAAATCACATCTTGTAAAACAGGAGGGTTTTATTGAGATCTTTTATGATGTACTCTTTTACTTCTATAAAGTGCTACTTTAGTTAGTTAAAACTTTCTTGATTCATAAGTGCATTTTATTGAAAGATTTCTCTCACTTAGATGTTCCAAGTTAAAATAGATGAAGTTCGGACATTAATGGCATGAATATGTATTTTGAGGTGATTGATGTGGCAGATGAGCAATTGTAAAAACTGCTCCAAAAGTTACACATTGCTGGTTAGGTAATGTTATCTGGAGTTGAACAAGGTTGGCTGATAGTGAGGAAACCAAATGCAGGTGTATGCATTCTCAAGCCACTTGCTGCTTTTTGTTCTGGAGTCACCGCTGGCATCCCCCAGTCTTCTACTATTGAGCTATTCATGTGTGTACTTTAACATATTTCTGGCCTTGGAATAGATCAAAGATGGTTATGATAGTATATTTATGTGTATTTAAATAAAACAAAATCTGCTTTGATTTTCGGGATTTCTGCTACACTCTATTCATATTCTTCCAAAAGACATAATTTCTAGAAGTGGATAGATGAATGCTGATGTGTTGTATATTGCAGATGTTCAGTTACCAGGCTAAAACAAACAGTGCAGAGGTGGGTCCCTATTCTGGAATGGCTCCCTAAATATCCCATCAGAGAAAATGCTCTCGGAGATACCATCTCTGGCTGCAGCGTGGCCATCATGCACCTGCCTCAAGGTCTGCAACAACCATTTAAAGCATTTTACATTGTACAGTGTTCATTGAATTACATACATTTTAATAGAAGGTCCATCACTTGCTTGTCTCATGAAAACTGTATAAATTTGCCTCGAATATTACAGATGACCCCTTAGGGTCCAGGACTACAGATGGAAATTAGCTGTAAGCTACAATCTGGTACAAGCATCTCTGCCTTTGTGCTTAATGTAATTGTACACTGTCCTTAATAAAAAAAAAAAAAAAACCTTACCTTACCATGAGGGACAGTTTTGTTAAAACACATTACTAAAATCATCTACAATTCAAACGGAAACTTTTCCTGAATCATTTGAAGCACAAACAAGCTGAAACGTTGTAGTTTTGACATCTGAATGACATCAAAACTACTAGTTTGATGCCTTCCCTTAAAGCAATTGCATATCACAATGAAAAATTATTGTCTTCTATATTTTTATATAGTTAGAGCACGGATAGTGGTGACTAATGTTATATTTTATCCTAGGCATGGCGTATGCACTGTTGGCCTCCTTGCGTCCGGTGTTTGGTCTGTACACCTCCTTATACCCAGTTTTGGTTTACTGCATTTTTGGAACTTCTAGACATATTTCCATTGGTAATTGTCTGAACTTACTTTACTTTCTAATTAACGTCCCACTACAAGCAAAACTAATAATGTTGTACGGAATGCGCAGGTACATTTGCTGTGATCAGCATCATGGTTGGCAGTGTGACAGAGAGACTAGGTCCAGACTCAGACTTTATAATCAACAATGGCACCAACACTACAGGAAGTGTGGACATTGATGCCAGAGATGCATACAGAGTGAAGATAGCGTGTGCATTCTCACTCTTGGTTGGGATTTTCCAGGTAAAGTATGTCATAAATGTGAAATCTTGGTGTAATATTTTCAGAATTATTTTTTATTTGCTTAATTTGGCCTGAATGGATGCCAGGTGTGGAATTTTTACTGCATTGGGTTTCAAAATCCATAAAATGTGAAGATGTTCCAATTTAGATTTAAAATGGCAGAGTCAGCATTTTTTTTCAATTGAAAGTAGGGTTTAAGGCACAGGAAATAAATCTGCATATCTGTTTACATAACTACTTTAAAATATTCAGATTCTTTAGCTTTACTAAATAATTGTAGACCCCCATCAGAACAACCAATCTTTTATTTAGATTTTAGAGTCGTGGCCTTAGGTTCTGTTTAAGTTTGTGCTTTTCTTGTCATAGATTTTGCTTGGAGTGGTCAAATTTGGCTTTGTGGTTAATTATCTATCAGAGCCACTGGTCCGGGGCTACACTACAGCATCTGCGGTTCATGTCTCAGTGTCCCAACTCAAATACATTTTTGGAGTCTCACCATCACGCTACAGTGGACCGCTTTCACTAATTTATGTGAGTATAACTTCTTTGCCTGAGAAAAGACAAGCTGTACTCTACATTTTAGAGTTGGTGTCTCTGTAAATACTTTCTGTTTCCTTTACTGTATAGACTGTTGTGGACATCTGCTGCCAACTGCCTCAGACGAAGGTCCCTGAACTGGTGGTCAGCATTGTGGCTCTTGCAGTTCTCATCGTGGTTAAAGAAATCAATGGTTGTTATTCAAAGAAGCTGCCTTTTCCGATCCCAATTGAACTCGTCGTGGTAAGTTCTTTGGTGGCCAGCAGAGGGCATCTTAACCTTCATTATCAATGTGAGAAAAAGTGAATGCAGTACCAGTATTGCATTTGAGTTTCATTTTGTTTTCGTGTGTTATATATCAACAGGTCATTGCAGCAACACTCATCACACATTTCTGTCAACTGACCACATTGTATAACATTGATGTGGTTGGTGAGATTCCCAGCGGGTGAGTTTTTATATTCACATCAAAATAATAACTGATAGTAATTACAGTGCATTAAAGAGAAAGTTGTGAAAAACAGACACTCGCATTGCATAAATAAATCTTGTGGATACTTTGGTTTTAACCACAACTGATAAAATTCCACCCACCCACTGCACTGGGTCATACTGACTTTATTCAATAGTTTTCCTAAAAAGCTTCCGGGAAACCGCTATAAATAAGCATCCCTGGAAGGCATTAAAGTTGCACTAAAAGTTGTCCTTATCTACCCTTTATGATGACTTTAAAAACCTTTCATGGCCTCGGTTAAAATATAATTATACCTAACAACATAATAAGCAAAGTATTTTCTGACACACACACACAATTTTTTTAAAAAACATTTTTAAGTACAAATTGGCTGACTCAAATATGCATTTAGCCAGTAAATGAAAGCATGGGAAAAATACTTTTAGTGACATATAGTCATGACCGCTGTAGGTAAAGCATCAAGTATTACAGTTCTAAATCCAAACTGTAATATTATATAATATTATACTGTATTTCATTTAGAGTAAAAGCTAAATAATACAATAAATATAAATTTCTGGTCAGCTAAAGACAAGCCTTGTCGATTGATTTGTTGTCTAAAATTGGTGTGACAAAAATGCTCCAGACTACTTAGAATGTCTGTGTCTCTAACTAACGCAAAAACAAGGAATTGTACAAAAAAAAAAGAAAAAAAGAAAAAGTCACATTAAAATCATGATGCACTCCCAAACCTTAAACTAATCCCTGTATTCTCCATGCTGCTTCTTAAAATGTACACATAAAAATAAAGAAAAGTTTGAACTAATAAAAAGTTTTGTTGATTAACATAACGACTGAATAATCGATTAAACAACTAAATACCTACAGCCGTATTCATAAGGGTTCACTGAGTCATCACAAATCTTCATGAACTCGTGTTCAGTGGCTTGTTAGACAAATTTATCCTTCTTACCATGATGGTCTAATCCGGTCATGGGTCACTGTGATTTGCCCTAATTTCTATGAGCCACAGAGAGGTATTTGTTAGGACTGTGTGCATTTTACTTCAGTCTAAATATATCTTTTTTGTTGTTTTTGCAACAGACTCCAGGCCCCTATTGCACCAGATGTTGGTTTTTTCTCACAAATGGTCGGCGATGCGTTTGCGGTGGCTATTGTGGGCTATGCCATTAACATTTCCCTGGGCAAGACGTTTGCTCTAAAATATGGATACAAGGTGGACAGCAATCAGGTAAATAACACAAGAAATAAAAATGTGTTAGAAATGCAAGAATCTGCACAATTTAGCATGAGAACTGGAAAGATTCAAGATATGTCCCAACATAGGAACTCATAGTCTTGGTTGCGGTTTTAATAATACATAATACATGCATAGGTGCTACTGGAGAAAAACTTCAAACCTCAAAATTTTCCACCAATTTACCCCTCAGAACATATAAAAAGAGATTCCAATCTCAGTGAACCTTTTCTGGTTAAATATAAAACTAAAATAAATCAGATAAAAGAATTGACCAAACAACACAAAAATATCTTTAGAAATGTGGCGCAGTGGTTTAGCTTTCACATGTCATGAGTTAGACTGTGTAACGTACATAAGTTCTCTGTCTATGCAGGTTTCCACTGGATGCTAAGGTTTCCTTGGTTACATCTAATATCACAATCAGTAGGTTTCAATGTGGGACCGGGACCTAAAATTCAAACATCTCAGCAAAAACATCTCCGCAGAACTAAAATATTTATTGATTTTAGATTTTATTTTGAGGATTTTTATTTAACGGCTATGATATTTGCAACCTGGCTTTACAGCCTCTTGACTGAAGGGCTACATACAAGAGTTTATGATTATTTTTATTTTTAACCAAGAAAATTTAGTGCATATTTCTTTTAAAGCCTACTTGGTGCCTACAATCATTGGTTGTTTCATCTGCAAAAAAACAAAAACATAACTTGCTGTAAAAAACATTGCAAAAATTGGTATTGTGACCAAGCTTGATTCACATCTTAGAAAAATTTTGATGGATGCAGCTACAGTCAAATCTTTTTTCTGTATCTGGTTGTAGAGTGGTTTCTGTTTTTAAAAACCTGCAAATAGTGTTGTTTTGATTTTGCTTGGAGTTTCAGTTATTTGCAGATATCATCTTCAACTCAAAACATAGCCCAGATGGCAGTGTTTGTATGTGTGACAGTTTATAGAGTTCAAATGTAGTTCATCTTGAAAATGGTCTATAAAACACCAGTGTCTTCTGTCATACTTTAAATCAGGGCAGATAATATCAGGGCATTTGAGTGAACAGTGAGTTACTGTTCGTAGTGGTGGGCACACGTCTCTGTATTGGCCTACAAGCACACACAGCTAGCAGAGGCATGTGATCAGGATCATTGGGCTGAGAGCACTCAAGCCACTTTAAGTGCTGCTCTGCAAAATCATTAACCTCAACAAGCCAAACGCAACCTACTGTGCAGGGCTCAAATTTTGGTCTTGTGGTCCTCTTGTGAGTGCCAGCGACAAGACAACAAATAACAAATAGTCTTAATGTTGGGGTAGCTAACTTTTCTAGTTGTAAATAATTAAACTTTGTGCTTTCCACTAAAATGTATACAATAAATGCACCACTTTGTGATAAAATGAGACCACTGAGTACTTTCTGAATGAAATAATAAAGAATGTTACTTCTCAACAGGAGTGAAAAACAGCTCTCTGATTGGCTGAGCTTGGGTGGTCCTCTCCGGTTTCACTTTGTTGTTTGTAAAAAGCAGGTTTTAAACTGAAATAGCAAGAAAAAAATGAATACATGTTGATTTAACCATGTGTGAAGAATTTGAGTGGAATTTGTCAGATGTAAAACCTTAATTGTGTTTGCAGAGTGAAAAATCACCTACTCCATCTTTAATGTTAGTTATTTAAGCACCAAAATACATGTATTTTAACAGTTTAAACCCATTGTAAATAACCAAAAACATTTGAAAAAATATGCACAAATCTAAGGTCACAAACTCATGTTTTAGTGACCTTATAGTTTTTTTTTACTCTGTCTGTCTAGACATCACAGTGGCTAATGTATGAACAAAGTGCACTATTGAATGCATATTTATTATATTCTAAGTCATGTAGTTGTGCTAGAACAATATTCAAGGCTAATGGGAAGCAGGGTGGTTAGCCATCCTTCTCATGCTAAGATACCATTGACACAGAATTTATTTGTAGCTTTTAAGGTTAGACATTTGTGGTGGTGTATGTCTATGTTCAGTAGTGGCTAGTAGGATTACTCCTATTCAGACCAGCTATCTTTACAGAGACTCATGCTGGGTTTGTCGGTGTGTTTTCTGAACTCAGTTTGGAAGTAGACTTTAAAACATTGTTGTGGCAGAAAATTGTAGTAAAGTATGTTATATTTTGTTGTGTTTTACAGGAGCTAGTGGCTCTTGGTCTGAGTAACGCCATTGGAGGCTGTTTTCAGTGCTACAGCGTCACATCATCTATGAGTCGCAGTTTGGTTCAGGAAAGCACTGGCGGGAAGACACAAGTAATATGCAGAGACTCAAAGAATGTTAAAACAAACTTAATTCTTAATTAAGTACTTAATTCTTTTTGTGTGTTTTTAGATGGCTGGAGTGGTTTCTTCCATTCTTGTTCTTATAATTGTTTTAAAAATAGGAGCACTCTTTGAAGATCTCCCAAAGGTACTGCCATGCACTGCACAAAATTTTGATTAAAAAGAGTTAATAGAACTAATGATAACAACATAGAATCTATTAATGATCATTTTCAATATTACATCTTTAGGGATTTTTTTCTTTTAAATTTGTAATATTCTAAATATTGTGTTTTGATGCTTTAGGCTGTCTTATCAACGATCGTATTTGTGAACCTCAAAGGAATGTTTAAGCAGTTTACCGACCTACGTGAACTTTGGAAGACCAATAAAGTGGATCTGGTCGGATGATTATTCACCTTTTTATAGCCATAGTTTAGAAAGACAACCATAGTCATTTAACATATATTTTCTTTATCTTAACCAGCTCGTATGGCTGGTTACATTTACAAGCACAATCTTGTTGAACTTGGACATGGGCTTGGGAGTGTCTGTTGCGTTTTCTCTCCTAACCGTGATCTTCAGGACACAACTGTAACTACTTTATTTAAGTTTTAATTGTGTAATCTGTAATCATGTTGTAATTTTTTTCCTTACACATGTATTTGCAATGTACAGGCCAAGGTATTCCTTTTTGGGACAAGTGCCAGGAACCGACTTGTATCTGGAAACTGAGACCTACAAACAGGTATATTTTCTAGAATAGTTGTCTCATACAGAGGTAGATAAACGATTCATATACAATGCTGGAATAGAAGTGGGAAGTAACACATACAGTATTTTACTCAAGTACTGTACTCCAGAAGTTAATTTGAGCATAAGTACTTTACTTAAAAAATCAGGTGACTTTTTACTACTTACATTTTTTCAAGAAATATCTTTATTTTCTTCCCCTACATTTTGAAATAGGCGTGTTACTTTTTAAAATCCAAAAACCTCTGCACACTGGCTTTGCTGCCATATTTGAGCATTTTGTTCCAGTTAGCAAACCCCCTAAACTTTCTGATCTCTAACATTTATTTACCACGATTAAAGTCAGATTAATTAACTTAGCAGGGTTTTGAAAATGCTGAGGTCCAAATTTATTTTACTAAAAAAGCATATATATATATATTTTTTTTTAGAAATGACAATAGCATTGTTTACATTGACGATCACTTGATTATTATGTTTTTTTTGTTTGAAGTCAAGACATGTTATGGGGTTAATTATGGTCTCTTAAGCTAAGAAACTCCCTTGACTTAAAGCAGGTAGACCAACGCCTATAATTTTTAAAGAAAATCATGTAATTTCATATAATCTGAGGTAAATTTGATTAACAAGTGTATTATTATTTTTTATCAGCTCTATGTATAGAAAAAATATAAAGATATGGACAACATCTCATTAATATTTATAACACAAGCCTTTATTTAATAACCAAATTTTGATAATGTTGTTCTTTATAGTTTGTGTCTGTCATTTTTAAAAATGGCAACATGATAGGATAATGCTGCAGTCTTTGTTAACAGAAGTTAATCTACAAAAACTACCGCGGCCCAGACCTCACAGACTTCAATGCTGCTTACCGCCATGCTCCAATGTACTACTGTATACACATTACTTTACTACTCTCACTGTGAAGCGCTTTTACTTCAAATGTTCAAATTAAAGCATGCATTTAAGTTGATAAACAATGTAGAGGATTGAACTTTGAAAGGTTTTTAATTTCTTCAGCTACACATTTTATAACCTATCACATAAGGGACTTGGTCAAATAGATACAATGGTTTATATACTATATGTGTCCCTACAGGCCAAGGAAATCCCTGGAATCAAAATCTTTCGTTCATCCACCACCATCTACTACACTAATGCTGAGATGTATTTGGACGCTCTGCAGGAGAAGGGTGTGTGTGTGTTCATAAACTATAAATCCCTGTTGTGCTTTTTCAGCGCTGCTAATAGCTTTCATTATCTCTTTGTTTTCCCTTGTGCTTTGTTCTGTGTAGAGCGGGATTGAAATTGGAAAACTGCTTACAGCAAAAAAGAAAGAAGAAGCCAAGTTGAAGCGCCAACAAGAAAAACTGAAAAGGAAAGCAAAGAAAGATGCAAAGAAACAAGTATGAAACCCTTTATGGCACATTACTAGTTTTACATGTAGAGATTGTTTGGTCAACAGCACTGACTTTTTTTTTTTTTTTTTTTTATCAATTTTTACAATGTTATGCTTTTATAACGAACTCTCTGGAGAAAAACAGAATTCACTTTTTGGTAATGAGAAAAAAAGTTCCACACCACGGCTTTAACATGTTAGGGATCTATGACCCAGTTGTCTTTTTACTTATTTTTTTTTTTTTTACTATCAATCTCAATATTAAAGTCAGTGTTAAAAGTCAATCAATGATAAAGATAAAAAGAAGATCGTAACTCTCTTATTTATAGTCAAATCAGTCATTGATGAAGATGAATCAAAGTAAACTTAAAACAAAGAAATAACTACTGGCTAGCTATACAGCTCTTACCAAAAAAATTACCAAAAAAACCCAACAAGGAAGGTAGAATCTGTTTTTCTTTTGTGCAGAGCTTGTTCTCCCTTATGATTAAAGTCATAAGAGGCTAACATTGCCATGTCTCAGTTTCACAATGAGTCCAGACAATTGTTTGTGCTTCAAATGGTTCAGAAACAGTTTCAGTTTAAATTTTACACAATTTTTGTCAGACGTTTTAGGGGAAAATAGGCTGGATCACTAAAAATGCACAATTGTAAAAATGAACAATTTTTATTTTTATTTTATCTAACGTTAGTCAAAATAAATTGATGTAAGGAAATATAGAAAAAGCAATAGCAGTAGCAGTATTCAACACAAAATAAATTACTAATTGTAGTTCTTACTTGGTCAGCCTGCAACAACGGATAAAGTAGTCAACCTCCTGACCAGTGTCTCTACTGACAATATTTAATTTTTAAAATATTTTCATGACCATCTTATGTAAAAAGACATTTTTTAATCGGTTACCTCTTAGGAAATACATTAACAAATTAAAATCTCACTTTAAAGTAGAGTACTAAACAAAAAAAAAAATGTAAAAGAAAAATGTGCCATTAGTTTCTGTTGAATAAAATAATTGTATTTTTGATATGCATTGCCAGAAAAGAACTAACTACCACTCGACCGGCAGCTTCACTATGACTGAGTCCCAGAATAGGATCCCTGAGGAACTGAATGGTGCTTCTTCACATGCGACTGAAACAAATGGCAAAATAAACTGGTCGTATCAACACGACTCAGCCACATTAGAATCAGACTCTGACACGGACGCCTATTGTTACATTGAAGATGGTGCAATGGCTGATGAAGAACCACAATTCACAGCATAATTCTGGATCTGTCCACAACCAGTTTTGTGGACACTGTAACTGTCAAGACCTTGAGAAATGTGAGTAAATGTAACAGGCACACCTCAAAATTATATCAGTGTGGAGCAACAATGTGATAAACATGTTTTATTACATGTTTTATTCATTTTACAAAATCCGCAGCACCACCAAATAAGCAACAAATAACATGGAACGTTAAAAGTAGTTTTCATATTGCCAATATGTTAAATTTAAGAAAGCAGATGGTGCTAATATTGTAATATAAAAGACAAAAATGTTTGATTATTGCATTTAAAATAGAATTACTATGAAGTGGGGTAATTCTTCCTGTATTTTTACTAAACCTTGTTTAAAGGCTAATGTCTTGTCTGTGTCTGCATTACATAATCTGTTTGAAAACTATATAACACGACTTCTTTATTGTTATTTTATTTAAGATTTTCTGCGACTTTGGGAAGGTTGATATGGACATCTATCTTGCAGGCTGTCAAGGTGAGTCTATCTCTAGACTCACTGTGGTGAAATAAATAATACATGGCAGTATCTGTATATAAACGTCTAATGTGTGTGTGTGTGTGTGTGTGTGTATTAAAGCAAAATTGAAAAACAAACAAAAAACGGCAAAATCTACAAAACTTGAAAAGCACTTGTTTTGTCAAAGCAGTTTTCTTATTTTGCAATGTCTAAACTGTATAACCACATTTTTTTTTTGAGTTTGTCTATAGAGGTGCCTACTCATATTTAAAGGTTTAATCATTAAAACAGATACAGTAGTTTGCTCTTAAAGGGGACCTATATATGTCAAATTCACTTTTCTAAGATTTTAACCTGTTATAATGGCCTTCCTTCACCATCAGTTTACTCAGTTATATTTGAATTAATTCCTGCATGTTGGAGTAATCTTCTAATCTTTTTCTTCATCTGGAGCTCAAGTGCTCAGAAATCCCCGTTTTCACCTACCACCTATCCACTCCCACTTGTCTGTATCTACTTGGTACATTTCAAAAGATTAAGACTAAAAGTGAAGTATGTATAGTTCAAAACTGTCCCATAGCCACTTTCCAACAATAATAATTTGTTATTTAAATTCTGTTGCTTTTTACAGTTATATTTTAAAATGAAGAGGCGGGACTTATCAGATCTGCAGTTTTGAACAGGAAGTCGCTACAGCTGTTTCTATTTTTAAGCTGTTTTAGATCATTTTTTTGTTTTACAATGAACAAAATATAAATTATTGATCTGCATATGTTGTAGTTTCTTACTAAATATAAAAAAAAACACAATAGGACCCCTTTAAGGTGACTATGAACTAGTCATTTCACTAAAACAAAGTTAAGGTCATTATAAGATTTGCAAATTTCATTCAAGTTAAGTTTTATTATAAAATAACTGGTTTACCTGAAATGCACTAGTAGAAAGATCTCATTTAGTTCAATTTAAGTTTACAGACTTCTTTGTGCGATGTCATCATTTTAGAACTCTACTCTACTTCCTGTTATTTTGAACATTTTTTCAAACTTTTCATCACAAACTTGTTCTTGATCTATGTAAATCTACCAAATTAAGCTAAAAATTGAAAATTGCAAAAACTTGACATGCACACTTTAAATGTGGTTAAATAATTACCTATGTGTGTGCACAAATGCTTAAATTATATTACAATATAAATTGTAATATTCCTTTGTGTTTTTTCAGGTTGTGTCATTGAGCAGTTTGAAAAGGCAAACTTATTCACAAACTCCATCCCAAAAAGCCAAGTGTTTGTGACAGTCCATGATGCCGTTCTTCACATTCAGAGAAAGAGGGCCTGTCTGGAAAGGTGAGTCTGTATATGGGGCTGTGGTTAACATCTGTTGTATTATTATTTTTGCATAAATGGCTACAAGAGGCCTCTTCACTATATTTTCTGTTAAACCAACTTATTGGACGCACACTATTTTTTAGGAATTCGCATGTATCACTAAGATGTAACCAGCAGGAGGCAGACTATTCCTAAGTGAATGGCCACGTTCATCCATCGTTAAACTGAGTGCTGCTGAGACTACTCCTCTTCTTCTTTGTGGAGGGAGAAATGCACCACCTCCACAACATGGCCGCCGGTTGCCCTTGGAAACAGGGCTTTTTATGATATTGTATAATGAGATCGAGCCAGCATCACGTCATCACTGCAGCTCTGCTTTGCTGCGAAAGCAGAGACGACACACAGCACAAGTAGACAACTGTTTCAGTATAGACAAATACAGACTGTGTCAGTCTCAGCTCCTACAAAATCTGGAACTAAAATCAAGCTAGTTCTAGGTTAGGTTTTTAAATCACAAAATGTATGCATAATTGTTATGTTTTTAACACATTTTAAAATAGATGACTTTAAATTATTAACTAAATGGCCCCATACACACATTATATTATATTTGAATTATGTTGGTGATAAAAAATCCCCAAACACTTTTGCACTAGAAGTGCTTTGCTGTCACTCAGGTATCCACATTTTTATTTATTTTCTTTACATGCACTAAATCACTGAATGTTTTAGTTTAGTCAATTTTCACTAAAATGTATTAAGTTTGTAAGATGTGACATAAGCAACATATTCAAGGTGCTTCATTCCTATAAACATTTCAATTTTACTAAGGCTGTTAAAATTTAGGCCACATTTGAAACAACCGTTACGTTTGTGGTTTTACTTTTAATTTTTCCTGTCACTGTGTCATGTTCATTACAGTCTGTGAATATGGGGTTTCCCTATTTAGACGTGTGACATTTTAGAGCTGCCTAGTATTTCTTCAGTCTTGTCTCTCAAAATGAAGCCACAATCTACCTTATGCCATGTGATTGTAATTATAGTGATTTTTATCATGCATGTTTGTAAATGTTGTCAATATTTTTATATTTTTAAAAGGGAAATTTTTATATAAACTAAATATAGTTAAGAAGTAGACGTTTGTGGTTTTGTCAGGGCTTCCTGCCAGAGTGAACAATGTAGTGGTGTGAATAAGAGGAGGAAATCCCCTTGAACTTTCAACTGCTGCAAACCTAAACTGCTCAAAAGTTCACTTCAGGTTTCAGTGCTTCATCATATTAAATGTGAATGTTTTTAAAGATATAACTTTTATATAATGTTTACTTTAAATAAAGATCCAAACAAAAACTCCTGCTTGGGCCATTTATTGCATCGTTCCTCAGATCACATCTCAACCATCTTCCCCGTATCCCTGAACCTGCCTATTGCACATCAAAGTCTCTTTTTACCTTGTTTGAAGCTGGAAATACTGTTCACAGATTTTTTACAATACGACAATACAATAGTTCTATTATAACACACATCTGGTAGTAGTGCTGATGCAATGGATGTTTTTGATTCTTCTTTTAAATAATGGAAACTATTTTTATACACATAATAAGCTTTTTTTTTTAAATAAAACCAATGGGTTGATGTTAAATTGACCGAGAATGTTTGAAGCTTTTAGTAACACTTTAGAATAGCTAATCACAATTTTAATCAAATGCTGATGAAAACTGCAACCTTAAGTGTATAATTACAAGTTTAACACCATCACTGATAAATTAACACAAGATCTCTAGCTTACTAACACGTCATTGTGCTTAGTTATTGCAAAGTGTTACCAAGCGATCTGAATTATATGCCTCTAGACAAAGACTATACTATTGTATATTAGTATGGTATTTATGATCTTTGCATTGCATTACATTTCTTATATAGAGCTGCACAATATTGGAGATGTATAACTCTTAAATAAGCATAACAATTTTGTATATTTTTTATTGACTCTATCTAAAGTATGTTCTTAAATTGCACAAAAAATGTGTGTGTGTGTGTATATATATATATTATATATATATATATATATAATATATATACACACACGTATATATACAGTATACATATACACACACACACACCACACCTTATGGCTTATGATGAATTTTAAGATTTTGTTCCAAATGTACATGATGACTTTGTAAAACAGCTCACATTTTAAAGAATAATTAAATAATCTGATATTGTGCAGCTCTTATGATGCCTACTTAAATGACAGGACATCTCAATCATGATACTTAGATGATCTTTGAACACAGAGCGGACATTAAGGGCAGCAGCAACAATACTGGTCACACCACAGACGGGACTGGACGGCACAAAGGCAGCGAGCGGGAGAGGGCGAGGTAGAGTCTTCCTGTCAATAGTGTGGGCAAAGCAAGTTATTGTTTAGTGTCTAATATTATCTTTGGTCCATTTCCCACCAGATTTGTCATGATTTAAATCTGTTGTAAAGTATTATACTAAATTTGCACCACTGTGAGTGGGTGTAATTCTAAGTTTGTTTCAAATGGGAAAAGGGAAACACTTCATGTATGTTTGGTGCATTAGATGACGCTCTCAAAAAGCAGAGTACTCTTGGTGCCTGTAGAGGGCAGCAGCTTGGCCTCACTCTCAGGGGCCAGGTACTCCAGGTGGTGTCGGCCCCACACAGGAGTGGTGAGGTGCTGCCAACGCTAGAAAAACAGATGTCGTTGTAAATTATTACATTTATTACAATAATCGATTTGATGTTGCTAAAAAGTGATGTATCACCCAAAATGATCCATGCATGGGTCAATATATTGATTACCACCTTTCAACCCTTTCAGACTATTTAAGTTCTTTGGGGGTGTGGCACGTTTTACATAAAATGGTATGTTTGAATATGTAAATCCCAAATTAATAATTAAACTATGGCCAAACCTCTTCAAATAAATCATCACATCATGTTATACAGAGCATTTCATGACTGCAACCAGCAAACACTCAGTTAATAAATTTTAGTAATCTCGGAAACAATACAGAACAGAAAACATGACTACATGACTGACCTCCCGCAAGGATCCTTTACATCGTAGCATTTTGTAGAGAACAGTGAGAGGGATACAGAGCATAGAAGACAGGGCCAGAACCCAGCCAAGCAGCTCGCCCCATAGTGGATAGGTGTAGACAGTGTTGTAGGTTAAGGGCTTGTAGTTCACCACGTGGAAGAAAAACACGCCCTACATATCAATAAATGAAAAAAAAGTCGTGTGCATAGGTTATCTTGACTGCAATAAACAGACAAGCCTAAATGTAGCCTACTTACCACACAGACCAAAGGGGTAATATAGGACCAACACCACTTCATGTATGGCAGAGGCTGGTAACCAATCATTCGAGCCACATCGTCCATAAAGCGATCTGCACCTAATTAAACAGATGTTCATAACATAATACACTATTCATTATGTACTGTCTGCACTATGTTTTCACTTTTAAATAGAGAAGTTTTACCATAAACCCATGCGATCACTACGCACTCCCAGAAGGCCTGCCACAGAAGTGTGATGCCACTGGCAGAGTAGTAGTCAAACAGCTGGAAGACATACATGCCTCCCTAAAAGAACACAGAGAACAATCTTTAATAAGGCCACATTTTCAATAGTTAATGTGTGCTCTATTTCCAGCCTGCCTTCCAAGCTCCGGCGTGTGCAGCTACCGTTTGTCCATGAATATCCTCATTTTTATTTTTGTAGATTACAGGGATTTAGAACTACCTTTGCCTATGGGCCAGAGATGGGGAAATCCCTCAACTGTGGCCGGTAGACATACACCATTTTTGGAAATTAAAATAAATAAACACTGTTTACATTATAATATATATTTTTATATATATTTTTATATAAAACAACTTAAACACAGAAGCAGAATTATTATTGAAACTTACTATGTTTCTTTTAAACTAAGTATTACAGTAAAAGACCCCTGATCAAGAGTTCAGAATCTGAATTCTTCATGTTTTCACTGTACCTCAGTAACCATAGACATGTCAATGAGGAAGCAGATCAGGCAGCAGATGGCCGCCACCACTTCTCGCTGCAGGGAGCCCAAGACGGATTTGGGAGGTAGCATGTCCATGATGCCGGTGATCAACCCTTCCACCCCGACAAACTAAGAGGACAAAGTCAGTTAGATGCGGAGCAGTGAGGCATGTGCTAGAGTTTCACTTGACTGAAATTACAAGCTTCTCATTTTCATTACAATTGAACACTTGTGTGAGAGGCTTTGGTGTCTATGGTAACCAAAACTTAAATTAAGTTAAACCTAAATTACTGACTACATTGAAACCAATACCATTACCCAACGCTTAACATAAAATTAAGAAAAATAAACCAGGTAGCTGTGCTGTTTCATAATTTGCTATATTTAATTAATAAAAATTGTTGTGACCATAATTCTGACTAAAATATGTATGGATCAAAATGGATAAAGAGCATAAAACATCTGAATGCCTTTAAGGTCAGCGGTTTATATCATGATGTTCTTAAACACATTGTTAAGATTCATTAAACAGAGAAGAAGTAGCTTAAGGTGGGGTAGCTGATTTTCACACTGCAAACACAATTTAGGTATTAAATCTGACAACTTCCTCTCTTTCGACACATGGTTAATATTGACATGTATGCATTTTGAATGCAGTTGTAGCTTATAAATGTCTTTTAACAAACAATAAAGTGAAACTGGAGTGACCACCCCAAGCACAGCCAATCAGAGCGCTGCATTTGGTTCCATATTAGAACTAAAATTCTTTAGTACACAGTGGTCTCATTTTTTCACAAAGTGCAGCGTGTATCATTTATTTTTAAATGGAAAGCACAAAGTGTACTAATTTAAAACTGAAAAAGTACAACTTACAACTTTAAGATTAGTAACAGTGAATTTTGTAATCTAACTGGAAAGAATAACATGTAATTTTTCTCAAACCAGATTTTATGTGAAGCAGTAGTACATTGGTTAATTCAAATATATTCTAAATGGTTCTAGTTTTGAGCTCAGTGTTTTCACTGTTTGGAAAACAGGAGGCGTAAGTGAATGGAGTGACACAGACAGCTGCTGTGAGTGAATCGGACAGAAGCTCATTGACAAATCTCTCCACTAAAACAATGGACGTAGGCAACAGAGTCTGAGAAATACAGTCCTCCTCAACCCAAACTGTGGGTCTAGACTGGATCTGAGTAAAGTCCACAACAGAACAAAAAATTATTCTGACAAATTATTTTTTTTTTCCTGGGTTTAAGAGATATTTTAGTCAAAATATGGCTTTAAGTGGGCCGGGATACAACTGTACTCAATTCCACTACTTCTAAAAAAACCCAGCATAAGAGAACAGCACATTTCTCAAAGGGATCAAACCTGGACTATTTATTTGTGTAACAAAATATGCCTTTTTTTATACTGCGTGCGTTTTAATAAAAAATAATTAAAATAAAAACTATACTGTTCAGAAAGGGTGATTTAAAGATTATAGTCAACAAATGGCATTTATGAACTGTAGAAAAACTGTGCCACCGGTAGTTGTATTGATCATTAATTTCGACCTGATTATATAACTATTTTACATTTTATTACAATATTACCTGGCTATCCAAGCCCAAGATGAGCAACATAAAGAAGAAAAGAGCTGCCCAGAGGGGCGCAAGGGGCATCAGTGTCACAGCTTTGGGGTAAGCTATGAATGCTAGACCTGGACCTGCAAGCACAAAATAAACTATCAATAATCTCAACTCTGTACTGTGGTCATTTAAAATGATTTACTTAAAATGGTACTCTTACCACTCTCTGCAACCTTACTGATGTCTACACCTTGTTCTGCAGCCATGAATCCCAACACAGAAAACACTACAAATCCAGCAAAAAAACTGGTCCCACTGTTGATGAGTGCCAACATGAACGCATCCCTACAAAAGTACAGGAAACTCACGGTGAACAAAAACACATGAAAAAGAAATACCATCTCTGCAGCATGTTTACACAGCATAACTGAAAAGGGAGTGGGATCCAGGCTATTAAGATCAATAGCAATCTCAGTAAAAGCTTTTGTTCTCTATAGACAGTAGCTAGACACAAGTATGTACAAGGACAAAAGACTAATATTCAGGTAATTAAATTAATTAGACTCCTTGCAACTCATTGTAAAAAAAATATGAATGTATTTCTTGATATCTGTAACATTCTTGTTTTAATGAAGCTATGCCAATCAATGATTGACGTAGACAAGAGAAGATTCATCTAAATGTTCAGTTTTGTTTTATCATTTGCACATACAATACATTTTTTAATTGATTGGCAATAGCCTTTATCCTTTACCTACAAACAAATCTGATGACTGTGCAGTCTATTTCTTGCTCTGATTACTCACTTAAGTTTCCTAAATTGTTTAAATAGTGAATGTTTTGTCTATACTCACTGGTAACAGTTGTTGTGGAAGCGGTTATAGCTGCCAAGAGCAGTCAGGGCCCCAAGTCCGATGGCATAAGAGAAGAAGATCTGAGTCCCAGCATCAATCCAGACCTAACACAAGAATTTACTTGGTTATGTGAGATCAGTGTTACATTATTGAAGATCATTTAATGTCCTACCTGTGCCTCTCCGAGTTTGGACCAATCTGGTTTCAGGTAGTAAACAATCCCGTCTAAAGCACCTGGCAGAGTGACTCCATGGGCCAACAGTACCACCAGGACCAAGTAAGGGAACAGGGCTGTGAAATACACTACCTATAAAAGAACAAAAAGGACAGCGAATGAGAGAACTGTAGGGTCTGTGGGGAGGAGGGGAGAATAAAACACATAACCATCTAAACTACACAGCTAGAATAAGTACACATAGAATGTCAATGTTGTAACTGAAACAGGAAAATAATATGATCCAATTGCTAATGCTCTACTAATGTTTTGGTTTTATCAAGTATGTTTTAAATTCTTTACATGATCACTTGTGATAAGCCATTACCTGCTGTAAATACTCATAAGAAGAGGCCCATTTGGTCCCTCCTGCAGATGTAATGGGCCTGTCATGTTACTTTGGAGAAAAGGTAGCCTGTAAATGGAAAGCCAGACAATTTGTAAACCTCCTGCAATAGCAGGGGTTTTTGGCAACCTTTTCAGACAAATATGACCCTTGTGACCAACTGCACAAATAAGTTTCAGTCTATCAGTCAAAAACAATCACTGTTTGCCTTTGTAAATGAACACAGACTCAAATCCCCTTTCTGACCTGAAATATTACAAGTCAATAATCAGCTTAGCTCTGGCTACTAGGAACTCTGACCACAGAAACAAAATATGTGCAAACAATTTACTATCTAAACAACACAAAATTATAGATTTATGGCCTATTGTTGGTTTAGGAATAATAACCTGTCCCGTATAATGTATACTGTAATTGAGCTAAATTTAATATTTTAGCATAACATTCAGTAACAAACTAAAGTGAAAACAAATTGCTGTTTCTAATCTCACTGAGAAAATTGAATAATCTGAAAAGTTTGTAAGATTATTTCTAATGAGTTTCAGCCTCTTCAGGTCTAAAGAGAAAAGCTGCATTTCAGAACAATGCTTTGTATCGACTATGACTAGACTCTGCACTCTATGCACTTCAACATCAACATGTTATATCACAGTTGACAGAGGGGGGTTTACCTTGCCAGTGGATTTAACTCCCTTCCACATACAGAAGTAAACGATGATCCAAGTGGCCATAAGACACAGCACCATCTCGTAGCTGATGGCCCAGGTTCATGAAGACCTCCAGAGAGACGGAGCACTTTACGCCTAGGAAAACATGAAGCATGTAACATTAATCAAATGTGTACATTAAACAAGGTAATGCTTAGTTTGTAGGATTAGTTCCTAGAGTGTATTCCTACAACAGCAAAGCACTATTTAAAGTACATCAAATGCAATTTTTAGCAATAATTTCCCTGCCTTTTTCATCCAGGTGGGATCAATTCTGCCTAGTGGAAATCTAGGGTTAACTTTACCTCTACAGAAAATATAAAATAATAATGCTGGCTACATACTCCCAAAACTCGATGACAGGGGAACGCAGGCCCTCTTGCTCCATGCAGCTCCCATTGAAGAGGGTCAAGGACAAGTTTACTGGTGCAGAAAGGGACAGGTTGGAGGAACTCAAAGGTCCAGATGCAGATGTGTGGTTGAGACAAGAGCGTCTGAAGTCCTGCGTACAGTTGAGCGTGTTCCAGGGGTGCCCACAGGTGGCCCAGGGGAGAGGGTTTGTGAAGGAGTGTAACAGGAAGTACAGGCCCCACACCAGAATCATTATGTAGTACGTGTTACAAAAGAACACAATCACCATAGAGGCCAAGCCCAAACCTGAGAGAAAAGAGAGTTGAGGTAAGATACAAAATTTGTGAAATTTGAATAGACCTCATCACTACTGCCTATTTCAATCTTTTTTACATAATAACTTGTTTCCAGAAAAAAACATATGGCAGTCATTATTGAGCTCTTTTACTTAAAGGTGCATTGTGATTTTTTTGACCAAAAATAGTCTTGAGTGACTGAACCCTATCCCTGGTTAGTCAGGTCATAACTTTTCTAGTTGTAAACTAGTATTGTTTGTACTTTCCACTAGAAAGTATATGATAAATGCAGAACTTTGTGGAAAAAATTAAACCACTGTGGACCACCAAGATTTTTAGTTATTATCTGTAGCCGAAAGCTAAAAGTTGGGGCAACTAACATTTTCAGTTGTAAATTAGTAAACTTTGTGCTTTCCACTAAAAAGTAAATGATACACGCAGCACTTTGTGAAAAAATTAGACCACTCTGTACTATCTGAACTGAATAATCAAGATTTTTAGTTCTTATCTGTAGCCAAAAGCTGCGCTCTAATTGGTTGTGCCTTAAGTACAACCAAAATGAATACATGGCAATAATAACCATGTGTCGAATTTATGAAAGGAATTAAGACACATTTAAAACCTAAATTGTGTTACAGTGTGAAAATCAGCTACCCCACCTTTAATTTTGTTTTTAAGATTTATGTTTGATGTTTCTATCAAATTAAGAAAATTGTTCAAGACATGACAGTAATAAAAAACATTTGCAATTGACCGTATAACTTTATCTACCTTTGAAAAGAGGTGCAATGTTCCACGCAGAAACTCCTCCTTGCTTCATGAATTGTCCAAGCGCAATCTCCAAAAAGAAGACAGGAATACCTCCAATAAACACAATCAGCAGGTAGGGAATAAGGAAAACCCCTGAAAAATATTTACAATAAGATTGATTTAAGCTGCATAAAGTACAGATTAGAAAGTAAAAAAAAGAAGCTTATTTCGTAGGCAGACAAGGTCAAAGATAATACTTTAATGCTAGAGATAACTGTGTCATCTCTTGTTCCACAAATGTTTGGCTCTTGTCCTTGAACTTAAATGTGGCATTTACAACTAATAAATCATCTTTATGACTGAACAACATACTGCAAATGCATTATGTCTAGTAGTCTCCAAATTCCATCCAGTTTGTATGACATTCAAATTAACAATGTTTTTGTGCACCCCTAGCCAGGATTAGACCAAGTTTTGTTAGTAAATTTGTTTTGGTTCCAGTTTTGATTTCTTTGTGATTTGTAAGATACTATTTGTTGAATTGAAAGTGTTTTGTCTGTAGTTACTGCTGCAGCATTCAAGGCCATTTTCATTTCCAGTGGCAGTGGTAAGCTAAAGATAGATGGCTTTTACAGTACCTATAAATAACATATGGTACATTACATTTTATTCAACATTACATAGACAAGAAGGACTCTAAATTTAACATGTGGCAATGAGTATCTATTTCCAGAGATATAAAAAATAATAATACTAAACTGGCACGGCCAACACAGAGTGTAAAGACGGGAGGGGGATCATCTGACCTGCTCTGACGCAGAAAAAATGGGAAGGAATAACAGACACATCACAGGAAGGACAACGACATATTTAGAAGGCAATGGTTGAGTAGGCTTAAAAAGCAAAAACATAGCAAAAAAAATATGCTAAAATTCCCATTAACTTATATTTACGTTTTGGTTGGCCTATGGTTTGTTTATGTTGCTCAAAGGGGGAAAATGGCTGTAACCTTATAAGGAAACATCAGTGTATGTGAGTGTGAAGGGGAGGGAGAGAAAGGATGGCGCAAAGAAAGACAAAACTGGTGATAGAGCACAGATATCAGCTAAGGCAACAGTGCTTCTTCACATTGGTCAAGATACAGTTTCAAAGCCAGAACTCAAGCACAAAAAATATCTAGTTCAGGTGTAAATGAGTTTTCCGTGGGCAGTTTAGTAAGTTATTTTCTATCTTTGGTAGAAAATAACTCACTATACCATCAATTGATGAAAATACCCGATGTACACACCATATGGGTCCATTTCAAAATTAATATACTTCTGTTCACAAGCATTTTTGTTATGAGTATGTGCTATAATAAGTATGTGTTATCTACACTACAGAGCTTTAGATTAAAAAAAAAAACAACAGTTCTGAGTCACAAGACAGTTACAGTGTGCCATAAACATATGTTATCACAGGCAGAGCAGCAACAAGCACCTTTGTAAGCAACCTAAACCAGAGCCGGACAGGAGCACAGGGGGTGCTCTGTGTGAGGCTGGTCATTGTTATATGATACCAGAAGGTGGGTAAGAAAGCCCTGGGTCACAAGACACACTGCCAGGGAGGGGGTGCTGGCAGCTATGACATATTTGAACATTCATAAAATAAACAGTGGGTAGGGCTATAGATAAGCACACTGTTATGGCTTTGGACTGCTGTAACAAGGGAAAGTTCACTAGAGACAGGTTGGCACATATGAATGAGGTCAAAGAAGACAATAATAGGTTAGAGTAGTTGTAAGTACTATCATATGTGGGGGATGAGGAATGGGCAAGTACCGTATGAGAACTAGTGTCTGTTGAGTAGCAATAACAGAACCGCAGGGTGGGCATGGCCTTCGGTGTACGTGCTCAGAACCATGCACTGCTGTTTGGGCAAAGCTACACACAGTAAGACACCTGCAACTGTTTACCCAGGATTTTTATATGTGGCAAATGGTTTTGAAGCAAATAAAAGGTGGCTTTGTGTGTGTAACATCGAGTTTCAAATGTAGTTCATTCACAAAATTAAATACAAACTTTTCTGGTTTTATACAAAAATATATTTTTTTATATTAAGTCACTGCAGTGCGTTAGTCTTTTTATTACCTATTTGATTGATATCAGATTTAATATTTTGTAATTAATAAAATAATCTAATCTAATGTATTTCAGACAGATGCAAACAATGTAGGCTTGCTATTATAACAAGCTTTGAAGTATGGTATACTGGTATGAAAATGATGACAACATCAATTAAGTGAGACTAGGCCTACTTGATACTGAAAAAATAATCCTAAAACCTGAACCTTACCCCCTCCGTTCTTGTAGCAGAGGTAAGGAAAACGCCATACGTTTCCCAGGCCCACAGCAAAGCCCACACAGGACATGATGAAGTCCATCTGTCTGGTCCAGGTCTCTCGCTCCACTATGGGGACCGCCACAGCCCCATTGACTGCAATACCCTCAGGATTTGGAGGAGGGCCAGCCCCACTATCATCACCACACCCTGAACCTGTGCTGGGCACAAGGGCCCGCACTGACCCTATGCCATCCTCCTCTGAAAGCGATCCTGCCTCCAACTGTGGAAGGGGCATCTCACCTGAAAACAGAGTAACAAAGATGACAGAAGCTATTAGAGAAACAAGCAAACAAATTATTTACAAAGCTACAAATTCCTGCTTCTTTTTCTCAGATAGCTTGTTTTAATATTACTAAATAGGTGTACCAATTAACAGAAATGTTTTTCTTTTTGGTCAAAGACATGTGGTAAAATGTGGCCATGTATCTGACACTGATAAATGAGCTGCTGTGCAACAGATACAACGTGGATACAGCTCTGTAAATGACAGGGTTAAAATATCTCCTTCAAAACCAGTGGCTCTATAAATTCTTTACACTGGAAATGACATAAAACGTGTGTGACTTCGTTAGTGGTATCCACTTGCATCAAGTGAGTCGCTGAGGTCTGGCAAAGCAAAGCAGCTCAATCCAGATCAGAGCAGTTTGAGGGGAGCCTTAACAATCCGGGGAAATGAATGAATACCAGATTATTACAAATGTTCAATTTCAGGAAGGATTTTGATACTCCCTCAGTAGACATACAGAATATTTGGAGTGAATTCATATTTTTCAAATAGCTGAAATAATGAATATTAACCAAAGCAGGTTTGTTCTGAATATATATGTAGACTACGAACAACCTGGCTACACGTGTGTAAAATTAACTGAGGCAGGGGGTGAAAAAAAAAACAAACAAAAAAAAAAACCGAAAAGAAAAGAAATAATTAATGAAGCCTATGTTACTCACCGTGGTTGTTATCTTCCACTTCAGGTGACATACTGTTTGAACAAGGCTAAAATATTTCTTAGAGACAGCTGAAGGGTTATGTCTGGCTCAGGCAGACACGGGGATGCAGGCACTTGGCAGCGCAGCGGGTATGTTATATTCTCTGAGTTTATTCTCTTTCTCAGTATTATTTAAGATCTCAGTTTTGCATTTCTATCAATCAGCTCAGCCAAAAGATGAAAATTCACAAAGCGCCGCGGTCAGGATAGCCGTAGACACTGGAGATTCAAAAGCAGTCGACGAAGCACTTGAAGGTAAGCCTGAAGAATCTCATGGATGACAGTTAAATGAAAGTAATACTGAGTCTTAAGAAGAGTGTCGTGTTGAAAATGAAAAAGCGAAGTCAGAAGACCATGAACCTGTAGGTGATGCCGCGCCTAGACAAACGAAGACTGTGATCTGCCGCTGCGCTGTCAGAGCTTGCAGCCGTGACTGACGGAGCCCCGTAGCCCCGCCCCTGTCCGCCGCTGCGGACGTGATTGGCCGCACCGAGGCAATGCGCTGCGCACAGCATCAGCAGCAGCGTCCAAATCACAAGTCACAAGGATGGGTTTATTACGCTACAAATGTCCTTGACCTGATACTGCATAAATAACTGTAGATAAATGCTCACAGGTGCACAGAAGCCTCCGGAGAGACAAAGACTTTATTAATAGTGTACATTAAAGCTGACTGGCACTTTGATTTGGGAGAGAATTGACGAGGCATTTACACAAGCCCAGGCTGAATTATAATTCTTATGTGCTTTATGATGAGTGTAACTGTGAAATGTTTATACATACAAGACTTTTTTATGGAGACTGTGACTATAAAATACAAAACTGGGTTAGTTATGCAACCATCCGATCTACAGTAGGCCTGTTTAACAAGAGTTCATTACCACTTCCATAGAGGAAATGGAGAACTTCTCCAGAATGGTTGGCCAAAATCTCAGAATGACTGTCTACGAAACAGAGATAATACAAATCATGAACCACTTTGGAAACTGGCTTCATGCTGCGTTCAGACTAGGACATTTGGCGCCACCTTGCTGTTTATTGTAGTAATTGCAGAAATTTAAGGTAATAAAATGCTTTATTCTCAGATATCCTTATAACATTATGAATAATCTGCAAACGAGATACAAAGACCTTTGTTAAGTCATGTGCAGCATATAAATAAATAAGCACTCTGGAAACTTAAACAAAGTAGTGATAATAAATAACAGATAAGACAATAAATACATAAATATTTCAGTTGTGAAAACAAAACGGTACAACAGTCAGTCTGACAACTCATTGTGTTAATGATAGTTTTCATTTACCCCATAGCTTGCATACAAATTTTGCCAAAGACCTTTTAATGCTAAATTCAATATTCCTTTTGCAACACAAACACATCTGATGTTATGGCTTAAAATACAGCTCTTCACAATAATACTGCTGGGATATGTTTCCTAAAAGGCATTCATTGTCATAAAATATTTTACTGAATAATGAATGCCACTGTATAGATGATCATGTGAAAATTATATCATAGAGGAAATATGTATTCAAGTGAAGCAACTCCACTCTAAATAATAGATTTCACAGACACAAGTTTAAGCATGTGCTTATTTTGGGAGGAAGCATCAGGATCTCATCCAGTGAAAAATGTAAACCTTTAAATTATATACAAGAAATAACTCAATTTAAATTTAAACTACTGTAATCTTAATTTATAATCACTTTATAAACTTGTCTATGCACACATCTTAACTTGGTCAACTAAAATTATTTTTTATGTTGAAATACCCATAGTTAAATGGTTTACCAACTTACATAAACAATTTATAGCAGGTATTTAAAGTACCGTGATAGCATATACGACTTTACAAAATGGAATGGGGTGTGTGAAATGCCTTTTTGAATATAAAATTCTGGAGATGAATATATTTCTGGCTATAGATCCTGGTGGAGGTTGTTGTGTGAGAGAGGCTGGTAGTAGTCCTCAAGGCCTGATTGAGTCTGGTGTCTTTGTGCCACTAGCCTCTGGTATCTAGCCTGTTGTACGTGATCTGGGTCAACGTTTATCCAGCTACTGGCTACCCACTTCAATCCGCGTCTGACTGGGCAGTCACCACGGAGGGAGTACTCATCCATCTCACCCATCCAACCTGAAAATAAAAAAATGATTAAATTGTAGTGACAATAAACTTGCCTTACCTTTCTAAACAGTTAACTATAAAATGAGTGCGATGTATTGCCTGCAGTGGTATTGGTTGATATTTAGTAACTAGCACTTTGTGCTAAGACAGCTGAATTGGCCCATCACTAGTTTTTCAGTGGGTGGATGGAAGGCTGTCAAACACAACCACAAACCACGCATCTCTCAACAACATCTACATTCTTAGAATAGATAGAATACAAGTGAAGTGCTTTAAGACATCACAGTTTGGACATCTACAGCCACAGCTGCCAAACAATCAGTTTACCATTAAAAAAGCACAAATCAAGCCCAACCCTGCTTAGCTTCCAAAATCGCAATATTCAATATCTTGTCTTCAAAAAAAATACTGAAGACCAAACATTATAAACATCTGAATAAATACAAGATTAAATGATTAAAGTAATGCACAAAAATAGGTAATTAACATTTACCAGCATTATATACAGTAGATATGCATCAGTACATAGCATAATGTAAACTGTAAAGCATAGGATACTGTTCTGCTGCTTACCTTTTCCATCTGAAAGGTGATTGTACCAGAGTAGAGCTGTGCCAGCAGTTGGTTTTACTCGAAGGTTTCCTCTGTGACATGTTTGTTGAGTATCTGTCAAATCAACGCCATCTTGAACAAGGCCCTAGAAAAGATATATAGATATATATATAGAGACAGATAGACAGATTTTAAAGAAGCGTCCATCAACACTCACATCCTCATCATACGTGCGATTGTCTGCCACAGGGAAGGTGGTCTCACCCCCTTCTTCTACAGAGTTGAGGTAGAATTGAACAGTGAGGTACCTAGAAATGTAATCATCTAAATTTACTTAAATAAAAACTCAGACAAATAATAGTTGCATTAACGTTTGCAGCACTTTGAATTGAAACTTTTGAATTATTTGAAGTATTTTCTTTAAAAAGATGACTTTTACCCACACCTTGCCTTAAGAGAACACTTTAGAGCATACCTGCAGGGGACCTCAGTGAGAGAGGATGCGTTGCTGGCTAAGCGCGTATGTGCACATGAAGTCTCAGGGTTTGTGGGGCTGCTGTCATAGTGAGCATCACTGTAGTCTCCATGTTCATATCGAATCACCTGCAAAGGTTCACTAAGCTCAACCAGTGACGAAGGCAGACGAGTCAAACCAATCACTCTGAGAACAGAAATGTATCGACAATACCATAAGTATACATACAGCATGAAATAAAACAATGTATGATAATTTATACATCCAAGGAAAATTCTTCTACAATTATTCAATTGTATATGACCACTTCATTAGAATCTACTTCTACTAGATTTCACTGTTTGGTTCTGATTTAAAAGAACACAGCTTAAACTATAATAATAATAATAATAATAATAATAATAATAACAATAACAATATAATAACCAATAACAATAACAATAACAATAATAATAATAATAATAATAATATGTATTTATATTAATATTAATAATAATTAATATTATTATTAATAATAATAATAATAATAATAATATTAATAATAAATAATAATAATATAATAATAATAATAATAATAAATAATAATAATAATAATAATAATAATAATAATACATTTTATTTATATAGCGCTTTTCTAGACACTCAAAGACGCTTACAGACAAAGGCAGTTAAACAAAGGTACAATACATAAAAACAGTTAGTAATTACAACATTAATCAATCATTAAAGCAGATTTTTCCTAAAAGTGGTGAGGTCAGTTGTTTTATAATGAAACAAAAGAGTAGTTCAAAGGTGATCTTAACTGAGAGCTCATAGACAAGACATATACATGTGCAGATTTCTCATAATATTGGTTCTTATCTGACCTTTATTGAATCAAGATAGCCGTGCTAAAGAGTTAGAATCACATTCTAAATTTTTTAATATTAGCCAAAAAAAAAAAGATCATAACAAGCTAACATACTAAGCATTCAATTTAAGCTAAGGAAGTACCTTGTACTGAAAGTTATCATTATATCCTCAATACCAAACATTTAGAGAGACAATTACGGTATAGTAGCACTAAAGTGCACTGTGTAAGATGGAGGTGGAGGGGAGATGATATTGCTCTGTCTATAGAATGCTACACAGTACATAGACAAGCATGCGGCGCAACCAGACCAAGATAAAAGTCAGAAATGTAGGCACATCTGGTCACTGCATAAACGTTTTTCAATGTATTATTGAGCAAGGCCTGTTTTTTTTTATTTGGGCACAACTCACCTAATGTAAGCATTTTGAGAAAATATATGTGAATGATTACCTTGTTTTGAGCGTCTGAAGCACATGATGAGACCCTGAGCCTTGATACAGCCATGTATTTTTGTTTCTCTGCTTGTACTGACTTGTGAACTTCCTTGTGCGTTGTGCTGTGCTTTGGGATTCAGCATAGATATGCTTGAAGTCGTCCAAAGTTATGGCTCCTGAGGTCACATAAACATATATAGTCAGATATTCACGATGCATTCTTGTTTGTAACTTCCTAATTACTGCCTTGCTCCATTTGTTCTCCTAATTTTCTATTTTTATTACAAATTTAATTAACCAAAGCCCCATCAATAGGAGGCCTCTTCCCATTGCCAACAAAATGAGTGAGAGGAGGTAACTGATGGAGCAGGGAGGGGTAAAGAGGAGATGGGTTCCAATTTTAATGAGACAGTATGACGCACATCCGGCTTGTAACCAGTACATTAGTGAGCAAAAAGAAATGGCATGGCATGTTTCTCTGCTCTAATCTTTGACTGCAGCACTTAAGCACACGGTTGTCATTAATATCGAGGGAGGAGGGAGTTTAGGATTATAAAACTGAGAATCTATATAATGATATTACACTCACCCTAATAAATATTTAGACAGACCTGTTGGGTGGGCGTCCAGGTGAATCAGTATATGCCTTAAACTCTCGGCGCTCAACCAAGTTCCATCTCGAGAACGAGAATGACTCACAATCTACAGACACAAACAAGGTAAATGCATTTACAACCTTTTAAAAGAGTCACTTTTAAAGGAACAACTAACTTCTTGTTTTTGGAGAAGTCCATCTTGGTTAAGGTCCAACAGACCAAAAACCTCCTCAGTGCTGAGAGACAGTAACGGCAGGTTAGACTCATCATGTCCCTGAAGCTGAGCTGATGTCTGGGTCTCCATAAGGCCTTTGAGCTGAGCCAGCTGCACCACCACACGACACTCTTCCTCCGAGAGAAAGCCAGGGATCTCTGCAAAACAACCCCACCTTAATTGTCTGTCTATGATTGGTAAAATGACTCAACACAACATCACAACAAAAATACTTCAGCCACTCAAAATTTCTAAGGAGAAAATATAAAGTGAGTACAAAATATATGCACAAAAGATTATGATATGTAATATTTTCAATGTTTTAATGCAGAAGTAAAGAGAAGTTAGTAAAAGTTAGGGCTTAGTAAAAAGCAATAGAAAGTGGTTAACATTATGCTCAGAGATTAAGATAGCACTAATCTTTCACACCTTTGACCTGCAGACGGCGATTAGTTAAAAGTTTAACAATTAGGTGCAAATTACCCTACCTTGGTGTTCACAAAAACTGGAAAGATCTGCAGAAGCATAGAAACTTCATCACATCTAAAGTGAAGAGTGATTGACTGTTCTAAATGCTTTTAATTTAATGAAATTAGTGTCACATTTACCAACACCAACAGCATTACAAGTGAAAACACATTTAAATAGCAATAAAACCAGATGATGATTAACTGACCAGCTAGAAAACTTCTCACAAATATGTGAGTTTACACACTCTAGAATTCAATTCCCATCTGGCTTGAGCCAAGTTATTAACTTGGGATACACTGCAAATGAATAGAGGAAGCATAAAATCAGCTTTCATTACATTTCAACACATCCCAAGTCCATGCTTGAGTGCTTTCTGCAATAGAACATTTTGTGTGTTTTAATTACTTCAATGCCAAAAAAAAAACTTCCGGAAAATTGGCTTCCTGTACTGTGGAGGCCATTACACTTGTATTCATTTGGCTAATCCCATTGTCCAGTCAGGCCCTCATTACTCTGAAAACTGATATGAATGACAGAATAGATGTCCTCTCCTCCCACTTAACACAGTTTTATTATTTACTCCGGAAAGGAAGTGACCTGCTTGTCCGCATAAGAATCAGGCCATGGGCACGCAGCGGGGCAGCTCAAGTCTGTTTATGTCCAACAAGCTCATAAGTCGTAAAACATCTCAGTGATAACAAAGACTTGGTGAAAAGCTAGAATAATTTAAAAGTTTCACTTCAATTTAAATTTTGAAAGAAAGTAATTCTATGTACTAATTAAATTTAAACAAAAAACAGTTTTCCTCCATAACAATCAGCTCATTAATGCAAATGGTCTCAGCTCCGCCCACTAGTCAATGCATGTGCCATCGTCACTTTGTATAAATACAGCTTTCCTACCACTCTGCCACACAAGGAGAACCTCCACCAACTGCATCAAGCTTTGTCCTCAGTTCTGTTTTCAGCATGTCCTCATTTTTTGTTGTTCTGTTTTTTCTACTACTGCTTGTGGAATCCTGCAAAACATCAGCACTTAGTTCAGCAAGAAGAAGAGGAGAAGGAGGAAGAAGGGGTTTAAGTTCACTCAGATCAAATCTGAATAACAGAGGTGACCGAAGGACCAGTCCAGAAGTGGAACCAGAGAATGAGAAAGATGGGGAGCTCTGGGGAGGCCTGGTAACAGATGCTGCTTTTAGATCTACTCACTCTGAGGGTGAAGGTGGCTTGTGGGATCCCCGAATCTCCTCTCGCTGCGTTCCCATCCCCTCAAACATGGCTTTATGCCAAAAATTGGCTATGAAAACATGAGGATGCCCAACTTGTTGGGTCATGAATCTCCTGCAGAGGCAGTGCAACAAAGTGCTAGTTGGTTGCCACTACTGGCCCGAGAGTGCCACCCAGATGCTCGCATCTTTCTCTGCTCTCTTTTCGCACCAATTTGCCTCGACAGGTAATAGCTAAATTGTTTTTTTTGCTCTTATTCAGCAAAAAAGGCATAGATATGTTTGTTAACAAAAACAGTGTTGTTTTAGGTTTATTTCCCCTTGCAAGAATTTGTGTGAAAGTGTCAGAGACAGCTGTGAACCAATCATGAAGTGCTATGGTTATCCTTGGCCTGAAATCCTGCGCTGTGATCAGTACCCCACAGATCAACTTATGTGCATCTCTTCCATAACCAACAATACTCTTCAGTCAGGAAGACGAAGAGGTAACACACTAAGTAAACATACAACTACAAATGAGTAAAAACGCTCTTAAGATTATACCAATGTTTGAGCCTTTCAGTTCCACAGGCCAGTTGTCGGGATTGTGAACTAGAGCAGAGTGTCTCTACAAAGGAAACATTGGAAACCTTTTGCAGAAATGATTTTGGTGAGTTTACATATCAATCAATATTAAGTTCAAATTACATTATTTTGTGGTTGATGACTTTTTTTTTGTTGTAGTTGTGAAATTGCGCTTGACACGCTACAAGTCTAGCCCAGCAAGTTTGTCTCATTTCTCATTGGCTGGAAAATTTGATGTCCTTAAGCATGGACCACAGCTGGTTGGACAGATTCGCTCCCGCATCGAGCTCTGGTTGGAGAGAGATGCTACATGTGTGAGGAACATGACACGACGGCATTCACAAGGAGGAACCTTTTTAGTGACAGGGACAGTACAGGGCGAGCGCCTTGTGGTGAACAAGGCTTACTTTTGGCACAAGCGTGACAAACATCTGATTGCTGCTGCTCGTAGATGGAAACATTACCAATGCAAAGGTTAAGAAAACACAAATGGGTCAACATCATACAATCACTCTAATTCTGCAAATAGAAATGTGTGTGTGTGTATATATATATATATATATATATATATATATATATATATATATTATATATATATATATATAATATATAATATTTAAAAAAATAAAAAAAATTAGAGTTTCATTTTGGCTGTTGTTGATATTAATATGTGAATTAAGTGCACATTGAGCATCTGTAGACATACATATTGTGTATTAGAGTAAGTGGTGGGAAATGTATTTAAAATGAATAATCTTGTTGCTTGGAAATGTACAAAAATGCAACATTAGGCCTGTAATTAAAACTATTAAGTTACCTGAAAAAAAGTCAGACACAAAAATCAAACAACGCTTAGCGTAATAAAATGATACTTCGGTCCCATTTGTTTTTCTTTTCATATTCTATTCACATTTTGTACTTGAAATAAAATGATACTGATAACCTCATTGTAGACATTTACAAGCCGTGTCTCTCAACCATAATTAAAGATGAATAAACCCTTAAGCTCAGTCAAGTTGGTTTTGATTTATATTGCTCCCTAGAAAAAAAAGTGCCACAGACAAGACTGATTAATAACTTAATGTAACCTACCAAAAATCAGAGGCTTCAAACTGAGGGTCTTCATCATAAGAGTTTTGTCTGATGCAAGAGAAATCTGCTGGACATGTCCCACCTAAACAGAAGACAAAAGTCAATGCAGCTCTGTTCACTGTAGTATTTCCAGATTCAAATTACATTATCTGTGCTACCAATCAATAGAATTTTTTTTTGCATATTTTTGAGGAAAAATTTTGATCAAGAAAACAAAATTTTAATGATTGTGGAATTGACAATATATACAAACAGTAGACCCATATTGTTGCCTAAAACTAGAGGTAGGGTAATTACGGGCTGACGAGTTAAAAAATAAACTGTATTACACATTTTGCCAATGTTAAATAAGGTGTCATCAACACGTGTTTGAGTCCCTATTGTATAGCTAACAACTATGAAAACACAAATGTGATTATTTATAGGTCACTTGTCATGCTGATCAGTAATAGCCCTACTTGGGGTACACACAGACAAAAAAAGTATGCATACCACTGGTCAAAAGCATGCAGACTTATCATCAGAATTCAAAATTATTAATTTATTAATTATTAATGCCTCCCCTCTCCTAGGACTCCTCTGGAAAAGAGATTCTGAATCTCAGTGGGACTTTATTAGTTAAATAAAGGTCAATTAAAAATGCAATAAGCGGTTAAAGTGACCTCAAAAATAGTATAATGTGTGACTATAATTATGACCGGATTGCAGAATCCACATAAACAGTGACAGTGTTACTTAAACATGTATAATTAAAAATTATTCAAAGATTGCTTGGGCACTTGGTTAGTTATTTAAAAAAATAAAAATAAATAAAAAATAATACCCGTATGCCTTCAATTCGAGGCAGAGTGAAACTTTGACTGAGATCGTCCACGTGAAACTGTGTTGATGTTGGCGCGGCACGGGGCAAAGAACCACCCCCATCGTTTATGGCGGAGGAAGAAGAAGCCCCTTCACCCGGTATCAGATCTTCGGGGCCGTTATTGTAGTGCACGTAAAGCAACAGTGCGATTACATTTAGGATATAAACATGAAAAAAGACCATGACAACGACGAAATAAGCGCGTGAACAAACATTACTCCTCTGGATGTGGAGGCGAGTTGAACGAATAGGAGGACGGGGGAATGGTAATTTATCACTTTCACTTAAATCTTCCTCTTCTTCTTCTTCTTCTTCCTCATCTTCATCTTCTTCAAGTTGGTCTTTTAAATGATCTTGATTATCCTCCATGTTGACTCTCCAAATTAACAAACGATATTACAGAGAAGAGAACAAGTATCACTGAACGCGTATCGGTGAACGGAAGCTAAAAGCTAACAGCTAAAAATACAGCCTCACTTCAAATCTACGGCCCAATGAGGCTCCTGAAACTGTCTAGACAAATGTGATGTGACGCGCCAAGTCAAATCATATGTTGATTACATACTGTTTCAATAGTTAATGATTCTTTTGCAAATTGAGGTCATCTAATCCCGAGATCACTGCCCATTACAGGTTGGGGGCTGCGCTCGCGCTGCCCTGACAACCACAACACGGCGGAGCGTCACGAGCGCCAACAAGCGGCAAGGTCAAAGGTCAGGTCTCTGAACAAACCTTCAGCGCCTGCTAGCGCCGGGAATGAATTATGTCACGACAAACTTATTTAATTTAATAAATAAATTGTTTTTTCAGTCACCCAATTAATAAAACCCGGGATGACATCACACATCATAGAATCCCGTTTGTCTATGTTGCTCCATGGCTGTTTTGTTCACTTTTTTCTGCAATCTTGACAAGAAACATGAATGCTCGTATGGTAGCTAACTTCTTAAATTAACGAGATACTTTCATGTGAAAGTGCCATATGTGTAGCCCATCAGATCGGTGGCATCAAAGAAAAGGTGCTTTGTGGAGGTAGTTTCTGGTTATTTTCACTGTACTTCTCTGCCCCTGTGTGGTGGTTTCTGGTATCACTGCTTCCAGTTGGGATCCTCCACAGCAGCAGCAGCGGCAGCAGCAGCAGCAGCAGCGATATGGCTGGTCATCGCCAAATGGGACAGTGCCGTATGTTAGCGAAAGTTACGGTACAGCAGTCTTAAATATGTATTTTGTACGTGACCAAGACTCGTTACGTACAGCTTAACGTCGCTATGTTACTAATGTAAGGACAATTGGCCATTGGCCACCTTGCTGCCAAGTAGTTGTGGAACTTGTCGCAGTGGATTCATCCCAGCGTGCCGCCTGGATTACCGCACACAAGAGAAACAATAGTCTTCTACAACAGCAGTACTCACAGGTCAGCATTCATATTTTGTTAAGATCAAGTCAATGTGTGTGCTTTGTAAGAGATCGCCTACAAATTAAACAACGCCTGATTGTCTTGAAGCTCGCGCACTGCTGGAATTTTCGCTTCTATCCTATTCCCTGTTTTGTTGCGTAAAATGCCACCTTTGCTTGCGTAAAAACAGCTGTGGCGACAATCACATACAATTACAGTCTAACTCGAAGTTCAAAAACCGTGGAAAAGACTACAACAGCGTAATAACAGATAGGTAATGTTGCTACATAAACTCCCACGCTGCTCGTGAAATAGCCTTATTTTCTGTTGAGTTCTTTTGCCGGTGGAGCAGAGGTGTAACTTTTGTTTGCCCTGCTTGACTCTCTTCCTTCCGGATGCTGGCGGCAGGAAAACACGCGGAGAAGATGGGCCCGTTAAGGCCCTCCATATGAAGCCAAGGAGCTCGTTCCAAACTCATAAAATACAATTGGATTTCGAGTTTATAAATGGGTCATGTTGCTGACCGGAGTAAGTCATGTCAAGTTACATGGCTAATGTGGCAAATAAGCCTACATCAAGCACCGTACTAGTCATGAGTAGCCTATAGTAGGATAGTGCCAGGGAAAATGTGAATCCCTGCTGGAAAATGAAAATCTACTGCAACTCTGCAGTGTACTGGGAATATCAGTGGACAATGCATATTTATGGAATTGTCAACTATGGGACGTCCAGATTGGGAAGCATACTGTAGCTATGTGGGCACTTTGTGACAAACTAAAGTAAAATGAACTAAAAGTAGAATTTCAGAAACATACTTTTTGGTTTTGTCCGATCTTTTAATATAAATTGAATTAGGCAATTCGGTGCTAAAAGCTCTCAGAGGTGGAGAACCTTTTCACTTATACTTACATTTTATTTAGCGAAACAGTCACCATATTAGGAGATGAAGTGTTTTGCTCCACATAAACTTATTTTGAAGTTTGTTGTTGGGCAGATTTGGGCCCTTACTCATTCTTCCTCAGGCCACTCTTCCCCTTAGAGTCAAGTCCACTCTGTCACAGTGTGTAAATGGTGATTCAAATGATTCATGCTTCGGATTTTCAGAAGAATGCCAGCTTCTGTAGTAATGAGTTACAAATAATAGTACCTACTGTAAATGTAAATGTAAATACTTCTTCACAATCAAAGAAAAAAACTCTAGTGCCATGTGTTTTTGACGTTTTTAATAGATTAAATTATGTGATTAATAGCTATTAATTATATATATATATATATATATATATATATATATATATATATATATATATATTATATATATATATATATATATATATAATATTTTTATTTTATTTTATGACTCAGCTCTTGGCAGAAGGAGTCCTGTTTGCACAGAATAAATGTCTAAGGCATCTTCCTGAAAAAAGCCAGTTGTCCGGCACAAGGATGAGTGCGTTTGAATTCCCTCAGAGGACATGCTGTCTCTAATAGGCCTGAAAGAGCCAGCCTGAAAAGATGAATAGCTTTTGTTCAAGCCTTCAAGGTTGCACACAAAGAGCAAGGCACCAGTGACGTTTATGTGCATGAAAATGCGCATGCTATAGCGCAAATGTAAGATACAAGAAAGACTGAAATGTCTCCCTCTTCCTCTGGGCCAGAAACACAATCTGGTGAAACTTAAGACGACTAAACACATGCATTATATGTGCATTCCTTTACTTCTAAAAGCTCTAAGTCATGTACCGCAATAATCAAAACTTCATGTTAACTGGTCAGTTAGTTTTGTTGTAGGCCTACCTTTCCAACTATTTATGTTACAAATTAATTGTTAGCGACACAAACCCCTTAAGTAGAACAAGCATTTATGTATATTATTCTTAACAAAAATGTATTATTCCAAGCCTTTCTAAAGGGAACTGCATAGTCTAGGGCTGCAACAAATAAATCTATTAATCAAACTAATCAGTTATTGAAGTCATTGTCAACTAATGCCACTATCAAAAAATCTTTACTTAATACTACAGAGATTCCAAAGCCTGTCACGTGCTGAGAGAAGAGATTTTGTGACTCAAACAAAGCATAAATTACTCCAAATGGCACTTGTGTGTATGTATTATAGTATGCTCAACTTAAGCTTCATAATGGTCAAGTTTAGTAAAAATAATTTCATATTTATGGGTCTTTTGTGACTTATTAAAATGAAAATAATCAACTATCAGTAATCATCAAAATAATTGTTAGTTGCAACCCTAATATAGTCTGAAACTTGTGACTGTCTGCAAACTTTTGGCTCATATGAGCTTTTGTAACCTGCTAGATGCCTAAGTCAACAAGTACACATGTCTAATGACTAAATGCAGTTTGCAGTTGTAACTTGAAAATGTAGTAAGACTGCATTGTTGTTCCATTTGCAATCAAGATAAGCAGGTTCTGGTGACTGGTGTTATTACTGTAATCATGAGGAAATGATTGGCAATAATCCCAACGTTATGTGAACCCCTTTTTAGGTCGGAACCACAGAGATGGACCGAATGAAGATAATTAAGAGGAGACTGTCCATGTCTCTACGCAGCGCCCGACCTGTAGATGACTCTCTGTCCGAACTGGCAGAACAGATGGCATTGGATGAGACCACCACAGTCAGGGACAATGGTGAGTGTACCTGATATCACTCAAGCTTTATTAGTTTATTTTAGAGATATTAATTTGGCATTCATGAATTGGAATAATTATATTAGTTCACACATTTTATTATAATTCCTTTATATTAGTGTACTAGTAATAGACTGTTTGTTTACAAATGATGGAATAGAAAGGAGGTTACTGTTCATTAACAAAAATGTATTAATTACATGCTCATGAGCTAATTTTATTAAAAAAAAATTACTTTATATATCATTTTAACCATCATCACAAGTTTGTCTTCATCTACCCTAAGGTGAGACATTGCTGATACAAAAAATATTACAAATATTAAGTTGACATTTTTATTGTATTTTTAGACATATTTTAGACGATTAATATAAGAAAAAGATGTTTAAAATAAGCATGTCCAAAACTGCACTTCTAAATCTGATAAAAGGATAACTTTATTTTGTTGCATGCTAAATACTGAAAAAACACATTTAATAATGTCAACAATTACAATATCTTATTTATTATAGGTGTTAGGGATGCACCGATCCAACTTTTTCTGTTCTGATACCAATATAGATCAGTTGGCTTTAAATATTGGCCAACAACCAATATCCACAGAAACTTTTTCCGTTGAAACACAGTTAACTTATGAGAAAATGTATCAAATATTATTATGTAGCTGTTATTTTTTTTCCCAAATACCTACTGAATAACAATGTGTTAATAAATATCAAACATTATGAGAGACCTTGGGTCAACATCAGCAAGTAAAACTCCTGTTTCATCTTATTAAAGACCCAACCAGAATATTTGCTGAATTGATACTAACACCCCATCTAGTAAAATTGCATGGCTTGATATCTATATCCAATCCCATATCGGTGCATCCCTAATTTCAGTAAACTAGGTCTAAGGGATCTAGAAACAAACAAACTGCAGTGTCTCATCCTTAATGGGTCGTATCTTATGGAGTGGCGCTAAACTTGACGCTTGCGGTGGTGCGAATATTGGCCGCCAGCGCGGTTTCAAACACCAGACGCAAAACTAAGTTCAAAAGGCGGAACCAGTTGGTGCTGATTAGAATAAGGTGGAGCTAAGCTACCTGCAGGTGGAACCCCCGTGAATTTGAGGACGCGCATTGGACAAAAACCTAGGAGTGTGGCCTGACCCACGCTCTCAGAAAGAAAGTGTGAAAATGCAAAGAAAATGAACAATAGGCTATGGGCCTAATTAATAAAAATATAGGCCTAAGCCTAACACATTTTTTTCTTTAATTAATTATAATTTTTTGTGTTTGTTTTATTATTGTTTTATAGGCTGCACAACAAAAGCTGCATGATTCACGAAACGTAGCCTAGCCTATGTGGGGGTCTAATTGTGACACAAAAGAAATAGGTTTGTGTCAGTGAAAAAAATTAAAGTTGTCCTCTCAGTCAAAAGCCTACAAGAAGAGTTTTCCTAAATGTGTTTTGCCAAAAACTAGGCCTCAACTCGGATTGGTCATATGGAGATATTAACAGAGTAAATCATCACCTCTATGTCAGTTTTTATTTTTTCTAAATCCGTTCAGTAACCGCGTAGTTACAGAACAGTAAAATAACTAAACCAAAAGCAACATAATAATGAATCTAGCGCGCGTGCGGAGATCGCTGCCGCTGCGTCTGCTGCTCGAACAGTGGAAAGGCGCTCCATTTTATTAGAAAGACAAGCAAAAACAAAATGTAAAACGTTCATTATCATTGGCTTCGTTCATGTCATGAGCGGGTTGTGGAGTCTGCGGAGGAGCTGTTAGCGAGGCACAGAACCACAAGACAGGACTGACGCAGAGCCAGGACCAGGACTCAGTACTGAATCAGACAGTTGCCTCTCTAATGTATTTTTAATAGGTTATACGTTGCACTTTTACAGATCACATTTATTTACCATATAAAACCACGTTTAAACACAAGCATGCAAATATTACCTTGTGTCAGAAAGCAGCACATCCATGTCAAGTGTTGGCAACTGTACTCATTGAAGAAAAGTTAAATAAATCCAAACAACAACCGCTGTCCATAGCGTGTTCTAAAGTTCTGTCAGACTGCTGTCGCTCTGTCTCTGGTCCATAAGAGTCTGTGTTTCAGCTTAAAGCGCTCCAAGTAAACAGTCCTCCAAACGCATTTGATTACGGGGCCAACTTGCTCCTTGTTCCCGGTGTGATGAATGATGTCGTCATTCCTTAGTCACGTGCAAAAGGTTTTTTAAATACAAGTTATAATAGTAAAATTATAAAAACTATAAAACAGCAAATATTATAGGCTTTTGGCCAGAACGCATCTTCAAATTCACACCACCGCACGCGTCAAGTTTGTGTGTTGGTGACCATTACTTGCTTGTCTTCAAATAACCTCACAATATTAACTTCAGCTGTGAAAAGAGCTGTGTTCTGCATCTGTGCCATCTGCTGGGCAGACTACACCCTACAGAAAAGAAAAAGGAGTTTTATTACCAATAATTTAACTTGCCTTTGTTAGTTAAAGGCACTGTACTTGATTTTGCTTCCTTATAAATGTGGTCAAAGGGAAATATTTATTATTTTTCTTCTTTTTTTAATCAGGTTTTGTTCATATTCATATAAAGCATTCAGAGCCTCTCAAATATTCACCACTGGTGTTTTAAGCACTTTTCACAGTTTTTAGAAGCAAATCGTTTTGGTATGCTAGTGACATTTAGCCCATGATGCTTTTTTTTGTTGTTGTTTTTTTAAGCAAAATCATTATTAGACATAGGCAGAACACTACACTACAAACTTATTTTCACTTTAAAAACAAAATATTGTGCTGTGGGGTAAATAATAATGATTAAAATTTTGGGAAAAAAAGGACTTTGACAGCAGGGAACATGTAAATAAAAAGCCAATGCTTTTCCTGTGGTGTTATGTCAAAAACATACTATAGACAAGTAGGTAATCAGAATACTATTTGTAAAAACTCATTTTCACTTTCCGTTGTAACCGCACACCTAAAAAACACACAAACCAGTGTGTTTGACCGTCTTGGCTGCATGTCTCATTACATCTTTTTGCATGCTGTCCATTAACTTTTTTCTTAATCCTTCTTTGACCTTATACTCATACATTTTCACTGGACCCATCTTTTGGCTGAAATGATAAAATCTCATCTACAGAACATAAGAGTTTTTCGTGTTTCATCTTTTATCTGCTACTTGAATAACTACTGTTTTATTCTTCTATTTTTCTCTGTGGTGATGTTGTGTGTCTTGTTCTTCTTTTTTCATTTAATTTGCTACCCTTCCTTTGATTTTATACACTGTTTTGGCCGGTCGATTCTTTCCCTACCTGTGTTTTGGCATTTTGGGGTGGTGTCTCAGAGCCCATGGTGGTGTGTTCGCTGCACCCCCTGCCTCCTACAGTGCCCCGTCCTTTCTGCGACAGTATGCGGGACACCTTGGTCGAACTGCCCTGCGCAGGGAGCTGGGAGGGGGGCTCGAAAGAGATCGCGCTTACCTCAATCTGCACAGGACTGGATCTCTGGGTACAAACACACACAAGCACACTTTTCTATTTTATGGGCCTGGTTTATCAAGCCAGGTGCTACAAAACAGAAATACACAAAAATGACAGCTATCTCAAGTTTTTGCTCCCCTAACTTATTTTGCAAATGAGACAGTGCTTGATAAATCTGTCCCTATATCTTAACTACAGCTGTATTCCATATGTCAAAATTGAGAGATGAAAGTACTGTTACTGCTTTTGGACTGCTTTACAACCGTCAACAGTTAAATCTCAAACAATGAAACCTGGAATCAAAGTGTGGTAATCCTATGTCCTAGCATTGCTTTACAAAAGAATATGGGAATGATGAAACTAAAAAAATCCTGTTGGACTAGGACTAGCTGAGGATGTTGGAATAAGATTGAAAATGACATTACAATAGATTACATTTGAAAGACAGGCATAGACGTGGAAAAATAGGGAGTTCAGAAATCAAACTGGTCTCATGGAACATTGTGATTTCTTTTGATCATCTTGAGTTCTGCTGTTTCTTTCTCTGGGAACAAGGTTTAGGAAATGGCAATACGCTCAGAATTACGTACTATCTTTATAACCATCTGCTGCACTGCTCTTTTACATGGCTAAATCTATGTTTAGTAGCTCCAAAGTTTATACTAGTCCGTTTTTAATGCACACAGCAGAAGGTGTTGTGAAATACATTCATGACTGCTGGCTGAGTTGATAGAATGATCACCCTAGATGAAGATGCTTTTCAACTATTGAAAGTGAGGTGTGGTCTGAAATGCTAATGGACAGTGGGTATGTGTGTCTTGCTGACTCACTGTGTGCCATTCAGCAGTCGCTGCACGTTGCAGGATTTAAAGAGCAACGAAATGATGCAACCTTTCCTCGCTCTTACTGTCACACTATCTTTTTTTGTTTGTCTCTTTGTACTGTTCATCAGTAAGTGTAAAGTTCATCCCAGTGAACGCTAATGTTCAGATGACATGATGATTTTCCTGAGAGATTCAAGTAGGTCAGTGAAATAAAATAAACTTTGGTTTATGCCTTGTAATTAATCTTATTAAACTAAATTTAGACTAAACCAACCAAGAACAAAACTAGACTTATCTAGTAGGCTGCAAATAACTACTTAAAATAATCACACTAGTTTCATAACAATACCAAATGTGCTCTTTTTTAAGCTCAAGATACACATTATTCATTACTAATGAAGTTTTCATTTTGATAGAGAAATTTACAAAACTTTTTAGGAAAGGCACATCTTTGTTCTATTTGGGAATCACTGAGCTAAACATTGTGATTCATCTTTTGCTAGCCAGGCCAATCTCACTCCTACTCACTTCACAGTGTTCTCACAGTAAAGAGAGCTTCTGTGTAGTTACACTGCAGAGGATTAGCGCTGCCTTCTGTCTGCTACAGAAAAGAACAAGCTTTACTTTCACAAAAAGCTGTTTCAGACGCTGCTACACGTCACAAGACTTTTGTTCTTTCCATGAGCCACTTCTTGATATTTTCAACAAAAAATACTCCACTATCTGAGTACACATAAAGTGTAAAGATGTTGCATTGTGACACTCGACCACATAACTTAATAACAATGGTGATTTGATTCAGTGTTTAGAAAGTAAAAGTTTCTTGATGAGGAGCTATTTTTTGCTACTAAATTGTACCCAGATAAAGTTGAAGTGAAGCCATGTGAGAACAAATGGCTTCACATTTCTGAGAGAAAAAAGATAACATTAAAAACTGCTCAATTTGAGTCATAAAATATATTTTGTTACCTCGTGGAATGATTGACCAGATAACGATTGTTCATTTACTAAATGTGTGACATTTTTAAAAAAATCATCAATAATTGTGATAACTAGGTGCAGCCATATTTCAACTTCATACAATTTATCATGCCATGCACGTTTGTTATATTACACACGATAATGTAATATTACACAAATTATATTTTTAAAGTGATTTAGTCTTCATTTTTTAAATTCCAAGTCCATAGTATCACTATGTATCCATAGTAACACTCACATAGCTGCATTTTGTTCTCAGACTACATGGTCTGTGTCATGCAGTGGCCTATTTTTTAGTCTATATAGCGTTCCATATAGGTTTATTGCAAGAGCAACAGCATTTACAGCAGCACTCATCCATTTAAACAGCCTTTTCAGCTTATTCATGGATTTAATAAGAACAATAGAGAGACCAGCTTTTATGTGCTTGATCTTGTAATCTTCTGTGTGGGCCTGTGGTAGTTAATAAAAATGGCTCAGTGTAGTTGGAGAATACTAGACTTAGAGCTATGGAGACTTACACTTTATTTGTCCGTTCATGGGAAGTAGCATCTTGGAGGCTCTTTGGGATCTCTGATTGAATAATGAGATTTCTTCAATGCAGATAAAAGGTTGAGAGGTAATTACTGCCATCTAAAGTTGCTTGCTCTCTCTCTCTCTCTCCTCTCTCTCTCTCTCTAAAAGCTAGGATGCTATGTCTGATGATGAGTGGTTTGATGCTGATAATATAGGTTATCCTTGTTTTTGTATGTGGACTTGTGTGTGCTTATCACTTTGTGGAGACCAAATCTGTATACTGTGTATAATATACACGTATACACCTATGAACCTGCCTTACCCAATGAGAACAGAAAATACATTTGTACATCCTTAATTTTAGCTCAACACGATAGTATTAAGTTTAAATATGAGTGTAAATAGGTTAAGGTAAGAGTTTATCTTAAGCTTAAGGTTAGAATATGGTCCGGATATAAATGTTATTCAATTAGATGTCCCCAAAAACATAGAAATGCAATGTGTGTGTGTTTTAGGGAAGGAATATATTGTAATTGTCGATATTGCATTGTGTGTTTTCTATAGCAAAACATATTTTTTTATATATTGATCACAAGTACTGAAGGCTTTTTATCCATGCAAAAGTCTGGAATCGTAAAACTTACTGTATGTGTTAAGAAAGTGGCATAAAGATTGGAAAATGTGTGTAGTCACTCAAATCTATAAAGTTTGGATTTGTTTTTTGTATCTAGTTTCTCTAAAGTGGCTCTGATTAACTGTTTTAGATTAATAATAAAATATTTTTGTTTTTGTAAAAGAGAAACAATAAAATAGAATAAAAATTGCGATGGCTCTGTTTGGAGAGGAATTAGTAAGTAATTGTTTTTCCGTGCCTCTCAGCCTTAAATCAACAACGATTTATGGATTAGACTAAAAGAGCAATTGACACAGGGAGGGTAGGAGAGTGAGAAAAGAGAGACGAGAGAGAGAGTTATGTATATTGTATCACATGAGAGGAGGAGGAGAGAACCAGCAAGGTGTGGGGAGGGTACATGCAGGCAGCGACAACACTGGAAGCACTGATAGGGGAGCCACAGGCAAGGAGAGAGGAGTGAGCGTAACCTGAATAGAGAGAAGTGTGCTCCTACACACGAACAGACCAGACAGGACACTGCTGAAAATATGGAGGAAATGCGAACGTGACAGTGAAGCAAAAGGATGTTTCTACACTTGAGGATTATAAATGGAGAGACTAGACACGGACACCTGTTATTGCGGCTTTGTAACTGCTTGAGCCTGGTTGTCTGCCGTGTTTGACTTTGACCTTCCTTAGTCAGCAGGCTGCGTGACTGCGTGGTGCGGGAAGAAAGATGGAGAGGCGGAGACAGGGAGTGTCCACCGGAAAACAGCAAAAAAGTGGAGTAGTAGTCAGAGGAGTTGATGCACTGTGATGAGAGAGCACAAGTCATACTAAAACAGACGTTCTATATAGATGGAACTAATTCAATCCAACATTCCAGCTTCTCTGGACTGTTCTTAGCGTTACAAAGCATTTTGTCCAATCAAGAATTTAGTACTGCCTGTAAACTATGGACAATTCAGGAAACCCCTGGGATGTCCTGCTCGGGTGCCCAGACTAGTGGACACCAGGACAGGGGAGATTCGAGCAGGTGAAGGGGGAAGAACTGGGGAAAGAGAGCACCCTTTAAGAGTGTCTCCTTTCCGAATGCTCAGAATGTTGGACTCTTGTCGTCCACCTGGAAATCGCATTGGTGAGTTTTTGGAGGCTTTCAGTTTATAATATTTATAATTATTTTCTTTTTCTTTTTTAGTGCATTCATGTTTAACAGTCTTAAATCCAGGATGTATTGGAACACCCTTTAAAAGGTGATGTGTAATTTCTGGCATCACTAGCCTAGGGCAGTGCACATGTTTCTATCACATGGAGACCATCATGTTCTGCTTTTGAATTTTTTATTGAAGGCACAATGGGACACTATATTTCTATTTCTACTCTGTGTGCATGTGTGGCCACTGCTGCTGTGAACTGTTTCAAGTTATACAATATTTTTTATATAAAAATTGTTATAACTGATATTATAATACTGCATGGGCACTCTTAAAGCTCACAGGACACGCAGGGTTAGGTGAGGACAAGACTTTAACTTGAATCCTTGTCTCTCCTCCAGGAAGTCTACACTGAGCCTTGCCCCACAAAGTAGGGACTATCTGTGTTAGTGATGGTTAGTTAACCCATATCAACATTTATCTGCAAGAACACAGTAAAAAGACATGTATTGCTTTAGTGACATAGAGCCTATTTTACAAGTCATTTTAATTTCAGGACAAGGTCTAAATCGATTTCATGTTGTAGAGAGACTGATCATAAACAAACTTAAGTTTTTCCTGTTTAAACACCAGGCTCTGTCTTGGATGTGAGATCCTGTGACATAATAGGGGCATCTGGGAGCCGCCGTTGTGCGTTTGTCAGCGGGCATATATCAGGATCAATTTTCTCTGGTGTCACTTACCATCAGTTTAATGTTTCAGCATCAGGTTTATGGGACGAATCTTTGAATGACCATTGACTGATCACTTCTCTACAGAGTCAACCAGCCGTATTACATCAAACTTCTACTCAATTGTCAACAACTACTTTGCATCATGATCTCCTGTGTTGAGCATGTTTGAATAGAGCTGACAGCAGATGCGCATTGCACTAAACTTTCGCTTTTGAAAGATGATACAGAAATGCTTCTACTTGGAAGAACCCATTAGTTAGGGTGGGCATCAATAAATAATCTGATTCAAAGATATCTTGAAATTCCTATACAATACATGCTATATTTTGAACATACTGATAGTATACAGGCCATGAACAACTGAACCTAACCATGACTACTTATCTGAAGCACAGAAACCTACAATCAGCCTCTGGTAGTTTTGTTCCCTTCACAAACAGGCCATTGTAATAAATGGTCTGTGTACTGCTGCCTCTATAATAATATTCCACTGTTCCCAGTACTGCTGTGATGTAACACACAAAATACAAGGTGGTCTGTCCCTTTTTTACATTTTATTAATAGAACTACATCACACTTTTCAGTGTTTCTGACTACTGAAAATTACATGAAAAGAGGCATAGTATCATTCAGTATATAAATAGATATTTCTGCTCTTTGCTTCTTTTGTGATAAATTTTGTGGTCCATTTATGTCAAATATTTTCTCTCACTCTAGACATTTGCAGGCACATTTTAGCACAATTCTTATGCATTGTATTATCAAAATTGTGGTGCCAAGTAAAAAAAAAAACTATTAAAAATATATACATAGTGTTTCTATACTATCAAACGTAATTTTAACTAATGTTCTGTACTCAATTGGCTTAGTTCTGTGTCATTTGCCTGTGAAACACAAGATTCCTGTTATGAACCAACACCAGACATGTAATGTTTGTAGTTATATTAAATAATGAGTTCTCAAGCCACTTACACATTGAGGTACAGTGTCTAATGCACATGACCAGAGCTCCAGCATCTGGAGCAGCAGAGCACACCGCCCATCCCCCACAATCCTGTTCCCCTTCACAGACTGATAGACCCAGGCTTTCACCCCACTGAATGAATCCTCTGTGTCTCATTAATCAGATAGACTGGAATGGGATGGAGGTGAGGAGGAGGAGGAGCAGGAGGAGGAGAAAAAGGAGGAAGGCTGGAGAGGAGAAGAGATCTCATTGCAAAGACTTATTGATTTCTGACTCCTCTCCCTCACAAATGGCATTTTATTCAATCTTCTATAGCAATGCTGGTGCAATTTATCACATGCTGATTGAGACAGTATGCACTGCAGTATTGTGCACACTACTGTGAGTTGCAGTCATCTCTGACAAAATATTTGACTAATCACTATGCAATTAAAAAGTAATGACAGCCAAACCTGAAAGCTATACCTACAAAATGAATGAAATATTTTTATTTATATATATCTATATTTTTCATTGTTACTGATTCTCAGTAAGATTTTTATAAAAAGCAGTTGACAAATAGATTAAAAATACAAGGCACAAGGCATGTCTTTGGCACAGTTTACTTAGACATTTACAGTATACTCTTATTAAAGGCTATTTCTGTGTGTTTTCAGGTATTGTTCATGAGAATGTGAAGATGGGCTCAGATGGAGAGAGTGATCAGGCGTCTGGGACGTCCTCTGATGAAGTCCAGAGTCCAGTCCGAGTCAGGATGAGGAACAATCATCACCGGAGAATCTCTACTGAGGTCAGATATGATTGTTTGTGTTTCCTAACCACATGTGGTACAAGTTTTTTTTTGCATCATATTGCTGGGTTTCAGATGACATCACAACATTCTACAGGCCAATGTTAATTCATCAGATTAGGGGCAGCTAAATATGCATTTATTGCATAAGTAGAATAGTTTTAGGTTACTACTAATGCAAGCCCTAGTTTACTTTATCACCACTGGCTGACTGCACTGTTTTCTGCAAGCATGTTTTTTTTGGTCACTGAAGATGCTGATGTTGGCCTTGTAATAGTGCCACTGTAAATGTGATAACAGTAGATGGGACTGATGTAGACCATGTTTATCTCCAAGGATGCTGGAGCAGAGGTGGGGGTGGGGCATACTAGACAGTAATTATGAAAGTAAGAATAATTATCTCTGGGACACAAGAAGAGCTGACTATATATTGAGATCAAAGGAAACTGCAACACTGGGACCAGGAACAGAAAAACATGTCCCTTCCCCCACAAGCCTGCAGGAACCTTTCCTGCATCTCGCGGCGCCTCCTCTTTTATTTGAATATATTTATTTTACAATAATCAAAAAATAGAAGCAACAATATTGAGTGAAAAGTGAAAACATTGCACTATAGTAAAATAGACTTTATCTATGAGAAAACTATGAAAATAACCTTTTTATTGCATAAAATTAACAAATTGTTTTCAGTAAATGTGCATCATCAAACATAAACCAATCAATCAATCATCAATCAATCAATCAGTGTTTACTCTGTAATCTGGCTTGTGGCCTCAATAATATATTTATTATTATTATTATTATTATTTTTTTTTTTTACAATTTTAACCTGAATCCGCTTAAAACTTTTGTTACAGTACTTTCTTTTTCATTAAAAACCTTCCCTTTTACAGATAAGGTTTTAAAGTAGAACTGGGCAATTAATCGAAAGATCAAGGAATCGCAATCCAGTCATGTCAAATCGTCAATTATTTAGGTTTGGTTTTTGAATTGAGAGCTCCACAGCTAATTTCGTTTATGTTCCAGTAATCATTACTAAATCATTTTTTACGCAAGAAAGAAAAACACAACAAAAACAATTAAATAATCAAAAGTAATCAGTTAAGGGGAAAAACATGGTTAATTTGTTGCCCAAACTGCCCAGCCCTCTTTTAAAACCATTGTTTAGCTAATGTAAATACTAGTGCCCAATAGTGCCACACTGCCAGCTTCTCTGTCTCTCTCACTCCCTCGCTGTCACTGTTTCTCTGTCAGTGTCATGTGGAAGCTCAGAGACATGGAGCAGCGCATGTGTGCAGTGTGATTTTTTAGCCAAACACTTTTAAGGAGAAGGACAATGAGGGACTTACTAGAGCTGTTCTGCTTTGTGAGTATAAAGGCTCATTGTTCAGTGTTTATCCAGTGAATTAGAGGGTTTTTGTGTGTGTGCAGTCAGTGGCTATGTTTACATGCACAACAGCAAAAAAAATATTACCGTTTCTTTTATCAGTATTATTGAAATGGCATGTGCATAGTTACTGTATATCTAAAGTGAGTGCTTTGATTTTCTTTGATTTCTAACTTAAAATTTGTATGCAAAAAGAGTAAGGGTAAAGATTAAAACAGGTATTTTACTTAGCTTTTAAACACAATTTGGGAGTTTATGTTGGATAGAGTAATATTCAGCACATAAAGCAGGCACTTCTATAGATTTTGCCATTTTTGTGCAAGAGATGATGAGGTGGGAGTATTGCTGTTAATAGGGGTGGTTTTATTATTATCTTCATCTTTTTCAAGGTCATTTCAAGCTTATTGTTGAGATACTCTGAGTAATTTACACATCACCGAATGTCACCTGTTTTTGTTTTACTTTTTTTGGTGTAATGGCTGATGTTAAATAAATGTGCTGTTAAAATCATTACTTCAAATCCCTATGCCTTTAATCTCTCTTATCACCAACATACATGTAAACATGCACACACATTAGCACATTTTCTGCCTGTGGGGCTTGGGACTGGGCCACCGCTGCCAAGTAAACAAGATTTGATTGGCACCTTGCTTAAAAAACATCTACTAAAGACAACATAGAGGGACGCATACGCATATCTTCTGTTTTGTTCTTGATGTATGTAATTTGGTTTTTAAAACTCAACATGATCTATTTTGTTTTGGAAAAAAGATTCTATTACTTACATTGCTTTTGTTTCCACTGTCTCGTCTGTTACTATTTTAGTTGTTAACTGGTAATAAGAAAAAGCTTTTGCTATTGTCAGTGAACATGATTGATAAACTGCTTTATGATACATCTTTAGCTAAACTTTCCTTCTTGTGTATTTCAGGACATAAACAAGCGGTTGTCTCTGCCAGCCGACATCAGACTGCCGGAGGGCTATTTGGAAAAATTTGCCATGAACAGCCCACCTTTTGACAAACAATGAGCCGCAGGTTACGACGAGCTTCTCTGGTCAGTATCCCTCAGTCATTTGTTTTTACTTTTCCGTGCTTAGTTAAAACACATTTTGCCTCCGTGTAGCTTTATAGTGTGTACTTTACAAGCAGGAAGTTGGTTTGTTTTTCAAATGGGTTGTACAAGCTTGCATTACCAGTACTATTTTGAAATGGTTGACACAGACAATTATATCAATTATTTCAAAAGAGAGTGCACACACAAAACAGCAGAGTGAACCATGTCATGGAGGTTACAATAGCCCAGTAGGAGATGAATGATGCGTTTAGTAGTATGCATCCAGGCCAAGAGCATTGAGCTTGTGAATGACAATAGGAACTGGAGAGATAGACATTTATATGCACATATCTTTGTGTGTTCCCATTCATGCACACAATATCATTCACACAACATTGTTTTGGAATAAAAAAATAAATAAAAAGACAAAATATACTAAACGCAATGGCTGTGATGTCCAGCTTAGGAAGAAGAACAACAACAAAAACAGTGCTTCATCCATGTAACTGCATTATCTTAAGAACTACTGTTGGTCTGTGATCTCAGTTTTGTGAAAAGGCAGTCCTTTGCTTTTTTCCTTTACTCTACAAAATGTTAAACTATGACAGGAGAATGAAGAATGCTGTGGCTGCATGCTGTCTGCATCTTATCTTAGCATTTAAATCTACTGACAACCACTATACGCCCCATTGCATTGTCATCTGAGAGACAGTTTTACATAAAGTCACACTTAAAGAAGACGTAGCTGAAACTCTGTGTCATGCTATGAAGACAGAAGTAGATCAGTTAATAGCTCTTCACTCAATTAATTGCTTCTGTGGCAACTGCTGGTCGACAATGTCCAGTGTCAAGACAGATTATGTCAGTAAACGGAGAGAATTTTTGTGTCGAATAATTCAAGGTTCTTGGGTATATTGATGTAACAGACCAACTAATAATTCTTTAGTGGCTGCGTCACATTTATCTGCAGCTCTGATCCAAGATTACATTCTAGGGCACCTTGACTGAAGGAAAAGAGAAAATGAAAACACAGTTTATGGATTAAATAAAATAGGAAATATAATTCACTAAGGCAGAAGCTAAGGACAAGGTTAAGGAAAATGTAAAAATGTGTTGGGATTATGGACAGTTTCCAGTCCTTCACTTAAGTCCCTGTTTTTGGTGATAAAACTACAGTTATTTGGTAAATGTGTAATTGCTTTGAATATGCAAGGTGAATTTACAGTGTCCAAACAGGGACACATTCAGACTGTGGGACAACAAAATATAAGGAATGTTATTTTTGTCACTCCTTCTTTGTTTGCTAAAATCGTTAATGAAAGTAGCACCGTGCACATGTATGCCAGGGATCTTGTATCAGAGTCTGTCATGTAAGACACACTATTTCGATCTTTGAATCACCTCCATTCTAAAGTATCAATGTCAGCTTCCCACTAATGTCTAAGTTGCCCAATGGAAATAAATTATTCACAGCATTCCAAGTGCAAGTAATCATTAGGGGATACAATAATAATTCTAATAAAAAGTGGGTGCACCATCTTCAGCTAAGACCATCCTGTTTTCAAAGTGGTGCAATGTATATTTTAATACACCTAACAACTCCCAAAACAAAGTATTGTATCATAGACTTCTTTTAACAATTTGGTTCATTGCATACCCCTGCTTTCTACTCACGTCACAAAAACAACCCTTTGAAACAGTGAAATCTGCTTGTTTTCTATCTGTTGTTTGCTGCTGTAATTTTGGCTCTGAAATTTAGACTGACCTAAATTTGCTGAGTAAGCTCACTGGAGCGTTGGAGTGAGTGAACCCAATGACTTCAAAAGCATCTGCAACTGCACAGAAATGTCCTCACCAATACAAGGACAGATTATGATGATTACCTAGATAAATGTCTCTCTAAATGCAGTAACTATGCTAAAATACCATTTTAGAATTAAAATTGCAAAAAGGGATTAGTATGCTTGTTGGTAATGATGTATCTACTCATAATAGCTACAGTTTGATTTGATTCGATAAAATCAATTTGTGAGCTCATCAATTTGACATTTTTATAAAATTGTTACTACTTGTTTGTTTAAAGACTTTTTATTTTCACACATTCTTCTCTTATTATTACGGCTTTGTCATGCTGAAGATGTGTCAGCTCGATTTAACTAGTCACATTGAAGTGTGTGAACTAAAAAAGCAGATGATTAAATTTACCTCAAAAGCAATAAGAAAGTAGACAGTATGCATAAATTAATATAAAATCAAAATCACAATCTGGTTCCAAAATATAGTAATAAAATAATATAGTGTTTTTTTTTTTCATATCACATGAGAAAAAAGAAACACTCCAAAATCCTTCTTGAAATACAGATGCAGGTGCAAATGCATTAAAAATCTTGGAGTTTGTGATATTTTGCGTCTAAATGGGGCTCTGGCTGCAGACGCTGACAGCCGCTGTCACAGTTACAGTACTGTTTCTGTTTGTGTATGCGTATTGTGTATGTCTGCTGGGGCTGCAGTGAGCCCTTGACATCCACTACACATTTTACTCCATATGTGTTTTCATACAAAGCTGACAGTACTATTTTTGCTCACCCTAGAGAAAAAGAAAAAGCAACAGCAAGCATGAATTTTAAATTTTATAGTGATTTCACACACCACACACACACACACACACAAAATATTTTTATGATCAAATTGTTTAAATCTGTAAGGTAATTTGTTAAATATAGTGTAAAAGTATTCACTATTTTAGTTTGAAACTAACCCTTACTGTTTTTTTATACTAATCTGCAGCTGCAAACCTAATTGAACATGTCCTACTGATCTTTCAACATGTATTAATGGAGAAGTTTCCAGATGATTTACTTTTAGCAGCTTCATAATTGTGAGACTTATCAAATATTGACATTTAGATTTAGCCATGAACTAATCACACGCTTCAGATGCTAACTTGGCAACTCCCCTGTCATACACAACCGCAGACAAAGTGTTGTACCATCATTGTAGCATGGATGATTTCATATTTGAGGCACATTATGAAAACATGTTGTTGGTGTCCTGAGTGACAGGCAGGGGGCAGTAAACAGCAGCAGGTCTGAGCACATCACAGCTTGACAGAGCCACCATCATCCATAATTCAACAGCAACAGCCCAGAGTCACATGCATAATGTAGCTGAACTTTTAATAACGGATTTAGTCTTACCTTTCCAGGGCGTTTATCTTTATGTTGCATATCTTATTGGCTCTGTAATTATAATATTACGCAACTATTTATAATAATTACACCTTAATTAGCCTAAACAAACTCTTAAAAAGGTACAAGTAAAGACTTAGTTAATCATGAACAAATGGCAAAGTGAGGAACCCTGAATCCTACCCTTTACTGCTTTGTGTGTATTTTCATATCATGTTTATAGCTGTAGAAACAAGAAGAAATAAAAGCATACATTTGCTCACTCAAAAACACATAAAAAAACTTCAGCCTCCAGTTGTAGGTCAAATGACAAAACAGCAGCATGAAACAAAGTGAATTGGTAGATTTTGCCTTGTGGGTGTGAAAACAAAAACTGTAGGAAAAGAAACCAGTTGTCAAAAATTGTAGCATTAATTGTGGGGAATGGGTTGTCATCAAAACACATTAAACATTTGTACATTTAACAGTCTATCAATGAAACTTAAATAATCAAATTTTGATATTCATTTAAGTGTTTTTTTCTGTCCAGTCGGAAATTGGTTTTGGGAAACTTGAAACCTACATCAAACTGGACAAACTCGGGGAGGTAAATTTACAGCATTTTTTTCTTTGTTTTTCTATTGTCTTACTTGGTCTAATTCGTTTTTGTTTTATTGTACCGTGGATCTGTTAAGGGCACCTATGCCACAGTGTATAAAGGCAGAAGCAAGTTAACTGACAACTTGGTGGCTCTGAAGGAAATCCGACTGGAACATGAAGAGGGAGCACCCTGCACAGCCATTCGAGAAGGTACTGGACTTTTTAACTGTCTGTTCAACTAGTACTTCAAAATAATAAATTATACTCATTGTGTACATAGAAATAAATTGCTCCGAACCACTAGCATTTTGTTTTAAGTATTGTTTTAAGTATGAAGAAGAAATGAATTGACTTTGTCCTCAGTGATGTAAAGTAAAGCTTAGAGCAGTCTTTCCCAACCTTTTTTGAGTCACAGCAGACTTTTTTGCTCACCACCTATTTAAATTTGGCCAAACCATCTATTCTGGAACACAAAATGATTTAATTTTTACGTTTACATCTTTAAATTATTTTTTAAATGCATAAATGGTGATTGGCTTTGCTTTCTTTCTTGATGTAAAGTTGTTACAAACACTCCCAAATGGCAAATCACTTAATTAAATCTGATTAAGCTTATTTTATAGATTGAATATTGAAAACTGACACATTTCTCAAGGCACACTAGTGTTCCCCGGCGCACTGGTTTAAAAACACTGGCTTAGAGAGTGCTGTCACAAAGCTGTACTGCTTCTGACTAAAGTGTTAGATCCAGAATGGCTCGCACTGGATGTGAACTGTGCGCTGTTTAATGCTAGCCGCCCTCCTGTCGGTTTGACTGACACGCTGTGATGTCTCTCCAGTGTCTCTGCTGAAAGACTTGAAGCATGCCAATATTGTCACCCTCCACGACATTATCCACACAGACAAGTGCCTGACTCTTGTGTTTGAGTACCTGGTAAGTGACTAAGCTGTGTATACTTGTCAGTAGTGATAACGTTAATGTGTAACCTCCTTCTTAATTGTTAGGAAAAAGACCTGAAGCAGTACATGGATGACTGTGGGAGCATCATGAGCATTCACAATGTTAAGGTAATGTGAAGGGCATGGTTACATCTGTTTTATTCTAATTTACACTATTTTCACAAATATTCTCTGTTTTTAGATCTTTTTGTTTCAGCTATTGCGCGGTCTAGCATATTGTCACAAAAGGAAGGTCCTGCATAGAGATTTAAAACCTCAAAATCTGCTCATCAATGAGAAGGGAGAGCTCAAACTGGCTGACTTTGGTACAAGAAATTTTATTTTTTGATCTAATACTGCATAGCCTGCATTTTAGAGGGAACTGCATCGCCTCTAAAACTTCCTCGATAAAAACAAAAACATTGCAAGATGAAGTCATTTTTTGTAACTTTTTGCTGTAGGTTTAGCACGAGCCAAGTCTGTTCCAACAAAAACCTACTCAAATGAAGTAGTGACGTTATGGTACCGTCCTCCCGATGTGCTACTGGGATCCACTGAATACTCCACACCCATCGACATGTGGTCAGAAAAAATAAAAACTATAAAGTGTTTGTGCTAAATATGCATTGATACTAACAATAAATGTCTTTGTGAAGGGGTGTGGGTTGTATTTTTTATGAGATGATTACTGGCAGACCCTTGTTTCCTGGATCTACGGTGGAGGATGAGCTTCACCTTATATTTCGGATACTTGGTAAGACTGTGCATTATTCTTATAAACTGCATGCAATCTTATATATTTTTTTATTCACACGTGCATGACTGTGTTTTGTCATTTAGGTACCCCAACAGAGGTGACTTGGCCAGGTATTACTACAAGTGAAGAGTTTAAGACTTATAACTTTCCCCAGTACCAAGTAGAACCTCTTGTGAACCATGCACCAAGGTATGATCCCCAACAATGACTGACAGGCATATTAGAGCAACAAAGACTTGCTGTAAATAGCAGACTGAGCTGAAAACTTATCCTTTTTTATCTTTCTGTCACACAGGATAGACACAGATGGTCATGACTTGTTGTCATTACTATTAAAGGTAATTCACTCACAGACCACATTTTACTATCATACTGTATGCTGTTATAAGTTAGGTTTTACTCTGTCATTTTGTGTTGTTTAGTTTGAAGCCAAGAAAAGGATATCAGCAGAAGAAGGTCTAAAACATCCTTATTTTAAAAGTCTCGGTGAACAAGTTCAAACACTGGCAGACAGTAAGTGTTGCAACTTGCTGTTTTTGTTGTTGTTTTTAAAACTTTTTGAATATTGTGTTTTGATTTTTATTTGTTTTTATTTTAGCGGCATCCATATTTTCGGTAAAAGACATTGCGCTACAAAGAGATCCAGGAAAGAGATCCTCAATCTATCCAGAATCAAGTAAGTTATTTCAGCAGCAGAAAGTTGAGGAAAATTAAACTAGCTTCTGTCAGGCACATGAGAAATTGATAAAATGCCACATTAAATCTTCTATGAATTTTTTTTTTGCCTGGCAAGTAACATTTTCAAAATTCAAGATTTGCAAACACAATTTGCTGTTGAATCACATTTAAATGTTTTACATGAGTTTCATTTCGAGGTTTACATTACTCTGGCATCTCCCATAGAGTTAGCTCTGTGTCTGTCTCTGCTTATGTTTATTAATTTACTCCTTCCTGTTTGGCCCATTCCTCTTAATGTCTTATGTTTTATTGTTATGGGCATTTCTTTTCCTCTTTTGAGTATTTTTCCCTTCTCTGTAAGTGTAAATCTGTAAATCTTTCCTGCCTTCCTTTTCCTCTAACCTCTTTGAAAGCCACAAGCTATAAGCTTGGCTCCGCCCCCTCGCAGTACTTCCAAAGAGAGGCGGCCAATCCCAGGGCTCAGAGCCACTCTCTCTCCTCCACTTCCACTGGCTGAGTGTCCATCCTTTCTGGTAAATCTTTCTACGCTCTCCTTTTCCCCCCTTAAGCCAGTCAGTCACTTTTGCTTCACTTAAAGCAACAGATCTATTAGTGATTCAATGAAAGCTGATATATCTTCTTAGACCATGACAACATGACATCATGTCTATTGTTGCTTACAACCTGGCTGTCACTCCACCCTGGTCTTACTCTTTTTTTTTTTTTTTTTTTTTTTTATCAAACATCTTGTCTTATAGCTCAACCACCCCACCTCCTACTTTTTTTTTTGCTTTTGTCAAATGAAAGACACAATTTAAACAAACATATGGGTAATTTCAATAAGAAAACTATTTGATAATTTTATTTGCAGTTTTCTTATGGTTCCTCCAACGAGAGATGTAGCAGTGTATTTAAATAAAACTTCATGGGTAAGAGCCCATGTGTGCTGTTTTTGCAGATTTTAAATAGTGATGGAGAATGTATCATTGTTATAACTTTTTTTATTTATTTATCACAGTAAAGGATTGAAACACCTGGGTTTAACATCGGCCAAATTAATATATATTTTTACCATTTATGATGTTGTTATTTCTCTCCATCACTATTTACACATGCACGGTTGCTTTTGTTGCTGTGTGAAACAAAAACAACAATTTGTAAGTATTGTTTGGCAGGCTTGTTTGGCATTGTACTTGTTGTGCATTTGGTATTCAAAGTGTACCTGTTCATCAGTTAATATCAGATGTAACTAATGTGTGTTTTTCTTGCAGGTCAGGGAAAGAGCAGGAGGCAGAGTGTGCTGTTTTAGTGCAGGCGTCACTGCTGCGAGGATGACCAGATAAGGACACTAGAAACTGTCCTATCCAGAGTCACCTAAGCCCTGTCACTTATCTACACTGAAGGAGCGACCCATGCACACTCTCTACCCATGTGAACCTACGGAAATGACAGAAGTATGGCTGAAGAATTGATACTTGATTAAAGAAAATACTCACTCCCAAGTAGGATCCTCCTTCCTTACTGCTGCTACCACTACTGCTGTCCACAAGAGGGCAGCAGTGTGACTTGCTGTATCAGTGAGCTGTATGGAAAGCGTTTAGGGAATTGCACCTCAGAACTTAACATTCTGCCCTATTTAAAAGAACCATGCAGTCTCTATATATCTCCAAAGACACACTAAACACAGTCCAATTTGAGTGTGTCTTTTACAGGAGTTTACATGATAAATGTTAGCACCTTATTGTTCTGTAGACATCAGGGTGGCTGTCATAACTTACCTCATTCAGCACAGATGTTCAAAATGAAGAAGTTAACCAAAAGAACTAAATACAAGCTGGACATCCACATTACTGTTCATGAAGAAACTTGTTGTAAAGGCTTGCTTAGCACTCCTGTTTCATAGACAGAGATGTCAAAGATGTGTTCACGACACTGCTGCATACTTCAATTTTGCCTTTTATCTCTCAATGTCCAGATCGTTGAAATGTTTTTATTTGCACCTAATTTTACCTCTTTAGACCAAGTAGAGAGTCTGAAAACTCTTTTGACTACACTTGCCTTTTTATGTTTATTCTGTATATATCTGATTCATTTTGTCTTGAATTATTTTCCAATTTGGAGTCGTACGACTGAGGACGTATTGCACATTCCTTAAGCTCAGGACTCATTGCAATAGTGTGATGTTTTGAATGCTGTAAGTTGTGTTTATGTCCGATCTAGCTGGAAACCTTTTGGCTTAAAGTGACAACCAATCAGTCATATTCGAACAATCTGATATAACACTGTTGCCACGTGTATAATTATGATGATAGTTTGGATGACTTTGCCAAAAACGTATTTATGAGTGAAAAACAGAAACCCAGGTCAGAGCATATCCAAAACTGACGCTCATGTCATGTTACAAGTCTGAGCACTGAGTCTAATCACTTGAAATCGGATGCTGGAACAGCCAGAACACACAGCTGCATATACGAGTATTCGATGTGGTTATAATGTTATATCTGATTGCTGTATCATACATCTTCTTAATTACACGCATTTTTAGTCTTACCTATACTTGCCATTTTGAGCATGTGTCTTGTATGCCTTTGTGTTGAGTTTTGTGAAACATTTACCATTGATGCAGTCCCCTCTTTGCATGTTTTTACATTTGTACACACCACGCCGACCACACCGCAGTGACAAATCAAAACCATGCAAAACCCAGTGCTTTGGACAAGGACCAATGTTGTTTCGTGAGAATAACGTTTCCAAGCTGCCAGAAGCAACAGGACCACTTTAAGCACATCTCCCATACACCATTTATCAATATTGTACTGTAAGTGAAGGTTGTGTTGATGTTTTATCCACCCTGTTGTTTGGTCTCTTCCGCTCAGTGAAGGAGAGCCATGGAAACTTCTTTGTGCCACTGTCATAATCTTAAGTCAGTATACAATACATTGTCATTGTCCACTGCTGTATTGAAAGCACTGGACAAAAGTAGAATTAACATTTTTGGACACGTATGTGTGTGAACATGCAAGGTTTGGGCTGAAAGATTTGAGTCAAAAGTGTGATTTTCGAAACCTATTTTAGTTTTTTCTTTAGTAATTTGATGTTTTAACAGTGGCGTAAACAAATTTCCTTGACCTTGTTTTATCTAAAGGATAATGTCTTGTTAACCCAGAGTGTCACTGGATGTAGCATGTACAAAGAGAAAGCCCTCACTATGTTGTAAATAGTGTATAGGTTTGATACTGCTTTTCTTGCTTTCATTTTCTTGATATAGCAATATTTCTATAACAAAGTAAGAAGCCAAGGCGATATAATGATTTAATTTGAGAAGATGACTGTGAATGATTGATTTGCGAGACTGGACTAAAAAAAATATTAGACATATGCTTGACAAAAGGCTGGAGTGTACTTTCGTGTTGCAAACAAGAAGTAACAAACACTGATTTTTTTTGTTTTGTTTTTTTAACCAATGAAAGCCATATGGTCATAACCAGGTCTGCTGATGAAAGAGGGTCACATCTGAGCACAGACCTAATAAAGCAATGGGTGTAAACCTAATTCAAAACACATTGTTTCTTGTGCTCTTTGAAAAGCCATGAAAAATATACATTTTAGGCAGAAGTCACAGATTGATGTATTGAAGTAAAAATTCTGACATTAAAGAACTAATGTAAAGTATTTTTTTGCTTTGCTTTTTGCCTTCCAAAATGCTTAGGAGCATCCAATGTACTGTGAAATCCCACTCACCAGAATCAATTAAAAAAAAGGGTTTTAAGAAAGTCATGTGTTTTCTAGATCTGGAACAAACAATTAAATTGATCTTGTCTGACATGCGATTGCTGCAGAAATGCACAACGCAAATGTAAATGATTAAAAACAGCAGGAATAGACTATTACCTATTACATCACATATCAAGGAAATTTAAAACAGTGCTTTCTGAGGATCGAACAAAAATTGTCTCTCAAACTAAATATCAATCAATGATAGAACTGAGTGAGTTAAAAAAATCAATCGTGCTTACTATATAACCATATAAATATAGTCTAAGCATTACAAAACACTATTCTTAAACGATAAATCAAAAAATGAATTAGGCCTTGAATTAAAGATGCACTATGTTTCACTGTTCAGTCACTATGAAGATGTTGGTAACTTTACCAACATTCCAAGCACAACAATACAAGATGCAGACAACAGGTTGTTTTAAGATATTTCATTGCAAAATAGACCTAATCTAATCCACTATTCATGAGGAGAAACTATAAAAGGTTGTAAAAATGAGAATAAATACAGTGCAGAATATGGACAGCCTAAGTAAATCAACTTCATATGATAGTACTATTATGCTAAATTTTGACAGAATTAATAGCTTGGATGTTTTTGAGTTACAGCACTTTCAATTGATTGCTTTAGATTCTGGATTAACCTATCAGAATAAAAAAACAATAGATTGTTCAGTGTTTTCACTTTCATTAATTTTACTATTTAAGCAGTAATTAATTTCAGACAGTATATTAACACATCATCTTTAATTTTCAACCAAAGTGCAACATTTACAGAATATGTTGAATAAAACAAAACATTTTTATGAGTTATGCTGGTTGAAGCAATAATAATATGAAGCGTGTGTGGGATTTCATGTACTGTAACTAGTTAACACTCATTTACAAGCTGCAACCCATAGTATAGTTTCATTCCTTGAGCGATTCTTTGGGGGACACTCTCTGGTTCTTGCTGATGGAGGACACTGTAGTTTCTCCCTCTGACACTTGTCCCTCTGAGGCCCAAGGGTTCCAGCCACACAGAATAGCAGGCACAGCATAATTTCGAAACTATAGGGGAAAACAGACAGACATTAAACTTTTCTTAGACAGGAATTAGACAAGATTACAATGAACTGCATTGTGACATAACTATTGAAAATGCAAATGTGTCTGTGTAAAAGTGTCTGTGTGGCGCTTTAGCATCAGCAAATACAACTAAATGTTTTTTAGAAGATGTAATTCTTGTGATAAAGAGTCAGCAATGAATCTGCATTGAATATTTATTATCAAATAGAATATTTTAATATAATACTGAATATTATTTAAAGGGATATTTAAATGTTTCCCACTACTATTAGATGTAGCATTATTATAAAGCTATAACAACTACATTTACAATTTAGGTTTACTTCCTCAATGGACATGGACTGCAAGTTTTTAACTAAAAGAAATTACCATTGCTAAATGAATGTATAGGTTGTCAAAAAAAATGTTTCCATGCTGGTATTTTGTCCCTGCATTTTGGATATAAAAATAATGTTTTTGAGAACCTAGCACTATCTTAATTCTTTGGTCTTGAGCTGACTATAGGTACAACTGAGATCAATTATTTGTTGGGTATTTATCAACAAACCTAACAAAGAACTATTCAACCAAACTATGCACTATGTTACCAATATATAATACCAATAATTGAACAGACTGATTTGATTATCCAGATCTCAGTAAAAATCTATTTTTCTAATTATGGTACCTATTTGTTTGTCAAATGATAACAACATGAAGCACAGTACTAGCCTGTCTGTTCATGAAGATGTAGATGATGGGGTTGTAGACTGTGCTGCTCTTGGCCAGGAACACTGGTATAGTGGCTGTAACGGGGTCGATATAGAGAGAAGGCACCAGAATGATGGCGAGGGCCATGGAAGCGTATGGCAGCCATGTTACCAGGAATGACAGAATCATCACCACCACCATCCGGGCCACCTGCATCTCCACACGATGGGTACTGCCCCCCTCCAGCTGCAGCTTAGTCACCTACAGCAGTACACACTTATTCATACCATAGAAATGAATATTATTAAACTCATGACAGTGGTCACCCAAGCAAATTACTATACTGCCCAAGAAAAATAGAATTTAATGGTATTTATTAGGCATGACCAAAATATTTTCCCTACTACAGTATCACTTTTTCATTTACTTCTGTACCTCTAACACTCCATAAATCAGATACAGTCACATATAATTTGTACATCTTCTGCTAATACCAGTGTCTTTTTTATGTCACTTTTAATAGCAGAAGTAGAATTTAGTCAGAGCAAAAATAGCTTACATTTCAACAATTAATAATAAATATGAAGTCAAAGAACAAACAAAAACAACTTAATTTCTCAAAATAAATGAATAGGCGTTTTTTCTGTACTTTTAGTGACTCATCTCACCTGTCGCAGTGTCCAGAGCAATCGTGAGTAGGACACCATAATGACAGAGAAGGGCAGGGCAAAGCAGAGAAAGAAGTACATGATGATGTAGGACATGTTTCCCACGTCTCGACTGTACCAGTTAGGACCACAGGAGGTCCTTATACCCTCCAACTCATAACTGCCCCATCCAAAGAGAGGAGGAGTGTTCCAAATGAAAGACCAAACCCAGGACAGCACCACTCCCGCAACTGCATGTCTGTGATGAAGAAATACTTAAAATTCAGAGTGCTGATGTACTCAAGTAAATGGTACTTATGATTATTTGTGTTAAAATGTGATTGGGTTTTTGCAAATGTGGCCTATGGATAATCTGTATGGATAAGTGTGTGCTGGATCAGTCACACAGATATTACCTGGTTTGGAAGAGCACTGATCCCATAGGGTAGCAAACCACCACATAGCGTTCAACAGAAATAACTGCTACAGTGCATAAACTTGCTATTCCTATAAGAAAAAAAACATCTTAAACAAGACAATAACTCCAAACCCTGTGCTGGATAAAGACTCACCAAAGAAGGCCACAGCAAATCCCTCTATGATACATCCTGCCCGTCCCAAGCTGAAGTATCCCATAGCAGTGGTCACAGTGGTGGGTATGCCTCCCAAAACAGCACAGCCCAGGTCACAAATAGCCAGGTTAACTAAGGCATAGCTCAGAGGCTGTCTCAACTGTCTGTGTTTAACAGTTACAACAATTACCAAAACATTAAGAATCACCCCTGATACCGAGAAGACACCCATTATGGCTGCTAGTACATTGTAGCCAGTTTGAGACAACAAGGGTGTGATGGTTGGATCATCAGAAGTATTTACATGAAGAACTGTCATCTTGCTGTGTGGTAAGAAAAAATACAGGGTATAAAAAAGTGAAAAATAAAATAAAATATATATTAATAATATGAATAATAAAATATTCTTCTTCTGAAAATTAGAATTTCTTCCTATTTACAAAAACAAGCTACAATGTCTTCACAGCTGTCACAACCAAAGTTCTGTGTTTGATCAAACGAGACCCTCTTAATAAACCGTGCAGAGAGGAGGGACTTCACGGTCTTTAATTGTTGAAAAGCAAATCCGGGATTGTGCAGACATAATTCTACCTAATATCTTGTAAGACTGCTCTTTCCATGATTGGCAGAGACTTTGCATCTGAGTGATTATGGAGGTCTCAGAAAAAAAACACAGAGAGCTTTAAAGATCAAGACTGTTCTTTTTTTTTTTTTGGTTGGCATGTTTTGTGGTAAGTATATAAAAAATATGCTTCCTGACATTTAAATTAAGTCAAGCCTTAAAGGTGGAGTATCTGATTTTCACAGAAGTATGTATTTAAACTAAAGGGACTACCCATTCACAGCTAATCAGAGTGCTGCTTTAGGCTATCACTGATAGTGCTTTTTTATTTAATTGAGAAGGTAAACAGCAATTTAATTTCATACTATACATAACATAGTTTTTGATGGAAAAGAAAAAGCTTACCAATTAAGACTCACAAAGAAAGAAAGAAAGAAAGAAAGAAAGAAAGAAAGAAAGAAAGATTGGTATCGCCACATAATTACACCATAATAAACACCTTGCCTAAACGTATGCAAATAAGAACCTACTGTGACACAGTGACAGGCACTTCACTTATGGAAGGTAAAATAAACAAGATCAAGCGTCATCATCACATCTAACGGCATTTAGCACTTCATAGTTCTTAATAATAATAATAATAATAATAATAATAATAATAATAATAATAATAATAATAATAATAATAATAATAATATTATTATTATTATTATTATTATTATTATTATTATTATTACTACTACTACTACTACTACTACTAATAATAATAATAATAATAATAACATTAATATTAAATTAATAATGATAATAATACTTGTTATTTTATTTATTATTTATTTTTTGTCATTGCTTGTACTAAAACATACGTATGTGTTCCGTATATGTTCCTCTCCTTATCACAAGAGGGCGCAGATGAGAGTACATTTTCCTTGTTGAAAACAGCGCGAGCTCCGCTGTGTAAACATTAAAGATGGCGGCCTCCTTGAGGAAGGCAGCGCACGACATCGAAACACGCAAACGCACCGACGATGTGGTTCTTTCCGAGAGCATCAGCTTCAGCTCGTTGCTCCTGTCGGAGCCCGTGCTCCGGGGACTGTCCGCCTCGGGATTTGAGAAACCTTCGCCCATCCAGCTCAAGGCCATCCCGCTGGGCCGCTGCGGGCTCGGTGCGTCACCACACACTACTTTTAGCATGAGTAGGCTACAAAGTAGCCAGAGTCCTGTTACTGGTTTTGATCTGAATGTTTGTTTTTGACAGATGTTTTTGATTTATGTATTCCCTTGTTAAAATGATGAAGACAAAGTTGAAGACTTATACGAATGAAGACTAATACTTCTGTGATGTTTTTCCAGATTTAATTGTCCAAGCTAAATCCGGTACAGGAAAGACGTGCGTGTTTTGCACAATTGCACTGGACTCTCTGATTTTGGACAATCCTGCAACACAAGTAAGACGATGGCTGATTGTTGTAATATTCACTCGCTTTGGTACAGTATTTCCTATTCATATCATCAGTGGGCTATGTGAAGATTATAAAAGAATCCTTTGTTGTGGACTTGTATTAGTTCTTTAAGTTAAGATGCATGTAAGAAGTACTAATGAAAGACACAAACATTATTAAAAGCTTTGTCTTGCATTCATGCGATCTGTAATCCTCTTTTCAGAGACTGAAGGCTTCTGAAAGAGGACTGCCTAACACCTGCTCTCTCTTAATCTTTTCCCAATCAAACATAAGAGGTTGTTAACATTTCCCTTGTTAATCAAGCCAGTTCGTTCAACAGGTGCTTGTCCTGGCTCCGACACGGGAGATTGCAGTGCAGATTCATTCAGTGGTGATGGCAATAGGCTGTGCCATGGAGGGACTTGAATGCCATGTGTTTATTGGAGGCAGGCCTGTGGGGCAAGACAAGGCACATTTGAAGAAGTGCCACATTGCCGTTGGCTCACCAGGTACTAGCCAAAAAGCATGAGGAATAATAATATCTCTATGGTCCTGATGTAATGCTTTATACTTGCATGTCTACAGGTCGTATAAAGCAGCTTATAGAGTTGGGCATGTTGTCTACAGCAAGCATCAGACTGTTTGTACTGGATGAGGCAGACAAACTACTGGAGGAGGAAGCTTTCAAGAGCAGATAAAGTAAGATGAACATATTTACAGTGCAACCTTTGCACACCTAAACTGTATTTACTTTCTGCACAGCTGGATCTTCTCCTCACTGCCAATGACCAAACAGATGCTTGCTCTTTCAGCTACATACCCAGAATCTCTTGCACAGTATCTCACTCGCTACATGATTGAGCCCACATTTGTCAGACTAAATCCCAGTGATATGGGCCTGAAAGGTAACAGACCAATATAAAAGTATGTTTTCTGGTTTCTTGTTGTTATGGAAAGTTGTATTCACAGTGCAAATCTCTTAGGTTTAAAGCAGTATTACAAATTAGTGCAGAGTCACCCTTTACCACACAAAGTTTTTGAGGAGAAGGTGCAGCACCTACTTGAGCTTTTCAGTAAAATCCCGTTCAACCAGGCTCTAGTTTTCTCCAACCTTCACACAAGGTCAGACTGCAGCGTGCATCTATTCTAATTCACTGGTCACAATTGTAATTGATGCACAAAAAGTTCAAACAATGTTATATTCTCTCAGGGCTCAGCATTTGGCAGATATTCTGTCCTCTAAAGGGTTACCGTCAGTCTGCATCTCTGGTAAGTTTTATTACATGGTATTTTACATTGGACGGTTCTCTGGCTTATATAATTCTACTTATGTTATACTACTTTATTCAGATCCAGTGCATATATTTATCACAAGATGATATGTGTAATTTTGCCTTACCAGGTGGCCTGAGTCAAGATCAGAGATTGGAGGCAATGTCCAAACTGAAGCATTATCAGTGCAGAGTACTCATCTCCACTGACCTGGTAAGATGCCACCTCATTTCTGCTATGTTAAATATTATATATGAAGATTTACATTATTGAATTGTTTAATAAATACTTTTGTTCAGACTGCCAGAGGTATAGATGCAGAAAAAGTAAACTTGGTCATAAACCTGGATGTGCCTCAGGACTGGGAAACCTACATGCACCGCATTGGACGAGCTGGGCGCTTTGGTAAATTATTATTTTTTGTGTGTTTTTTTACTGCTTGGTTTAAAGTCTAAACCCAGTGTAGTATTATATTATTTATTTGTTCAAGCCAACAACATGCAAAATATCTGTTTATGTGGCTATGTTTTTTTTTTTATATACTAAAAATTTGTCTTTTTTTTTTTGTAGGTACTCAGGGTCTGGCTGTTACTTACTGTTGTCACGGAGAGGAGGAGAATAAGATGATGGCCATTGCTCAAAAGTGTGGTTTGAATTTGTCAGCATTACCTCGTAAGTAACAAAACCTAAATATATGTTGTTATTGTTAAAAGTATGTTTATAATTTTATATAATTACATAAATCTCTATTTTGCATATCTTCAAAACAACATTCAACACTGCAATATGAGATACTGTATTACCCTGCACTACTTATGATTACATGCTTAATAATTTTTTTTGTACAATTGTCTTTTTTAGCCTCCCTTGATCCCAGTTTAATGGAAGAAGCATGCGACTGGGATATTTGCACAGATGCTTCCAATGCAGATGTGCCGGCATTCACGACTGTTTCCAAAACTGAGAAAAAACGTAGGACACATGAAATGCCAGAGCAAAAAGACAAAACATCTACAGCTACAAAGAGAAGGGGCATTCAAGAAAACTCCAAGCACAAACGGGGTAATGATGGTGATCCGAACTTGTATCCCAAAACTCAGAGCCCCAAACCGTTTAATCGCTCACCCACAGTTTCTCATAATTTGTCTCTCAAAGAACAACAAGAAGCTTTGCCCAAAATTCCACCTCTGAGTTCTTTTAAGACTTGCAACTCTCGATTTATTACATTTGAGGAAGCTCAGCGGGACTTTCAAACTTTCATTACTAAAGGTTTGGGAAGAACAGTAGAAGTTATCAGGCAGTTTGAAAGGAGAGATGAAGGCAGCTCAGAAGATGTGGATGGACATACAGAATCGTTCACACTTGATGACAATAGTGCAAAGAGTGCAGTGGTGACTAGTGAATATAGGAATCAAATAATGTCTCCTACTGTATCGCAAAGTTCTGAGTCAGACATGGAGGAACAATACACTGCAGAAAGCTTAGCTCAAAATGATGAGAAATGCTTCAAAACTGACTTGACACCAAGCAAAAATAGTGACAACCTATGCGTAGTCAAACCAAAGAAAAGTTTTCAGACTGACACAAGTTTAAATTACTCCTCTAAGCTGGAGAAAGATGGAGCTAAATTCATTAGACGTACAGATAAGGCAGCTGTTGAAGATACTCACCAAAACAAGTTTAGAAAAATACCAAAAGAAGTAAGAAAACATAAGCACAATAATTGGAGCGTAATAGTAAAAGAAGTATTAAAGAGCCTGAACGTGTGGAAGAGGAGGAGGAGGAGGAGGAGGATGAGGATGGGTGTAGTATTGACCCATACTGGAGGATGTGGCAGCGCTCATGGGATCAGTACCATCCCTCTCAGCAGTACGCATACCACAGCTACTACAGTGCAGCTCAGTGGATGGCAGCGTATCGAATGAATGCGGTCTATATAGAGGAACTCCTTAAATACTGACTGTAAAAACAGGATGGTGGGCAAAAGCACTTGGAATTATTTTTTTGTGTGTCAGTAAAGACTGTTTTGTAATAAATTAAATAGTATGAATCAATATACCCGCGTGTGTTTTCTCTTACTTGTTCCTTCAGCTTACGTTTATTCATTTAAAATATTTATAATTTATAAATTAGTTGGATAAGGTGTTGTTTTCATGTAACTCTCTAATAGACTTGGGGTATATGTGGAACTTATAGATCAGTATTTTTTTTTTTTTTTTTATGTTTAAACCAGCTGTGTATGTATTTTGTGCACATTCTAGATCATTTAAAAGCGCCCTTGTGCCTTTGATTAGGTCTCCTCAGAAGGTGAGAGGAGAGGTCACGATAGCTACAAATAATTGTATGTCTCATTTAAAAGGGCATTGCAAGGTTAGACGAATCCTGATTACAAGCTTGTCAGCCAGAGCCCTGTAGTCTTCCAATCAGCACCAGGCCCTTGATGAAACAAGTGCACAGCGCAAGGCCGTTTATTATAGGTCAATGTGTAGATTTCGGTCCTTTATTCAAATGATTAGGCATGGAAAGACCATTTGTGTTCCTTGGGCATGGCTGGATTATCCACTCACTAAAACCGTGCTCAGATCATGGGTGCACACAGGTGGAATGACTCAAACTTGCATTGGAAGTCTCGTGAAGAGAATGCTTTTCTGATTTTTAACTGCTCAATTTTGACTCTGTCGTTAATTTTGGTTTGCCTGGAAACTTGTGGGTGTGTTGGGTTGTTTTCCGGACTAAAAGCCTCCAAACTTGTAACAATGCTCTGCTGGTGAGTCTAGCGGTCAGTGACCTCCTGAAATGCTCTGTGGACACGCCGCTGCTCCTCTTCACTTTCCTTCACTACGACAAAGGCGCAGTACCCTCCGTGTCCGTGTGCACTCTGCAGCAGTTCACGTACGCTCTGTGCAGCTGCGTCCAGCTGCTCACGCTGGTCAGCATCAGTGTGGAGCGCTTCCAGGCCATCGCATTCCCTTTTCAGACTGACAAGAGAAGAGTGAGAGTCCGCGTGTGGATCACGTCTATATGGGCTTGGGGCGTGTTTTTGGCGCTTGTCTCGCTCATGCTGTCCAAAAAGGCACTTTTCTACATGCTTTGTAGGCCACATATGGTTTGGGTCAACGAGGGACACGTGCAGTATTCCGACCCGTTTGGACCCTACGTTCTTGTGCCTGTATGGACAATGTCTCTGATAATCATCATTATACATTATGTTCGCATATTTAAGGTTGTGAAACAACACCGTAAAAAAGTGTTCAGTCGCGGCGTGCAGCTGAAACCAACAGTGTCTGCGCACGTCTGGGACTTGCTCCGTGCGCCTTCGCACTCGGGTCCCTTCAGATCTCTCCCAGCGGTGTCCTCCAGCAGTCCGTGTCCACCCCGCCGGGGTGTGCTGCTTGCGCCCGAAGAGGGCGGCTCAGGTGACAGCTCAGAGGGCGCAGGCTCCAAAGGTCCAGAGATAGTGGGAGCGGTGTGTCTCCTCACCCCTGGCGCCAGAGAACAGGGCAAGAAGCAGATGGAGGGTAGACTGGCCCAGCGCTTTGGATACATCATAATCGCCTTCACGCTCTTCTGGGTGCCAATCGTGGTAGTTCTGCTGATGCACGTCTTCTCTTGGCACGACACGACCAGTGTGAGTCTAATAGGCTACTAGGTCTTTTTTGTCAGAGCCATTGCCAATATAAAAACTAAGTAGCCTATTTTTTCCTTTTTCATGACGTTGATAATTTCAGCTTTTTTTTTTTTTTTTTTAAACTTGATTAAAAAAAAAAAAAAAAAAAAAACTCAATCAGATTCATTCTCATGACTTCATGTGGATCTATAACATGAGCAACACACGAGTCCAGTATCTACATTTTTACTTTAACACTGACAAATACATACTTCATTAATGTAAGTAGGCTGTTCATAGGCTTGCTTTGTCAGGCTAGGATTTAGGGTTAGGGCAAATGTAACCAATGCCCAAAGATGTAGATAAAATTGTTCAGTAATCTAGTTCTTCTGGATAATTAGTGAATATTCCTATTTTTTCCAGACACTGCTGGAGCTGGAGACCTCTGCGGTGGTACTGACATGTGTGCAGGCTGCTGTGGATCCTCTCATCTACACACTGGTCACCAGGCAATTTCGCTCCGAACTCCGAAAGATCCTCTCCTCTTTCTCTGTCTGTCAGATTAAATCATGCATCTAAATTAGCTGCAAATTTGGATGTCACCTTTGAGTTAAACTGAAATGAACCAGACTTTCCACAACGATGGCTAGAGACAAGACCAGAACCCACAGACTCTGTATTTGTGGCAGATATTGATGTTTTATCAGGCGCTTCACAGTTGGGACACAAGACAGGTCATAAATAATATCCAACACCTGACAAGATACGCACAGCAGTAGTCTCAACAACGACAGGTGGCATAAGAGGGAAAAGCAAAAGAGTGAAGAAAACTGTCAAAGGCCATAAAAGGACAATCAAAGGAGCACAGAACACAGAGAGACAAGTAATACAAGTACAGACTTCTGTTCTAAATAATAATACAGTTCTTTGACACTGAGTTAAAGATGATTACAGAAGAATTCAAAGTTTGTTATTGAAGTGCGACACAACATGACTTATCTTGAAACAGGGAAGTAAGAAATTAAATCTTTGTGATCACAGAAAAGAGTGAATCCCATTTCCTGTATCATACCCTGTTAATATTTCTGAAGGAAATGTTACAAAGCCATTTTTTTTTCACATAGAAAGGTCCATGATATGTGCTTGTTTGTTTTGTTATTTCACTGTCTATCTCTATGCTGTATCTAGGCAGTTTTTTACTGTGCATATTATTGATCCTGCATTATAGTAGGTCACCACTAAGAGGCATGTGTAATGTGTTTCCCATTTAGAATTAAACACGAACATACATTAATGACCACGATATTCTATCTGAGTTCTAGCGTCAACGTTATGGCTATTGGATAACATCTTCATCTTATTTTCATAAATAGAATTTAACATCTCTATTTTACTACTTACAATCTCATTTGTACAATTAACTATTTACTTTGGCTACTTTTGCTGGGTATATAATTTGGCTAATTTGGTTTATTGCTTGGAAATCATAAAGACTGATTGTAAAGAGCTGCTAATTTGTTGCATCTCGAGTCACAAGAAAACGTGTGCTTATGATATCTCACCTCTGTAAAGTTAAAGGAGTTGGGCTTTGTCTACCAGGGCTGCTGCTGTTTTTCAAAGCTATACTGAGACCTAATACGAGGTCTCACATAAAGATAGAGCTATGTTGGCCTTACAATGACATTTAAGATAAAAAGGCTGACCATGCGGCCTTAAATAGAAGGTTTGTGGTGCTAAAAGGTCAGTGTTCATCGTTACAAAGGTCAGCTTTCAGGGCTGTGATAAGAGACATATGGGGCGAGCTGCAAGTGGGGGAAATTGACAATACAATACTTAATAGGACATATACAGGCAAAACATTATGACCATGTCTATTTTTGGCAGCGATTTATCATTTACACTTTTTTTTTAAGAGATTGTACTTTTCAGAGTAGTTTTCTGACTTCATTCTATTGTTTGAGTTAACTGTACAGTAATGTCATTATGTAACCATTTGAGCTTACCACCAGACTGGATTTGTTGTTATATCTATTCTTTCAAATTACCTAAATCTGTGCATTCCTTTATGTTTTGTCTGTCTGATTAACTTTAGAGATGTATTTACAAACATTTTTGATTTAAACTCTGTGCTCAAGAGAGATATTTTTCCTGGAATCATATAAATATAATTTTTCTCTCCTTGAGTTATCACAGGCATTTTAACTAGAAATATATTAAAGTATCAATACTACCGAAACAAAAACATGGAACACAGCGAGCTGAACAGTTTTAGAATGATCTTGAGCTTTAGCTGAACTACTGTATTAATACAATTATTTAAATAAATATTGTAACTACTATTATAACTACTCTTGTGTACTAATTTTTGTTACTCCACCCTCAATTTAGAGATGTAGCTATACCAATCATTTTAATAGAAGAAAATATATTTATGAAGTTGCTTGGTCATAATGTTGAGTCTGTTTGGCCAATAACAAATCTCTTTTGTCCCGCTCCAGTAATGCTGAGGCAGACTTCCCTGCTTCAAGTTCTCCAGAGGAAAAAATAAAAAAAAAATAAAAAGTAATCTTTGTAACATCAAATAGGACTTAAAGTACAAACATCAAGTTTTCCTAACCACATAGTATACACATACTCAACAACTCTGAAAAATGCCCGCTGAGATCTTGGGGAAGAAAAAGTCAACAGCAATAAAGACTACTGAAAGCATACTTGTGTGCACACAGGAGGTCGGGACAGGACAACTACAACAGAGAAGAGAGAGAGAGAGAGAGAGAGGACAGCTTTACTAGCTCTGCCAAACAATGGTCAATATTACAAAATAGTCTATTAACAATATTCACAATAATTCAGGCTCAGAACAAATTTGTGTCAGAAATTCTCAGCAGTCGCCTTGTGCTTTTTACTTAGATGATTTGACTCCAAAATATACTTTATTTATATTTTTGGTTCTAAGTTCCAGTAAGTCAAGGGTTGTAGGAGGGATATTCAGAAATAAAATCTATATAAAAGAAATAAGTCTCTTTACTGTTACAGGCACATATTGTGTAAAAAGGCTTGTGGCTGAGAATTTTGGACAGAAATGTGTACAAAGAGCCCTTTAGTGTGGCAGCTAGTCAAATATACCATAAACAGAGCTGTAAGGACTCCCAGAAGGTTTCAATCAATAGACACAAATATATCAGGCATACACTCTTTCATACTGTGAACCAAAACATCACATTTCTCTAATCCTCATCTGTACTCATTGGTAAGTGGATACACACTACACACACACACACACCTACCACATGTCTTAAATTGTAATATGGAACCTGAATTGTGGCATATTTGTCTAATCTAATATAAGACAGTACATCTAACAAAAGGGCAAACATACTTTTCTCAATGTCCCCTGCTGAAATACTTACTGTATAGCCACGCCAGAGAAAATCATAAAAGGTGCTTTGTGCACAGTGACACATAAAATACTCCGGGATGATCACCACATCTTTTCCCACATCTTGTCACACGCTCTCACAATCACTCACAATGACCGCTAAAACACAGATAAACTGTATCTAAAAGCCATCCTCCATCTGTACAGAGTCTGTGTCGTTACAGTACGTGACCAGCAGAGGGCAGGCTCCACCAACGTGAACGTCCAAGTCATCCCAGTCTTCTGTCCTGTGCAGTCCTGTCTGTCTTTAACGCCATGAATTTGCTCCTCTTTAGTCTTCACAGTGCCGACACCTTGACGACGTTTTGGTGGGTGGGGCCTGTGGGCAGGTGGGCGTCACCCTCAGGAGTGGTCACTGGTGGTGTGGGAATGCTGATGATGGCTGTGGTGATCTGACTGCCCTGGCAGTTCAGAGGCGCCTGTTCGTCCACACGCATGTTCAGACTAGAGCGGCTACCAGAGGAAACACACACAAGAGTTAGCTTTGTACAGATGGGAAACACTTAGAGACAGTTATAGAGACTTTTTTTTGCAGCTTACTTTTACTTACAACTTGAGTAAGATTTGGATACTCTTTCCACTGAGTAAATATAAACAATAAAAATGTAAGTGACAAAATGAAAACTATGAAAAAAAAATTGTTATTTAATGTATTAGTTTATTTTTTGAAAATACATGATTTTGTGCATGTTTTTGTATGTTTTGTCCTACCAAGTAGATAAACTTCAAATTCAAAATCAGGTGTTGCAATCAGAAAGTAAAGCTAATTTCCTCAAATATTTTTTAGTCTTACTTGTTATTTCTTGTACCACTACTTTGTACTTTTGCTTGAATAATATTATTTAGTAATTTTATCATTAGTAGTTCAAAATTTAGCAACTCTACCCCCCTCTGGTTATTTATGAATTCCCAGTCCCGCATTGAAGCTAGACATGATAATAAAATTGTATGTCTCTTATTCAGTATAATTTCAATGCACAATTACACAGATTACTATTTAAACCAACAGGTGACTTCTTAGAATGCAGCTTTTTAAGTGATTAGATACATCGTTGCAAAGCTTGTCACTTTAATTACACAGACAAACCTTTGTGCGATTTTGAGTATCTGTGTGATAAATCTCATAAAAGCATTGAAAGATGGACTCTTGCTTGCTGCGTATGATATCATTCCATACTAGAATGGTAAAACATCCAATTGGTTTGGGCAATGAGGAGCAAGTGTTTCTGTATTAAATTACACGATATTTTAACAAGCATGGCATTGATTGACATTAGTGGTAGTGTTCATCATACCATTTATTACACCATCAACCCAATAAACATAATAATACTTTCCACTCTAGCAGAAAGAATCCAAACTGAGCCAGGTAAGATAAAGGGAAAGCGAGCCCATGGTCCTGTCATGTCCATGCTAGTTGGTGGTCCTCACCTGGTACTGAGGGGCTGGATGTGGATGGTGCTCAGCTCCTGCAGCCCCTGTGTATGCGTGTGGGTCAGAGGCTGCATGTGCGCTGGCCCACTGGCATTTGGTAGAGGTGTATGGCGCTTCTTGCTTCGGCGGGTGCAGCATGTGCCCGTCACACCATCTTGGCTTGAGAGGGAGGGGCTTCGGGACGGGTAGTTCTGTAGCCCCGCCTCCAGGTAGCTCTGCTGATAATACTGCTCATCTACAAACTCATGGTTCTACAAACAATAAAAGAAAAACAGGGTTGCACTTTTATTGTCCCATAGGGAAATTTGTCTTCTTTCAATGCCTCTGGCCCGTCTCCTCAGGAGCAGTGACGATCAAAGGAGAAACTGTGAGGCGAGAATCACTCTGCCACCTCAGTCACCCAGTGTCACTTAATGCACGCTTGATTAAATTAAATATTATTGAAATGCCCCATTTACACAGTATTCATAACAAATGATAATATAGCTCCATCTTTTTGTTTTCCCAGAAGATACAGTACATGGCAGCGATACATTTCCATGGACATCCTCTGCATTTTATGGTATATTGTATGATTATAAATCATACGATTCACTTTGGGGCAAACATATGATATAGATTCAGTGTTTATGGACTACTGAATGAATCTTTAAATATAGAGGCAGACAAGCGTGCCTCTTAAGGGAAATGCAGCGTACTGGGCATGAAGCTACAGGCACACTTGTATATATGAAACACATGAATCATAAACATAGGCTCATTGCACACGGACGTCACATTCATAACAAGCTTGAGGCTAGACACACAGGATAAACTCAAGCCTGATTCAACTTTTTAGGTTTTGTCACTTCATCTCATTATAAAACCTACCATGTAGACACAAAAATCTGTTTATTCTAAATCATCTAAAGATTAATTATCTCATGTAATCAACTTGAGCTTTGCAACACATTAAAGTTTTGCTCAAAGCACAGTGGTACAGCGGTTAAGGCTCGAGCCTCATAGCAAGAAGGTCCTTGGTTCAAATACCCAGGATACCAGTCTGCATAGGATTTCTTTGTATGCTCTGATTTCCCCTACCATTAAAAACATGCAATATGGGCTTGTGTGCGAAGCTACAGTTAATATTCAAATGTTGATGAAACAAAAAATGTTGGGGTCTGTAATACTGTAATCTCAATAAACAAAATGTGAAACAAAATATTCACAATAAAGACAACAACATAAGGTTGTTCTAGCGTATTGCAAAATAAAACAGTTAAATTAAAGCAAAAATAAGTGTGACATCACACAGTGGAACACAGCATTTTGAGCTTTGCAGATGTAGACAGAATAGTAAACACGATTACACAAATGTGAATGAAATAACATGCAACTATGGCTTTGTTATTGACAAACAAAGGTAAAAGCTGAAAAGGTAAAATTTGTGACTGTAACATAAAGTCTAATTACTTTTCTCTAACAACAGAACAACTTTGACCTTGTTGCATCTGACATGTGGGACTCACTGTGGTTTTCTCCAAACAGTGCAGCAGGTGGTGGTGCTGGCTCTCTATTAGGGAGGTAGATTTACTCAGGCGCTGCTCTTCCTCATTGGACCCCTGTAAAAACACAGATTTTCATCAGATTTAGTAACACTCAACAATGGTCCCAAATGATCAGGTGTGCGGACGGCTGCTTTCTCTGTACCTGATCTGAAAGGTTGATCTTGTATGGGATTTGCTTCGTGGGTAGAGGGAGACAAAAAGGGAGAGTTTTACATGAGGCTTTGGGCCATGATCATGCCAGTATAACACACATTACTATTCAGATGCTTAGAGACATGTCTGCTAACATCAGTGGAGCCAGGACATTGATCTGAGCTGGAAGCACTACTTTAAGACGCACCTAATGGATACCAGCCCTGTATAGCACTACGTCGTGACATTTCCCTCTCTCTCCTTGTAGCCTACGGCAAACTAGCTAATGACTTGTTTTCTACCTTTGGCAATGAGCAGTGTATTTCTCTGTATCTCCGTGCATCATCAAGACACTTATTTATTTCCCAAACACTGTAGAGGTAAAAATGTATTGCCATTTTATCTTGGATTGATGGTGAGTCATAGCCGCTTATGCTGCTTCCAATACCTGTTCCTAAATAGAAAAGTTAGAGAATGCCAATATTGTTTAATTTAGCGGTGCTAAGAATGTAACCTTTTCAACATTTGGCTATGAATGTGGAAGAACAATGCGATTATGAATTATTAAACAGAATGTGGTAAAGTTCAAAGTCACTTTTATAATTCTTGTCTGTATTTAACTTATGTTTTTCGATTGTTAATTTATTTTGACATTTGAAATTTTGAAAAAAATTTTATCCCCATGTATTTAACAATAAATTATGACATATGTTGATCAGTAATTTACGGTACCTTTTGTACACAAAACTAGTTCTAAAATGGTTTATATATAGAAACAGGTTAACTGACTTCCTGGTCAAAAACGCAAAACTGATAATAGTGCGTTCCAGTGGTACTCGGAGCTCGGATCATCTGAGTTCCGACTTGTAAATTCTCACTGGAACAGCCCTCAAACTCGGAGTTCTCACTCGGATCCTCGGAGAGAATTTCATCGTCGGAGGTAAGAAAATCGAACATGGCAGCACCCTGCGTTTTGAGAAAGAAAAACCTCCGACAGCTTCACTACTGATCGTACCTGTGTTATTTTGTCTTTAGTTTGTCTCTACAGTTCACTCGCCTCTGTGACTTTGCTCCTGCGCTGCTCATGCACGTCTGCCGTTATAAACCTGCTGTTATGTGCTGCAACGCTAATGTTGCTAACGGCTATGCGGAGCTAATGTAAACAAAAGCAGAAATTGTGATGTTTTACAAACTGTAAATGTAACAGCAATGTCCGAGTTGATAAACTGACATAAAGACATTTTTTTTGGCTGTTCTGGGCAGTTGCCAAGCTATTTATTACTGGATTGGCTCATTACTATAAAAGTAATCCGACTTAACCACTGGAACACACAACACTCGGAGAAAGCATCACTTCGAGGTCCGAGTTACGACCTCCGAGGACGACTGGAACACACCATGAGATGTCTCTTCATTGCACAATTGAACTTGTTTGTTCGTTTTTGTTTGAAAAACGGCTACATGACAATTTTGAACTGTACATACAGACAAGTGGGCAGAGATAGGTGGTCGGTGAAAACTTTTCTGACTTGAGCATCAGCTACATGACATTTGTTACTCAACATGCATTAATCGATGCAAATACAACTTCAAGAAAATTAACGATGAAAGAACATTATTATAACATGGTTAAAATCTCAAAAAACTGTATTTTACATAATACTACTTTTAACAATTCAGGAGATTAAACTGTACTTTTTAACTACTGTGCAACAAAGACATATTTCTCATGTTTTTTTGCAAAACCTTTTGATGCCTACCAAATGCTTTAGATCAGTTTTATAACCAACGTCACATTGACTAAGACACCAGAGGATCAGTGCATGTTTGTCCAAAGTAAAATGTATGACACGGTTTAGCTTACAGCACAAAGAACTCGAGTGTGCACTTGACAAACATGGCCAATCATAACCTCATCCTTCTCCACACAACATGTCTGGTGTGTTGCCAGCACTTGTCAGGAGCCGTGTTTGGAAGTACTGTCTGTTTCTGATATACACACTTTCAATGTGTTGCATCAGTCTTTTTCCAGCAAAATCTGTACTTCAACTGTTTATTAAAAAACACAAAATATACTACCTTGATTATGCACACTTTAAGATTTGTGGGGGTCTTTTATGAACTTTTTGTGTGTGTAGTGAAGTTGTCTTTGCTGACAAAGTGGTTTGTATGGAGGTGGTGACAACCCTGCATCGGGCTGAGTGCTCACCTGTGTATTCTGTATTACATGAGGCTAAGACGGCAGTAAAACACAGGTGTTTAGACAGAGTTATTTCAGTCCCTGACTGTGCAAAGGGCCGTCTCAGCACAGTGTCTGGAGGCGGCCCGGATCACCACCCAGGTGGCCACCATGCTGTAGTGAGGAAACAGCTCGATCTGCACAGCCACAAAACACTGGCTCTCTGCATGTGGCTGTGCATGTGGCCAGTGCAAAGACACCTATTAGAAAAAAGACTAGTTTTTCTGCAGCGACTTTAGGGTCAAATCAAGAGTTTGTATGCAATGTCTTAAAACAAAAGTTTGAGGCAGTAAATCACAGCCTTGTTAAAGAGCTAAAAATTAATCAGTTAATTTGTGTTTGTTGTTTGTTAATAAACTGTGTATACTGTATTTTGACAGAATAGTCTGCTGTTTCAATTCACTTTTAGTCAATTTGGCTGCAAACGGTTTTTGACATATTAGATGACTTTATAGAATTGCTTGGCTCACATACAATTTCATCCTCTCTTTTTTCTTCAGTTATTGACCCAAAATGTCAGATTTTTATAAAAATGAGGGGAATTCACAAAGAAATAAAACAATATTGTTTGTTGGGCTGTGAAAATCTATTAAAATTTGTGAAAATCTATGAGATCAGGTTGAGAGAGCTGGCAGGGAAAGAGTTAATAATGTTTCAGCTTTGTGTCTAAATACCTGCGAAAGTATTAATCTGTAAGAAACTTGTATTAGAATACATTGGTCTTTCAAATGAATTTTTAAACTTTTTGTATTCCAAAACAGATAGCATACTTAGTTCAAACAGCTCGAAAATGCACTTGTTCCTTCACCAGAGTCTAAATGTTGTGGAATTAGTATTGAAGCCAATGTTTTTGTTGAGCTGTGTGTCTCCTCCAGGCCACAAGAGTTTGCGACTGCAGCATTTTGTGAGGCGGGGAGCGGTTTTGTTGTGTTTACATTTTGTGCATTTTGCCTTGAGCTTGTTACTCAGTCGGACAGCTGGGTTCAAAGATGCTCTGGCTTATCAAATGAGAACACAGTTTGCCTCTCTGACGGAGACGACCGGCTGGGTGAATTCTAAGAACCGATAAATTAAATTTGGTGAACCGCGGCTTCAGTGACCTCAAAGCTTCTTGTTTTTGTCCAATGTATGTAACTCAGATCAGCTCAAGAACAAGATGACTGAGTCACCTATGGCCACGCCCATTATTTAGAAAACCTCCCTTTCATTCCTTTAAAGTGAATTTAATTTTTTTTTAAGGCATATCGGCAGCTAACCAACCATTGCAATCAATACAACTACTGCAAAAAACATGCTTATCTTTTTAAGAGCTCATAGCAGTTCTATTTGTCTGTGCATAAGGATTTTATCATATAATTTCATATAATTTTTAACCATCCTTGGTTAGTACTGAGCAATATTATAACATATATCATAAATTGTGATACACAGGTGTAAAAAACAAATATTGATATAGAAATAAAATATAAGGAGATGAAACAGATCTGCCAGCTAAAGACCTATAACCTATATTAGAAAAGCCACCACTAAACGGACTATAAACAATTTTTGCTTTCTTAAAAATGTAAACAAACAGAAATAATAATAAACAGATAAACTTAGTGGAGATAGGTAAATAAGTGGGACATTATTGGACGCAGAGAGGACATTGCAGACTAATTTGCAGATACATTAACAAAATATCTGTGCTGGGGGAAATTTGATTTTAAATTATTGTATTATTAAAAATCTGATATAGTCGATTTACAGTGCCAGTATATCATCAATTTTATTGTTATTCCAAAATTGTCTCTTTTATATTGTGACACACTTGTCCCGCCCTAGCATCAGTGACAACAGAGCAAAGTTTGAGGTAGACAACAGTGACAGGTGACATTGTGGCGTCCTTCTTACCGTCAGCTCCAGAGCTTCATTGAACAGGCCGTTGCGTTTGCCGTGGATGAAGGGACCTGAGCTCCCTGTCTTGGTGATTCGTATCCTGGCCAAACGTGCTTTCTACAGAAATAAAAAGAACATATTCAGTGAGACATTCTCCATCACATGCACATGCCAAAAATACTAGGGATTATATTGACACTTCCCTCTGATTTCAGCTACAACATGCCTCAGTTTATAAAGGTGTTATCTTGAGGACAAAATCAAACATGATCAACTAAGTTATTCACTTTGAAGCATCATGATAAATTCGCTCTGATCTCCTGGAATACTTATGAATCATTGATGCTGACTACACAGTACACACACTCCTTGGATGAGACCAGATAGTTTAACAGCAACATGAGAACAGAAATAACAGCGCAGAGAAGAAGAAAAGAGGTGCATGTATTTATTGATTAGTTTTCAGTCATTACTGCTTATTAGAAAGTCTGCAGCTGCTTGTCAAACAAATACTACACCAACATCGTTAGATCAGATTAAATATGTATGGGGCTCAAAAATTACTCTACTGTAGTTGCACTTGTAATTTTATTTCTTTGTAGTAGTGCAACATCTGACTTGTAGAACATTAAAAAGGTTTAATTTGTATGACTTTTTTATGACTTGAGGCTTGTCTTTGACCACTACATAACTGATATGCTCTTGTGGTAATATTTTATTCGTGCAGGTAGGCTCAAGGTTCAAAGTTTCGAAGATATTTATTGTCATATACACATTAAAAATATGTAATTCAAAGTAATTCTTACATGTTTAGCAATAGTAGTTACCTATATTACAAACACAATAGACCATACAAGCACTTGCGCTATTTACAGTCATTAATTATTTAAAAGTCTTCTGATGGTAAAAGTTCATTCTGGGATTTGAGAGGTGTCTGTAGCAGTGTTTGGACCTTTTATTTCATTTGTTTACTGTAGCTAGCTGCACATTGCCTGATTGATCTCTCATTTGCGGATGTAAAGGGATTGTTGCTGTGTCCGGTGTTTACTGGACATACCATGTTGGTATTTACCGTACATATTTATGTTGTCATGTGCATATTCATATTAGTAAGGCTAATATGCCATTCTACAGTATAATCTCAGTGTCAAGTTTATAAAAAATACTTTCAACCTTTCAACAATATGATGTCTAGATAAAAAAAGAAAGCCTGCCAAACTTTTTATAATCATTTGCCAATAAAAGTCTATCGGGCTATATATTAGTATTTTCTATTTTTTAGTCCCCAAAAAATCAAGAATGGTTGGGCCCTACTGCAGAATCAACTCCTAAGTTTTGACTCAAACATAAGAGCTGCAGATTTGGGAATGTGGATCAACTTGAGCTGTCAATTATACATACCACTGTACATTTAAAAACAATTACCAAGTGAAGTCATTTGTAATTTCTCTCCAACTTACTTTCAGTAAGTCGGTGTAGACTCACAGTCTTTGTCTGCTTTGCTTTGACGAGCCTGAACTCTAAAAATAGCTCAAACTGGAATCCAATTAAGTGAAATATACGAAGTGAAGTATGGACACAGAGCACTCTTAAGCCAAGTGTATACACACTGCAGCAGGGTTAATTAAGCATGTGCCACTTGTTTGCATATCTCAATGTGCACTTTCTCATAGCTGAATTGACTTTATAACATAAACACCACATAGAGAGTCGCCACACATGGCTAAGATTATGAAAATGTATGGTAATGTGTCCTCATCCCTCACTTCGATTTCATTTAAAACATGGTAATGTGTTCTGACCTGCAGGTAGCTCAAGCTGTGATCTAGTAATCTAAAACCAGGCAGGGGAGATAAATACATAGTTTATAATGCATATTGCACAAAAGGCTCCGTCTTAAACATAGATTTATATAAAAAAAAGAATCTGCAAATTCATTGCCTTTGCTTCACCTATGAGGTATAAATCCTGAACTTTATTCAAAAGAGAGTAAAGATTTCTGCACTAGGGTCACCAGACTATAAACTGTAAGTATACTTCCTCTGCGTAATAAAAAAAAAAAAAAATCATTTACTTTTTTAAACGCAGATCTTATAATGACAAGAAAATATTTATTTGGTGTTGGAAAGGTTAGTTTATTGTCCAAAAAGTATGGTATTGTGGTATCAAAGTTGTTTTTGGTTAGCAAACTTATTCCACAGTATCCAAATCAAGTTTGACAACACTTCTCTTGTCTTATGACATTTGAAACCTTGTCTATAGTTTCAGGCCATTCACTCTCACTTCTTGTTGTCCTTGATAAGTTTGCTTTTTTGTGCCCTTTTCCTCTGACTCCATATAGATGTTTATATGCTGGCGCAGCAGTCCCACAGGCCTTTGGGATAACCCTACTTTGTGTTCCTGGCATTGCGCTTTAGCCAATAGCGTCCTGTCTCTGGGGTCACCATGCCAACGGAGGCTGTTGTGTGGCAGTGCTGGTAATGGAGGGGATGCTAAGAACGCGTACCTCTACATTCAATCTACTTGTGCTGGGCGCTCTGATAGATTCTCTGCGCCTCTGGGACCAAGGGGCTGGTGTCGGAGGCCCTTCTCTGCTTTCAAGAGAGAGATTAGGCCAGGATTCTTGCTGAAGCATCATTCGGAGCACAAGTTAAAGGGAAGTGTAGAGAGGGGCGTTTGATTAAGGCACTGGAGGTACATGGTTGCAGCACTGGATCAAGCACACAGTAAATGCAGCACAACATAGGGCACCAGCTCTCAGTGTTTAAGTGCATATAATGATGTGATTTTACATTTTTTATTTATTTATTCAACAATTTCTATTTATACTACGATATATTCCAATAGCCTGTTGTTGAGAGGCAGCAGATGTTTCTTAAGTTACTATAAATTTGACCTTGACAGACAAAAGTTCCACATTGCCTCAGGTAATAACAAGTCAGGTTGCTTCCTCATTTGCATTTAGTGCTGTGAAAAACAAAACCTTTATTAAAGAGCAAGGTGTTTTCTTTTACACACACACACACACACACACACACACAAAAAACAACATTATGTAAATAAATAACACTTAAAAACTAAGTTACAGTAACCATAAAAACTACGCTTTCTTATTTCCAATTACTAGCATTCTTCACTTTCTAGAGCAGTACTTTTTTTGTGTAGTGGGAATAAACATAAGTTGTTTGTTCATTAGGTGATTACAAAGTTGCCTGCTACTTCTAACATATCTAAAGAGATTTTCATTGAGGCTTGATTCAGAAACAGACCTTGTTGTGTCTTATTTACAAAACAATTTTACACTCTAGTGTATAGTAATTACACAGAACAGAAGAAGCAAGAGCAGAGTTTAATAAAGAGGCACAAAGGGCGAGACGACAGGATCAAACTGAAATTACACCCTCCGCTAAACAGCCGACTCACTGTCTGTGTACACACTTATATTAGTGAACTGTACATGATAGGTCCTCGTGTTCCATTTGTGTTGTCTATTCTGTTAACTGATTGTCTGATTCAAGAATAGAAAGAATAACTTATGTATTCAAATATATGTGTTTCAAAAAGTAAAGTAAAAAAGTACGTACTCAAGAAGGTCTTTGCAAAAAGAAAAGTTTGTTGTGCAGCAAAATATAGACAAAAATCTAAGGCACTTTTTGATAATTACAATAATAATAATAAAACCCCTTATTACTGCTCGGCGACTAGGCACCCACCTGTTTGGGCTTTGCTTGGGCTTCCATGGTTGAAAACAAAAAACACCCCAAGGTGTCTAGAAAATAAGTGGCATTTACAGCTAATGTGGTGTTTGCAGCTTTTAGTTGGTTAAAATTTTTGCATATAACTTAAACGAAGATCAACATATTCTAAAAACCTTAATCAATCTAAGCATAATATCTTCAAATCTAAGTTTTTATTCACTGTCTACAAAAAAGTTCAGGTACACTTGTGCTAGTGAGTAAAGGTGTTTGAACTCTTTGACTCCAGAAGTGATGAGGAGGTGTGAACGTTCAGTCACAACTCAGAATTGTGAATGGCGACACTGTCACACTCTGTAAAAAGACATAATCCAAGTTTAGCTCTGTGATTTTGTGTTATTTTGGGGTTAAGCTGTCTTTGAGCTGTGGACTTGCTCTTTCCCCAAATCAATTCTCGCTGCTGTCCTGAGCATCCCGGCTTCACCACCTCCCAAATGGATTTAGCACAAGTCCATTTTATCTCAGTTCTCTCCCCTAAAACCTTGTCTATTTGTGAGCACACTATACCTTTGGAGAAACTTAGTTTCTCTCCTCATGGCGGAAATGTCAACACGTATAAAAGCAAGAATGGGAGAAGAGTGGCAGCTGGAAACAAAATCTAGTGTGTCACAAAGTTGTGGGTGATCTTGTGTGTTTGTGTGCTGACTTCCCCATCAGATGGTGGTGTGGTTGAGAGGCAAGCTGGAGGCCCAACATAATCTTGTCTCAAAATTTGATTGCTCCACTTTTTCTCTAAGTCAAATCTTATAGAGAAGCTTGAGCAGAGCTACACCTCACAAGTTGCTATCAATTGTTTTTCAACTTTTATTTAAAAAAATAAAAAACTTTAATAAAGTCTCACTTATGGATAAAGAGCTTGAGAGGTTTGAGAGCACAGTCTGGTATTTTTAAAAGATCATTTTGGCTCTGATTCTGCTAGTTTGAGCCCCTGCAATGGCGGCATGTGGTGGTGAAAAAGATTTGTGCTGGTGTGGCTCCAGTATACTTAATCCTAAAAGAGTGAATGTCTTAAATTGCAGCTTGGTAACTGGAGGAGGGGAGATGAAGGGGAATATCAAATTTGGATCAGAGGAAAGGCCCTTCACTGTCCAAAAACATTCAGCCTTCTTCATGTATAAATACACACAGTAATTTTCTGTTCAATTTACAGCAATACAGTAGACGGCTTGCATTTATATAAGATCACAGAACAAAAGCTGAAGCTGTTAGGTTGAATGCACTGTGTTTTTTGTTCTTTATTTCAGATTATTATTATTATTATTATTGTTATTGTTATTGTTATTATTATTGTTGTTGTTGTTGTTATTAATATTATTATTATTATTATTATTATTATTATTATTATTATTATTTTCAAGACAACACTTATAAAAAAGGGAAGGGCCGTAGAGGGCATCAGGACAGACTGTTGGGCAGTGATTGTGGTTGTAGTGTGGTCTATCTATCCTGTGGTACTTGTACACGCACTCAGACGCTTGCCCACACTTAACACAAGCTGATCCTGTGTGTCTCAATAGCTTTTCTGCTGTGGACTGGGCAGAATGTAAGGGGGTGCAAGAAAAGTCACACAGGACAAATTAGAAATACAAATTCAATTCAAGCTATTTCATCCTGCCCATCCTTCTGTCAGAGCAGTCTTGCAGGGCAATCTCAAATAGATATAACAAAACACAGTGATAAAATTCTACAAGGTATCTTCAAGCAAGGTACAGCATGTGTATTTGAACTATGTTATACAGTGCATATACACATGCTGTTGAGCTCATCACATAGTATGGCACCTACCGCCATTTCCATTAGACATTGTAGATGTTTGTGATGCCCAATGAATTAGCAATGACAGTACAGTAGAAGTCTGTCTAACTACCACTCATTGTTGATCTGAAAAGCTAGACTGGTCTGATCGTTTATACATCCAATTCACAGAAGAATGTTGGTGCTGATAGTCTAAACTATAGAGAAAAGGCAGGGTTGCGATCCATGTGTATAGTGTGCATTACATTTGTCTCCCCAGTGTCTCTCCACCCTACACACACTGAACATTGCAACTGGTGGCACAGCTCATGCATCTCTCCTTTGTGCTCTATGACCGATCAGGTCCGTCTCCGCTGCACCGCCCAGATGGGTGGCTAATTGTAATGGGGCCCCAGAACAGCTAACAATTAGACCTATATGAAGATGGATGTTGATGGGGCTGTGGAGAACTGAGGAGAGCAAAATGAATGGAAAATTGAGTCGAATAGAAAGAGCTGTAGGCCTAACACTCTGGTTGCTTGCCTGTTCTTTTTGTCCTTGTTGTCACAGCTCTGAAAGGCAATCTTCAATGGCTATTTTGTTTTATTCTCTGCTTGTTCTAAGAAATGGATCAGAGAACAAAGAATTCCAGCTGAATTATTCCCATGAGCTGGTAGTCAATGCAGAACAAATGACATCATAACTTAAGAAAGAATGAGCACTGACACTTGTTTAATGGTCATGGTAATGGTTTGAAGGGTCACATGTATTTGAGGTTATGGGGCATTAAGACCATTAAATGCTAAGATAGTGACCACTAACAGCAGACTGAAACATATGGCAGGACTGGAAAATTATGGAACAGACAGGTCAATCGAGCAGACAGCAAGGATTGCTATGAAAGTAAGTTATTACAAATTATTCCCATCTTTTTCTACTCGAAATTATATATGTTTTATAAAATTAAAGGGATGTTTATGCCCTTGTAGAAATGTATTAGTGTGTAACTCTCAAATACTTTAATGTGCTTTTCTGGCCAGCCAAGACTACACACCTTTTCTGTCGTAGACACATATTGTGAAGACAGGTATAATTTTCTTAACCTGGCCAGCCAGATGGTTTATCTCACAATATTTGTGAATTCACAAACACGAGATAAACCATCTGGCCTTCCAGCCGCCCGATTAGTTTGAGAGTCCGAAACGGCGGTGGTTCGACTCACTCACATCACAGCAGCGTGGTTTTGAGGCCCAATCACATTGTAGCAGGGCCGGCTAAGACGGGCTGTTAGCGCCTTGCCGACGCTGAGTTTCATTCAAGCTAAACAAAGATGGCTGCTCTCGTGGATGTGCGTGTTGTTCGCGGCTTTTGATTTGGTTCTAGCAGAAATACGGAGTAATTTCTTTTTGAAAGAAGAGCAGTGTGTGTGACATGTACTTGTTCTTTCCCATGCGGACTTGGATACACCATTATGACTTGTTGCTGTGATTGGCTAGCTCAAATAAGGTAGGCCCCACACCCAATCAGCTAGAAGTATTGCACTAAATGCCCCACCTTTTCTTGAACGCCTTCAGCGAGTAAAGTCCCAGATGGATATAGTGAGAACTCAGATAGGAGTTCAACACATATCCATCTGGCATGAGCCAGATTATAATTTTCTGTCTTCACAAATTATAATTGTGACTGACAGGTGGATTAAGCAATTAGAGAAATGGCTGGTCTGTACACAAGTCATGAGTTCTTACAAGTGCGTCACAAGTATGGATGAAATATCACAGATGGTGAGCAGGGATGGGACGAGATCTCGTGCCGAGAGATCTCGCGAGATCAAACTGTCACGATAGTGTGTGCACACGTACTGAACTGTCTCGTGAGATTTTTCCATGGTCATGAAATTAAGTTTTGTATCTTTGAGCAGCTGTAGTAAATATTCTCCTCCACACACAGACTTCTGACAGAAAACAGTCTAAACTCTGTCTCAGTTTTTATTTCGTAAAGATAGGACCAATATTGACAGAGATATTTAGTCCTAAACATTGTAAAAGCGTGAAAAATATATAACGTTAATTGTCAAATATACGCGCGGACATCGCGGGAACAGCGCAGTGTTTTTCACACTTAAACATAGTTTAAAATAGATCCACAAAGAGATATTTTGGCCTATATCACCAATAACTGTAAAAAGTACGAAAGTCTCCTGGTCCCTGTCAGCAGCATGGAAGAATCAGCAGCAGTGCTGTGAAGGAAGAGAAAGGGGGCGGAGCCTGAGCTACATCAATTTCAGTCAAAACTCAAATCGTTGAAATAATAAAAATCCAAGGTGATACACATAATGAAAGGTAAAGCTAAACTAAAAGAAAATAAACTAACAATAATAAATATTACAAATTATTATTATTTTTTTATTTGCCTTGTTTAAAGTCTAAATTGAAACAATTAATGCAAATTATTTAAAAATCTTGTCTCGTCTTGATCTCGTGGATCCAATCTCGTGGCTCGTCTTGTCTCGTGAAAAATCTGTCACGTCCCACCCCTAATGGTGAGCATTGAACAATAAAAAAAATATATAAATACTTTGTGGAGCACGAGTTTTAACTTCATCATACATTTTTTTAAATATTTTTCTTCTTACACGCTCATTTAGATCAGATGTACGTGCCTTTCCACATATTTTACCAATGCCATTGCCTTGGCCATTTAGTCCCTGGGGCCCAATATTCAATACATTATAAAAACACAAAATGTGGTCAATACGTTTTCTATCCAATCAAACCTGAATCACGACTTCAAGATGGCTGCTTGTACACAGCCATATGGGCAGATGCACCTTCCTGGGGGCCAGCACCTCATCTGTTGAACGGCTATTTCAGGAAGGAACAACATTAGGACACACATGGCCTCCAGCTTTTCTCCACCTTCCCTCAACACATCTCCTTCACCACTGCATAACATACATCTCATTCTCTCTGATCTCTTTTGAAAAACGCTGCCTCCTCCTCTCCACACTCGAGAGTCTTCCTCGACAGCCAGGGTCATGGTTAGTTAAGGCTGGGCAGCGGTAGGGCCATGGCTGGAGTGCGGGACGTTAAACACATTTGCGTTAATCAGAGCATGTGCAAAGATGGATGACAGTAATCAGACTGAAGAGAGAAAAAATACAGAAAGGAGCGCTGATAAGTAAACAGGACAGGGGTGCTGTGTTGAATATGCAAGTGCACATTAGTGCTGGGCGATATGGAAAAAAACGTATATCCCGATATAGATTTTTTTATATCACGATAACGATATATATCACGATATACCATAATTAAGTAAGTTTTCAATTATTCACTGTAAAGTTTGACACTATTTCATTGCTTACTTTTCTCAACTTCATTTTGAAGTGAATTTAACTAAACTGTCACAAATGAGACTCATTATAGTGAAGAGGAAAGAGAAAAGTCATGTTTTCTATGTTTATAATTGTATTAAAACATGTTTATGTATTAAAACAATATTTTCCAATTGTGTAAATGCTGTAAAATAAAAATAAATCCATTTATAAAACAATTTGCTAATTTACTCATCAAGTAAAGTTAGATTAAACAAAACAAAAAAATATATACCGTTTTTATTTAATTTAATAGCTTATTTGTGCTGTGTTTGGCACTGGCCCTTTAACACCTACAGGTTGGGGCTGTAGTTAGCGCTTTAGTTTCCCCTCGCCAACAACAGGCACACGTCAAAGTAAACTACAGAGCAAAGTGATTAGGAGTACTTTGTCCCGTTCATCAGCGCTGCTTCGCTGGTGTTTAACGGAGCGCTATTGGGTCATTGGCCACGGCAATGCGTACATGGAGACAGGCGGAGCGCTCCACGAGGCTCTGGCTGCGGACCTGCACCGAGAGCGCGCGGACCGACAGGCAGAGTGAACACAGATATAGCGGGACGTGCGCACGGCAGGCAGGGCGCGGTGGAACTCTGGCGAGAGTGACAACGAGTGACGAAAGAAAAAGCGAGCCACACCGGCTGTCTCTGTTCACGACGCGGCGCTGACTGCAGCCCGGGCCACTCCTCCTTCCTCCGGACAGCGGTCTTTACCAACTCTCTCTCTCTTCTGACGCGCTCAAAGACGCGCTGGTGCGCTGGGAGAGAGAAAGAAAGGGCGACTCTGACGATGTACAAAAAGTACTTTAAGTATGGTTTTGTTGAAGTTACGCTATAACACGTGAGACAAAGCACGTTTAATACCACACACACGACTTATTTGCTGAAATGATTGATAAAATTAGGTTACAGACGATAGAAACGATAGAAGAGAAATGGCACGATAGACGCTTTTCTATCGTCCCCACGATATGTATCGTCATATCACACAGCCCTAGTGCACATTATAGATAGTCCGAGATATACGCGCACATTTAGTTTAAAAGAAGCCTATTTGGCATACTGCTGCGGTTTACATTTATTTTGAAGGCCTTGTTGAACAGTGAACATTTAGTTGCACATGGATATTTCTTGAGGACCATGCAAGGTCATGGTTTCGAGAAAATAATTTGTGGCTTAATTGAGAACCTAAAGGTTGCTTCCTTAAAAATGTAAAACAGAAATAATTCATTTTTAAACTTCCTATTTACTGTATGAAAGAGTCCAGCTTCAGAACAAGTTTTCTATTTAAACCTCACGTTTTCCATGATCAGGCGGTCCATTTGTTGTAATTTTTTCGTAATATGTTATCCTACAAATGGCAAATAAAACTAAACTAAACTAATATTTCGTGGTAGCGTTAATTCTCCTCTCGAAAGCTTAATTGTTAAATAAAGTTGTTGTTATATTATATAGCTCTAATAAGGATGTGATGTCACCTTTGTGTCTCTCCTCTGTGCGAGCTCATTTACAGCATTAGCTCACAGGGGAGGCCAGAAAGAGGCAAAAGCTTCATGGTTCACACAGAATGATTTATGGCCACTTTGTGAGCATAAACAGCTAACTTTCTGTCGGCGGACACCATACTTCTTTAGGGCTGACAAGAAAACAACACTAGGTCATTTTAGGTAAAATTAAACAAAAACTACATCACTTTAGAGGTGTAGCCAAAAAGGACGTGACAGAAAATACGTTTTTTATATATTTTGATATGCTATATAAGAGTAATGTTACTAAAAATGTTATTTATACCATTATATTATGTTGTTATATATAATACATATTTTTGGAGAGAAAATTTTACAGAACTACTCGGCCACAGTTAAATATCAAAATTAAGATGCAAGAAATGAAAGTGTGTATATGTGAAGACAGGGAAACAAAGCTATTCTAAGTCTGAGTAAAGCAGTAAATAGTGATGATGAGTCAAAACAGCTGGACATTTAATCAGAGAAGGGTTGTCAAAAAAAAAAAAAAAAGCTACCTCGATACTAATCGATACTAAAACTGATATCAGTCTTTTTGAAACTTCACAGAAAACTTTCCCTTTCAGACAATGCAGTAAAAAGACCATTTGGCCCAAAGATCTGTTCTTTTACACACGTACACAGCAAAACGTGAGCCCTCTGTCAGTCTTTGAATTATGTTTCTAGCCTTTATGATCGCAGAGAAACGTCAGGTTAAGTTCTTAAAAACATATTCATGTTTAGTTTGAATGACGCAAACCTCGGGGTGAACACCTGTGGTAAAAAATCTGACAAAAACAGCACGTCTTCAAACTTTCACAAATTATACTATTAATCATTATTATTTAATTTATTTATCATAAGTCTGAGGTTGATGAAAAAGGCAGACGAAAGCTGTGGCTCTGCTTGGTCATTCGCTGCACACGCTAAGCCCCGCCCCTTTCTGCTGTAGCCTACTGAATCATTGGAAATGATGAAATATCAAATACTGCATTTACTCGTTAAGGAACAAATGTGTCTGATAAAGGAAAATATCTAGTCTTAATGTAAAGGTTCATGAATCAAGTCAATCATAAACTAATACTCCATTAAAATACCTATTTTACTTATTTTAATAATAATATCAACAAGACAAACATACATAAAAAAAATAATAAAAAAGTAAAAATTCTACTATAATAATATATATTTTTTAAAGTTCACTCTAGTATCAAAATCAGTATTGAGTTTTTTTAAAGTATCGAATCAAATTTGAAATTTTAGTATCCTGACAACACTAAATCAGAGTAAAAAAATGTACCAAATACATTACTATAAATCTATGTACTTTTGTATTAGTGCAGGAGGTGTGTGGGATGTCATGATAAGATCAGCGCTCTTCAGAGAAAGAAAGAGTCCAGCCGGCTGGTGGAGTGGAGCAGGTCCATTTCTCATTGATTGAAGAGAAATCAAATTTTATTCACCTGTACCTTCTGCGCCCGCCGCTTGTCTGCTCTCTGGTTTTGGTGGTAGATGCGGCTAAAGTTGGACACGATGACAGGGACAGGAAGGGCAATTACCAGGACCCCACTCAAGGAGCAGATTGAGCCAAAAATCTTTCCTGCGATTGTCTTGGGAACCATGTCTCCATACCTGTAACGGAAAAGAGCATTTAGCGAAATAAATAATAATTTAGAATTAGAATTTTTTTTAGTAACTCAATGTTTCTGTTTTTTAGAATGTTCCACTCCATAACATCAAATGTATTAACTTTAATCCCTCATTCATCGATAAAAATATTCTGTATTGTGTAAAAAAAAAAAAAAAAAGAAAATGCAGGGCAGCTAAGCTTAATGCAAGACTGTGGAACATTCCAGGCAAAACAACAACATAATGAGACAAACCAATCCCCAGAAAACTTACATAGTGGACCTGAACAGATGACTATCCAGTAACATTATTCCAGAAAATCATTATTAACTTGACACCATTTCCCCCACGTTTTTCACATTAATTCGAATAAAACTCAGAATAAGATAAATCCTACAAAGCATGTCATCAGAACCAGGTAAAAGAGTCCATACCATTAACCTTTAGAGAAAACCACGTTTGCCTAAAGTCATTTACTTCAAATCAGCTGAAATATTTGCAAGTCCAAATGCAATCTCATCTAAAACTCAAAACAAAGAAAACACAATTATATTCTGTCCTCAGAAGACTTCACAGGGGAAGCAACAGCAAGATAAAAAATACATCCATCCATTTTCTTCCACTTATTCGAATTTCTGCTGTAAGCAGGAATGCCTAAACTTCCCTTACACTTTTTCCAGTTCCTCTGGGGGAGCCCAACATAACTGAGAGAAAAACAGAAAGAAAAATATATCAATAACGTAACAATATGTAACATTTACGTTTGTACAAAGAAACTTTTATTACCAAGAGTCCCTTCATTGCATTTCTGCATAAGAAAGCTTGGTAATTTGTTTCTCTTTGCTAGATACACTTTGTAGTATCGCTTATGCAAATTAAATTTCAAAATGTACTACTAATTAGCGTCATGCACTGTGCAGACACTACAATTCATAGGTGAAACTACTACTGACAATATTATGTGGTAGTATTTACTTGCCCACATAAAAGCAAAGAGCTCAACATTTTTACAGTATGTGCGTACTGTTGGTTACTTTCTACATGTACCATGTTGGATACATACAGTAGATATTATAGGTCAATGACTGCATAAATCACATTCTTGTATGACAATATTTTCTAGAGGAACCCTTACAGTTTAGTTCCATGCCAAACTGACAGCTCACTGCATTTAACTGGAAACACTGTAACACAAGCAAGAAGTTCAGCCGACCAAAGCTCAAGATTGAAAATAAAACAAACATTGTGGTTCTGCCCGGGACTTCATTTCAGAAACATCCTATCCAGAGCTGTAAATCAGAGCCCATATGTGCAGACACAATGCTCATACAAACAGAAGACATGTTTGGGTCTACTGACAGCCACCTTAGACCCTATACAGCTGCCAGAGTGAATAATACTGTATAATGTTTCAGCCATAAGAAATCCATGTTTATGCAGTGACTAGCAGTCACGCACATGCATGCTCACATTTAGATTGCTTCAGGCAAAACATTGCGTTTCTGTTTTTTACATAAACCAATGCATTCATCATTAACATCAGACTCTTCCACACACACTTGTGCAAACAGGCTTCAAGGTACAAGCTTGTTAGTGCATTCAGGGAAAAAAGTAATGAATGCAATGCCATAAACCTGAACATAAATTGCTCAAGTACATGTGAGCAGCCTCTGCCCATTAAACCTACACTAATTGTGTCGACAATATTAAGTGCAGTGTCAATTATTAATAGTAGAAAAAACAAAACAGTCAGATGTCTTTCTAAAACAAATTATCGAGCACAACCAAACTGTTGTCCTCAGCCTATATTTTACAATGATGTAAATGATCCCCTGTAGGCTCCCCATGACGGAGCAGTAATCGCCATGAGGACTTGCTTGAGTTATTCCTTTTAAAGCTTATAATGAAACTGCACTAGTAGCTTTTTGAAGAAATCAAGAGCCATCCTAGAAGAAAGTACAAAAAAGTGTCATAAAACCTTCCAAACTCATTTGTTTGGGCACAAAAATGGCCAAGTGCTTAGTGAGAAGTGCTTTTTACATGGAGTCTATTACCCGCACATGGAGATGTCCATATCCGTAACCAAGACTATGCTTACTACCAGTATCCATCCTCCCTTTCCTTTTGAACTATAATGGCCCTTTTACCCAAATTAGGCAATAACTATCCCATCAGTGGTACAAAAGCCATATCACTACAAACATTTCATCTCCTCCCAATGCAGACAGTGTTCCCATTAGTAGAAATGAACAGCTAATCATATTCATCTGCAAGTCTTCTGTAATGGGCTCTTCTCAGATGGCTTGATAGAGGCCTTTCTCCCTTCTAATACCGCACTCAATTTGCAGCTCCCATTTAGTCAAGCTGTCCTGTCTGAGCTGATACCATCTCAGGGCCATTATACATGTCACGGAGATAAAACGGGGCCCACACACATTAAAAAAGCAACAGAGGGGCGGAGGGATTGTGGTGTCTATCTGATAAGCATGTTCTGCTGTTAGTTCCACCTCTCCTGCCAACACTCAAACTGGGGTCAAGTTGTTTAAAATGAGGCTGAATGCTTAAGTGGCACAGTAATGTCGACCAAATAAAGTATACATGAGTTTGAAAGTGATGGTGACTGAAACTCATGAATAGAGCAATATTTTTGTCCTTTAAATCAGCAGTGAAAAGTATTAATACATTTAAACCGAAAAAACATGCATTGTAAGTAAAAAGAATGAGCATTAACTGTGAAGAAAACCTATCCAGAACATGGAACATTTGAAATAAATATGATTAGATAAGATATCCTTTATTTGTACCACAATGGGAAAATTCCAAGGTTGCAACACAAAGTACAAAAACAGCAGGGAAATAGAAACATGCAGTCAAACAAGATAAAAATTTAAAAACAGACTTACAAACAGACTTACTTGAATGTTTATACAGAATATAAAGTTATACCAGACTAGACTGTGCAATGTGCTGCATGATATGGTTGAGCACAGTAAAGTATATAACAATAATAATAATAATAATGTCATTTTACAGTATGTACAATATGTGACTTTGAATATGAACAACTGTAGCCAGTGAATTAATATAAGGTAAACTGTGACTATGTTTTGCAATTCCTTGGAACATCCTTGAGAATACCGATTCTAAAGTAGATAATGATTGACCATTGTGTGTGTTCTGTACTGAAAATGTGTGAAATAATAAACCAATAAATACATCTTCACACATTATGTACCTTAAGCTGTGCACAAACATTGACAAACTAAGGTCAGCCTGTGGTCATGGTTGTCTTGGCCCTTCAGAACAGCCCCATTCTCTGTGGGTGGTGTTATTAAAGTACCAGAGCTTTGATGGAGTATTGAACGGTCTGATGGATGGCTTTAGGACAGAGAAGAGAGAGATGACAGACACACACAGGAGACAAGAGGTCAGTGTATATAAACTACAACTGGTGTTAACATAAAGCAACAGGTGGATGTTAAGGGAGAAGCTATATTACAACAGAAATAAATTAAAATAAGGAATACAAATGTTTTGAGTCAAATAAGATGGTTATATTGCTTAATCAATGAATTGGTCAATGACATCAATTGTTTTCTGGTGTGGGTGTGTGGGGGACAAGACAATAAGAAAGACCATTATTCACTGTGAGTCAGTAAAAGAATGCAGATAGTGGTAACATTTATAAATAGAATGGGTGAAAATGGTAAAAGAGCATTTTAAAAAAGTGAGTTTAAACATAAAATTGATACAAGATAAAAATAAAAACAAGGAAGAGAAGAAATAGTGTGGGAGAAGGAGAGAGGGTGAAAAGGCAAACAAAAGAAAACAGAGTTGAGTTAGTTAGCTGGAGCTTCCTATAAATGTTGATCAATTAGCTTATCATTTACTGACCAATTTTCACTGTATCAAACATTTAACATTTCTACTGCGCTTTTTAATCTTTAAAGCAGTCAAAGCACGTTACATCAAAAAACACTTTTCACCCACACATTCGAAGGTAGACAAACACTGACGTGAGATGAGCTGGAATCACACCACCAACCTATGAGTCAGTGGATCACCGAGAATCTTGTGTCGAGAGCGGGATTTGAACTGTTAACCTTATCAGAAGACTAGTACATACCAGCTGAGCAGGTATATATTGCGTATTTTGCAATGAAGTAGAAAAAAATCCAAACATTTGGTTGAAATCATACACTTTGAATGGTTTGTATAGCTGTGTTGTATATTCACTTCCAGTATACAGAACGTGTAAGGGGTATTAAAGCAGTGGGTAGAATAGACCTACTCCCCAGAGATTACTTTGCAATTTTCCCCTTGTTTCTTTTCAGTTGTTGCTTAAACGACCACAATCACACGCAGTGGGCAACACTCCAGGGAACAAATGCACGAAAGGGGTTGGTGCTGTTTATATAGTGTTTGGTTGGGTTAATATATCTGCAAGTGTGAGGTATAGTTGCCTCTGATCCTTGTAGTTCAAAAACCAAAGCAAAACAAAAGAAAGAGAGAGAGAGAGAAAAAAAAAGCAGTTAATTTTTGAAGTTGGGTGACTTCAGCACCATGGACAGCTCCTGTAGTTTATTATGGATGTCGCTGTCAGCTCAGTCATCATTTGACTGTGTCTAGGTGATGCAGCTTTTACCACCATGCAGTGATATGAACGTTTGCACATTTAAAAAAGTGCTTCTAAATTGAACATGTTGTCTCATCTCAGTTATGTATTAACTTAACCTAAATTGAACATACTAGATTCATAGAGAAAGGCTTCAAATAAGCCAAGCACTACAATATTCGAATAGTCTGCTCTACTTGTAAACAGCATAGATTTTCCGATTCTCTATGATTATTATTATTATTTTTATTATCTATTTCAACTTGGCAGTCAATAGATTGGAGAGTATAGCACACACTGGTGAAGCTAAGTCCTCCCAGGTTAACTACATGAAGTGAAAGATGGTGTCTGAGGAGCTGTAGTTCTCAACCACCGATCCATCAGGGCTCTCCAGTGACATTTCATAGCCAGTCACTCGGTTAGATGCAACTCCATCTGTGACACATGGCTCTACTGGGAGGGGTCAGCCATCTACACACTCAAGCCACAAATGTCAGGCAGAACAGAGTCAGTAGAAGTAGGACAACAGCAGATAGGACTTGGCAAAGGTTACCTACAAATAAAGCTGCAACAGGTGTAACAAAAGAAATAAAATCTAAACAAGCAAATAAAGTACAGATAGACCCCTCTGCCATAGCAACCTGACAGACCACAAACACATAAACACAAAACCGGGACTGATTCATTAAAAAAAAGACCTGCCCTAGACAAACGTAGTGGAGCTTGGTGAACAAACAGGACATTATCAGACATAGTCAAGACATTGTGGACTCATTTCCACCTGAATAGATCCATTAACAAGATATCTTTGATAGGGAAAAAATAGATTTAAAATTATTTTACTGTTAAAAAAAAAAAAAAAAAAAAAAAAAAAAAAGAATGAAAATGAATATATTTTGCTTATATAAAATATTTTACCCATTCATCTAACTAAAAGGGATTTGGTTCATAATAAGACTATTAAACTTTGTTTCAAAATTGGTTAAAAAAGGGATGAATATATATCACAGAATATCATTTGAAATATATCGATTATCACAAGTATGACTTAAGACAAAAAACAAAACAAAAAACACATACAAGTCACCCAGGTTCAATGTTTGAGTACATTTTTAGCCAAACCAAAGCATGTTAATCTTATCATTCAGGTTTAAATGCTCCTTCACAAATGCAAGTTTTCTCTGGCTACACTGGCACATTTCTATCCATATTATTCTAAAATATTATTGATTTTTTAATAGAACCAGTGTGCCTTAGAAACGTACGCAAAGGTCAGACCTGCCTGGGAAAGTGCCTCAAAAACACATAGATTCACTTTTAACACTAACATTAGCCTCTGAATGGAAGCAAAGCACAGCGACAATCTCGGACCATGATCTTCACTTGAAAATGCGTAGGATTAAGGATTAAGTGTGAGCACAGTTATTGCTTGACAAGTGGCCTTATAAAAGAGTCAAGGAGTACATAATGATCTTGAGAAAGCCAGTATGTAATTTTAACATTCGAGGATCTCTTCTATAAAAACGAGGAAGGTCAAACACTGAACAGTAATATTGTGTTAGATCAGAACGATATGCTAATTTGCATTTAGAAGAAAGAAGACAATGATTAATATTCTTGGTAAAGCCTCATCTTGAAAGGGAATTAAATATTGAATGGATTTTTAATCAACACAGAATAATACCTTTAATTGAATAAAGCCTACTGCAGACAATTTAAGGCCTGTGTTTGTCATGTCTGTGGGTTAAGTGCAACTCTGTTAACTATTTGCCATATTGTAATGTTCCAACATGTTACGAGGAAACAGCACAGCAAATCAAAGCAGCAGACACTGACACGTTTTTGGCCTTTTTCAAAATAGTGCAAAATCTTAAAATCCTCTAGCACTGAGCTAACTTTAAATTAAGTGGAATCCAAAAAAAATCAACATTTGATTCTAATAGAGCAGTGAAACCATTAAATATTGTCCAGTTGTTTTTGCATACTGACAGACAAGTTCAAATAATACTTTCTTTTTTTAACATATTTTACTTTTGCAATTTACATTTGTGCTTCCTCACCTCCTGATAATATGTTCAATAAATGTCTTATACACTTTGGTTAGTCAGACGTTTTATTACCTCCAAATCACCTCATAATGAACTAATAAAACCCTAACTGACTTGTTAATTGGCAAAAATAAATAAATAAATAAAAGGTTGCTCGTGGGTGAATGTGACGGCTATAAAAAAAAAAGGAACAAATTTTATGATTAGCAAGGTCATATTACAAAGAAACAGACGGCATTGGTCTCATCCTAATCAAACCTCCATTCTGTGGGAGGGCAATAGAAACCCCCAATTATACAGAAAAAGCAAAAGTCATTTGAAAATTGAGGTTTAAGACCTTCATGTGATTACTAATAGCATGCTAATTACACTGACCTTCTCTGGAAAAACCTGGGGATTTACAAAAGTGGTAGGGCAGCAAAAAAGATAAACAGGTGGTGAAAATACTAATAACAATTTTCATAATTTATTTTCAATATAATAAAAGGTGATCTTATTCAGTTCAGTTTCCAAAAATCTGGATTAATTCAGCAAAGTTTCTTTTGAGCCGTAGTGTTAATTGAGGTCAGCAACATTTTTTAAGTTATTCTCTTACTCTTCTGGTCTGCTGTTCAGTTCACACAGCCCTCCTCCACTCCAGCACCTGCACTACAGTCAACTGCTGTCCATTTTCGCCCAAAGCCACGGATTCACGTACATTCCCACGAGAATGCTCATATAATGACTTGAAATTCGCATCAGATCGCTTTGATCTCCAGGAAAATTAGACTTCATACAACTTCTTGCACCAATGTCATTATAATATTATCTTTCTTAGTGATGCAAGATTTTAAAGCACCATTATGTTAACGCAAAGTCCTATAGCCAATAATAACAGAGATGGATTTTCCATTATTGCCAGTGAGTAATATATCAAATAAATTATGTAACTGGTGTTTTTTGAAGAAATGACTAAGTACTGTACTTGTATCTTTTTAGATACAAGTACTTTAATTGTATGTTTTTTGATATTGGTTTGATGTTTTTATGGGAATTCCTGCAAAAAAAAAAAGTTTATTAACAAGAGTAAGTAACAAGTAACGGGTGCTTATCAAACAGAAACATTACTTTTAGGTTGAAACACATAGACCCATCCCTTTTTTTTATTAAAGGGCTTTTAACACATTGGAGTTACTCAAACTTTCGCCCTTTTTGAGCCTGTTTTATTTGGACTTTTTAACTTTACATGGCTCTTGTTGCAGTTTTGTATTATATTTTTAAATATGTTGAACTATATCTTAAATGAGTGTGAAGAGTAGTGTGTTCAGTTGAAATTCAAATGAATTGAGTGTGTAAATGAATCACCTGATGCAACAGACTTCAAGTTTCACTTTCATGCTTTTTCTCCCCTTTTGCCTGTTTGTTTGGAACTTTAGTCAGACTTTGTCTCTGCATCACATTCACATCCCTGTTCACATTTTGGATTATACTTTCACATGGAGCGATAAGCAGAAGGATGGTTATGGTGAAGTTTGAATTTTATTATCTGTTTGGTTTTATTTATGCGTTTGCATTTTTTCCCAGTACAGATGTGTATACTGTGAAGCCTTTACTCTAGGTCTATTATTTAACTTCAGTAGAAAGTCTGCATTTACACATAGCTGCAATATCTCCATAATTGTATGTATGCAAAGTAAATCTTCTCTATCTTCTGTGTAGTGCCTTTGGACTGAAATGTTGCAGGGCTTATGGATGATAATCTCATTTACATCTGTCAAAAGTGGAGATGGATGTTGAAGAAAGGAACAGAAAGATAAGCTGATAAAATGAAGGCCATTGATCTTTCACACAAACAAACACACACACACTCACACATGCGCCCAAACTCACACCGACCACTATGTCAGTGAAAGGTCGCTATCATCAGTCACTTCACACATCTCTCCATGCATCACTCTGACTGAAGGAGGGACACTGTACATTCTGAATGTACACAGGAAAGTCAACAGAGAAAAAGCACACAAAATAATTGTGGAAGTTAAAAAAAAGTACAATCACTTATCAAAAACACAAGGTGTACTGGGAAACTACAGCTACTTAGAAAAACAAGAGTTACAGATTCTCAACAACCACAAATTACTTTTTAACTATGTTGTCACAATGTTGACATTTGAAAATAACTATAGTCTATTCGAAAACTAAGGAAGGGGTTTTGATTCTGATGCTACAACGGTTTGGAAAACTCAACCAGAGAGTTTCTTCCTTAGAGCCCAAGCACAAAGACAGAGCATTCACCTTATTAAATCTAAATTTCCTAAGTTCTGGAGCAAGTTTAATTTGACCAAAACAAAACAGCAGTGCAGTTTCAGATTCTTTTGTAAACCCAATTAAACAAAGCTGGGCAATGTATTCAATGTGGTCAACGTAACAGAATGTTTTGCCACCATTGCAGCCCTGTCATAATTTAATGAACAGTTGGAAGATTCAAGACAAAAATCACCTTATTGTTCGTAACTGTTGATAGTGTATACTCATAAATACAAGTGTTTTCTTTGGCGGAACAACATTTGTGAGTTAGAAATGTGGTGCCAAAGAAGCAATTCTGCACCAAGTCATTTGTCTCTAATCCCCATGTTCTGCTTTCCTGATAAGTTTCAGTGGCATAAAAAATTCAGAACTCAACTCTGTACCACCTGTTTCAGCTGTTAAAATAATACACTTTGGATTATCTGTACCAAAACAGCTAAGCAGTGAAATTTCCTTAAAATAGAAATAGGGTATTTTATGTGGGGAAAAAATGCCAAAAATAGCACATAATGGGGTGTGCAAAATCAGAAACATGGACAGAGTCAAACTTAAACTTATTGATTTTATTTGTTGACACATTTTGGATAACGTAATAGTTTTTAAGTTTAAGTTATTTAATTTTTTCAAGCAAGCTTAGAATTAGATTTTAACAAATCTTTAGGCGAAAACTTGTTTGGTCCAAGACTGTAAAGTTTGACAAGTGTAGGAGATATGTTAGAGGGTGCTACTGATGACCCCGTGCAGAAAAATGCACTTAGAGAAAGGACAATGTTCCATAGAACTCCAAAAATGAAGTGAATTAAAATTAATAATACAAAGTCTTTAAGAGTAGATTTGGCAAGTATCTTGTTTTCAGCAAACTGATCAAAAAATAGTTTTGCCTGTAGTGGCTCACTTTAAAACTTTGTAATGTCATTGCACCTAGTGACCATTAGTCTAGTAGAAGAAAAACTTTTCCATCCTTTCTTTCTCTCTGTAGAAGCACTTGCTCTTGTTCTCCCTGGAGACATTAGACATACAGGACTTGTGCTTCTACTTGACCTGTGAACCATGTTATCCATTTGCCATTGGCCCACAGTCACACAGTGCTGCTCCCATTACAGAGGGTTCTTACTGACCAGGAGCGAGTGCAGTCATACAACATAATGAGGCTGTGTGAGGCAGGTCTTCACAAGCTGCTCACAAACCTGGATTTCTCTGATATGAACTGACTGTCAAAATAACTATAACAATAAAGTGCATGTTTTGATGATGATTCATTCCTTCTAGGTCCTTGAAAAGGTGAAATCTGCAAAAAGGTGGCAAAATTAATTACAATCAAACTGAAAGAGGATTTGAAGACAACAACTTTTGAAGCACTGTAATTACCCCTACAAACAAAATATCGTGTCTTATTCTGCATCAAAACAACAACTAGATCTGTATAATTGAAATAAATGTCCTTATTTGAATAACTTGTCCATTTAATGACCTATTCCAAAAATGTTGTCAGTTCTCTAGGACATATTAAAAACTGGAAATGCAATTAGATATGTTTTCCAAGTTGTGCAAAGTTGTGTATACCATTGACTCTGAGCATTAAAACAGCTGAACCCATTTGATGATAACCACTTAAACTCCACTTTTCACTAAGCCAAAGTTATTTTTTTAAGGGCTTTAAGGGTAACTGTGGTTAAGACTAGACAAAATGATCAAAAGTCCAATGCCCTTGCTGTTTTTTTTGTGTGCAAAATCTTGAAAGCCCAAAACTCTAGAGTATTTGCTAGAGTCTAAGAAACAGTGAACTGTGGCAGCAAAGACTTCAGCATATTTTAAGTCTGTGCATAATGAGAAGTCACAATGTTACAAAAATAAGTGTTGGTAGTCAAAATACTGTTCTCTTAGTGCACACTCAAAATCTTGCATCAATCTGAACAGCGAGAAAAATCCTTAAGCAATTCGTATGCATTTTAGCAAAAAACAAACTGGCATAAAAAGAATTCCTGGTCCAACATCGAGGTCCAAACTTAACTTTTCTTGGTACGTGACGACATGATACAAATGCAGCTGGACGGAGCAACAAGAAATGAGAAAGTTTATGAAGAGCTGACTGAAAAATTGTCCCAGCATGGTTTAGAAAGGACATCAAAGCAATGCAGGGAAAAATAGCAGAAAATGATAAGTGACCAGGTTTGTATTAAAAGTCAGATTGCGTCAGCGCTTCGTGCCCTCCGGCCACCACTCAGCTTCACAACAGCCACACTCTTCCCCACTTGCAATGGAAATGCTCTCCCTCTGAGCAGGGCTAAGCTGGGTAGAAGCGCGTAGAGTTGAGCCCAACCGAGTAGATACCGATAGAAAAGCCCTAAAAGAAAGTATGCATTTCCAGCTAATACAGTATTTTGAAATAAATTTTGTATATTTAGTTTGTTATAAAACACAAAATTAATCTTTGTGGTAAAATAGATCTACTGACCTTTTTGAAACGGCAAAACTTTTCATTGTAAAATGTAACTGTAACAAGAGCAAATTTCAACTTTAAAATTTTTATTGTTGAAAAGTTGCTACATAACAATTTTGAACTCCACCTGTTTTACCCAGAATATGAATTTTATATATAAAAGCAGAGAAGTGGGCAGAGATAGGTGGTAGGTCAAAACAGGACTTTTCCGAGCATCAGCGGCTGGAAAATACAGTACAAGATTACTCAAACAATCAGGAATTAAGGGAACCAATGATGAGAGAACGCTTTACATAACAGGTCCCCTTTAATGCCGTGCTGTGCCAATTGTAGAACGTGACTTACTGCCCTCCTGAAGTAACACAGTACACCATGTATTTTGACACATAGCAAAAGTTTTGGTAGCACTTTAAAAGACCTCCACGGTACCTACCAGTTAAGTACCATGTCAGTTACTAGTAACTAACAGTGACACTTACTAGTACTTACTCTGGTACTTACTGTGGTACTTACACTGGTACCTAGAGTGGTACTTTGAGTGGTACTTGTACCAGCAGTTACTGGTACATACCACTGGTACTTACTGTGGTATTTACACTGGTACTTACACTGGTACCTACAGTGGTACTTGCAACAGCAGTTACTGGTACATACCACTGGTAGTTACTGTGGTACTTACTGTGGTACATACACTGGTACTTACACTGGTACCTACAGTGGTACTTTGAGTGGTACTTGTACCAGCAGTTACTGGTACATACCACTGGTAGTTACTGGTACTTACTGTGGTACATACACTGGTACTTTAAGTGGTACTTGTACCAGCAGTTACTGGTACATACCACTGGTAGTTACTGTGGTACTTACTGCGGTACTTACACTGGTACTTACACTGGTACCTATAGTGGTACTTGTACCAACAGTTACTGGTACATACCACTGATAGTTACTGGTACTTACTGTGGTACTTACTGTAGTACTTACACTGGTACTTAAGGTGGTACTTGTGTCATCAGTGACTGGTACTTACAGTGGTAACTATTAGTACACTTACCACTTTTAATAATTTGTGGCACACATATGTTTCAGTGGTGGTATTATTAGTACTAAATTAAAAAAGAAGAGCTTATAAATTATGAATAACAATAAAATGCAAATGTTAAAAAAGCACCACTGTCTTTATTTATGTCACAACAATATTGGGTATTGACAAATACCAAAGTAATTATTTATTTCAGTAAACAAAACAACAGAAAACAATTTACAACAATCTTAGCTTAATTCCAACATTTATTGATAAATACCATGATACATAATGGTAAATAGTGGTACTACAATGGTACTTATTACAGTAGTTGACAGTCAACTACTAGTAACAACGGGACCTGTTCTAAAGTGACACATACTGGTACTTCAGTGGTACTTACTACAGTAGTTGACCGTCAACTACTAGTAACAATGGGACCTGTTCTAAAGTGACACATACTGGTACTTCAGTGGTACTTACTACAGTAGTTGACAGTTAAGTACTAGTAACAATGGGACCTGTTCTAAAGTGACACATACTGGTACTTCAGTGGTACTTACTACAGTAGTTGACAGTTAAGTACTAGTAACAACGGGACCTGTTCTAAAGTGACACATGCTGGTACTTCAGTGGTACTTACTACAGTAGTTGACTGTCAACTACTGTAGTAAGTACCACTGAAGTTGCCCCACTGTGGCACCTGAGGTTCTTCTGTGGTTTCCCATCCGAGTACTGCCGAGGCCCAACCCTGCTTAGCTTCTGAGATCTGACTGGATCAGGCTTTGGCATGCTGGTATGGCTACGACCATACCAGCATGCCAATAGTGGTGGTAAAAGTACCACTGTAGGTACCAGTGTAAGTACCACAGTAAGTACCACAGTAAGTACCAGTTACTACCAGTGGTATGTACCAGTAACTGCTGGTACAAGTACCACTCAAAGTACCACTGTAGGTACCAGTGTAAGTACCACAGTAAGTACCAGTAACTACCAGTGGTATGTACTAGTAACTGCTGGTACAAGTACCACTCAAAGTACCACTGTAGGTACCAGTGTAAGTACCACAGTAAGTACCAGTAACTACCAGTGGTATGTACTAGTAACTGCTGGTACAAGTACCACTGTAGGTACCAGTGTAAGTACCACAGTAAGTACCACAGTAAGTACCACATTAACTACCACTGGTATGTACCAGTAACTGCTGGTACAAGTACCACTCAAAGTACCACTCTAGGTACCAGTGTAAGTACCACAGTAAGTACCAGAGTAAGTACTAGTAAGTGTCACTGTTAGTTACTAGTAACTGACACGGTACTTAACTGGTAGGTACCGTGGAGGTCTTTTAAAGTGCTACCAAAGTTTTTATATTCTTTAACCAGCTAAAATATTCCATGTTCATGTTTGCAATTTCAATTTCTTACGGTTTAAGGTTTGCCAGTATAGCTCCAATTTTAGCCAAAAACAAACAGCGCTCACCATTAGGCTGCAGGATGTTGGTGAATAATAACTAGGCAGCCTGTTACGAGCCTTCCTCATTTGTGCATGTGTCTTTTGGATGTCTATGTGACTTCTTTTCTAATTAGCGTTTACAAGAATGCTATCAAGAGTACGCTTCAACAATTCCCCACTTTAAAAGCAACCAGGAAGTGCAAACACAATTACAGGGTAGAGAAGGAGCAAAACAACATTTAAATATGAATTACATCTTTGCAGATCGAAAAGTGCCCCCAAAGCATGTGGCCACAGACAACACCAAAGCCATTAGCACGTTTATGCTCATCCAAATGCTTATGTTAATTTTAATGCAGCACTGCAGACGACACGGCACGTCTGGTAACAAGTGCTAAAACGTCTCCGGGTCCTGAGGGTTTGGCACAAGTAGATGTATGGATAAAACCTGTAATAGTTGTTGGTAATTGAAACAGCGTGTCATCCATCTCTGAAAGCTTGTGTATGCTGCTGAACGTTGGAGAGAAGACAGAGCGGGAACGAAAAGAGGAAGGGAGAAAAGAGGTTGAGGAGCTAGGGCACAATTACTTTGATATGTGGTTCAATTAAGCTGCTAACAAGAACTAACGGCGCTTGGCTCGAAACAAGGATCTCCGGAGAAAATGCTTGAAATGTGTGATTGATGTCTTGTGTTGGATGAAAGACAACAGGAAAACAGAAGAGAGAAGAGGAGGCCATGACACGGCTCACATTTGGGGATCAGACAAAACTGAGGGAGGCTGAGACTGTTGGCAGCGTCTTTAGTTTCTGATGGAGCTGGATATTGTTGAACACAGTTTATGGGAGGGAAAAAGAGAATTAGCAAATGAATCAGTTTCCAAATATAAACGCTACAAAATGGAAGTCAACTTGTCAGATAGAACAGCATTTATTCACCACAAGAAAGTAGGGTTGGTTGATACAGCGATCAAAATGTGTACTTATTCTCGTGACATTTGCTATTGTGGTGAAACTATCTTATCATTTCTCTGCATAATTCAGCGGTCTATTTAAATATTCACACCCCACCTGTTATTGGTAGTTTTTTGTCATTCCTTGAGTGACAGCTGGATGTAACCAATCACACTGAAACGTTAACTTTCTGATAGCGCAGATAATTTCATTTCACCTCAAAGGGGAAAATTAACATAAGTACAAGAGGTGTAATAAAATCAAAATTGTGATTTAGGGCCAAGACGATAGCGGAGTGGTTAGAAGATTGTGGGTTAAAATCCCGGGTCAAGCCAGGTCAACACCTCACAATCTCTCTGGGTGGAGTATGCATGTTCTCCCTGTGTCATCGCGGGTTTTCTCCGTGTACTGCGACTTCCTCCCACCTCCAAAAACATGTATGTTTAGGTTAACTGGGCATCACTGTAAATTTCTCCTAATGAATGAATGTGACAAGTTGACCTCTGTTCAAGATGTTCTCCCGTCTAAGGCCAAAGTCAGTGGGATAGGATTCAGTTACCCGTGATCCCTAACAGAAACAGGCAGTAGAACATGAATGAATGAATGTCTTGGTCATGTCATCCACTTGGAGAGGAAGTTAGTACAAATAACATAATTTTCAATTAATGTATCTAAATTATTGGTGATTCAAAATGCCGTTTTTTAAATATTAATCGGTTCAAGTAACATTTCAAATGTTTGACTTAAGTATATTAGTTTACTTGAACATAGAGAAAGACTGCACAGTTTCAAAATAAATGAACAAAATCAACCAATAAAACTAAAATTAAATTAATTCAATGCAATGTGTTTTTATAGAGCAGTATAGTCCTGCCACAACTGCCATCAAGAACAAAAAACTAAATGTACAACTAAATATATACCAATACTCATCCTTGGGTCATTTGCAGGTCAAGGATCCTTATCTTCGTCATTCCATCTTTGTTTGTTTCTCTTAATGTGACTAATAATACAAGGCTCTAAAGAGTATTACTGATCAAGCACTTATACTTATACTGTCCAAACTTAAACAAAGGTATTTTCTAGCCTGCATTACTCATCGCTTGTTTTCACTCTCACTCATTGTATTCCAAACTACTCTTTGCTCTAGCAGATCTTTGTAGATGAAAAGAACAAGCTCTGTGTATAGAGATAAGACCGAAATAAAAAGGTAAAAGGTCAAAAGCCTAAGTTCAGGGTCATCTCCACTCGGCAGTGAACCTGAAACCATAACAACAACCAGTGTGACCAGCAGTAGCACGTCTGACTCAGAGATCAAAGAAAGTGTCTGAAAAACACATTAGAGGTACGAGAAGAAAGGAGATGGAAATGGAGAAGCAGAGACCCAAGTGAGCTGAACATGAGGGGCTGGGGACGTCCTCAGGGGGACACATGGACATGAATTGGAATAGGACACAGAAAAGCATAAAGTGATAAAAAGAGACGAAGCTTGAGCTGTTTCTCTGCCTTCCACTCAGGCCACAGTGATTGCATTTGTCTTATTTATTCAGACTATTTCCTTCCGTCATAAAAGCAAGTGTGGCTTATTTCAGTCAACAAATGAAATAAAACCACTGCAGGAAAAAAATGGTACTAGACTTAATTTGAGATGTTGGACATGTGTGGATAGTTACTCCATACTGCAATTGTAACAGGAGTGGTGAAAGAAGTACCTATATTTGTAATATTCATATTGTAAAACGGAACATGTTCATATACCCATCTTAGTCATTTTTTTCAACACAGTGGGTAAATTTTATGTTTTAAAAACAGCACACACAAAAAAGAACAGTACATTTCTTTTTTTGGTACCACACTGGAATCTTAAGCAGGTAGATAGTACAAAACACAAACAGTTATTTCTCTGAGAAATCACTTTCCTGTTCCATTCAGGACATTGTAATTGCATTAGTTTAATTTGGTCAGACAATTTCTTTCACAGAGCTTTGTGGGACTTCCAGTGTTTGTGTCTCCAATCTTTCTTCAGTTATTTATTTTGTTCTCTTCATATGACTGTAATATAATAGAGCCACGCTCAGCCCTGATGTGATTATTTTGCTGCAAATTTCCCTCACCGGTTCTGGTCTCAACTGGCGAACCACTGCCAGCCTCTCACTGACTAATTCAATGTTGGCACGTCAATAAGGCGCCAAACGTGCCAACTAACTCAATATGAGCTGCCCTGTGCTGCAGTTGTGAAAAGATTGACTTGACTCAACTATTGAGCAATTGGACTTTTTTCCCAAAAGGAGGTAGGAATTAATTAAGCCCGAGCCTGCTGTTTTGGTGCAGCCAGTCCCCAGTGGTTGCAGGTGAAGTGATTTTCGAAGCAACAAATCTACTAACTCATGGTCTGAATTGATCAAATTGTCATGTTCAAGTCAATTTATGTAAATTGTTGAAAATACTGTAATACTAAAGTTGTGTGTAATTGCAAAAATTACATAGTAGTGTTTACACTAAAATGCCATTTTAGTGTTCTCCTTCTCTATTATCACTGCTAATATTTTTTCCAGTGCAATTTAGAGTAAAGAGTGGTGTGTCACTGTGGTTAAAAGTCTGTTGAAATGACCTCAAAGACAAGTTCAGCTGGAGCTACATTATCCATTAGTGTTGGAACAGTTAACACAAACTTGACACGCGCTGATAATGTAATACAAAAACTGTTCATTTTTAAACATGGAAAGTACAAGTGGGCGACTATGTCTGGGATGTAATTCATCCTGAAATTGTGATTAACTCTGATGATCAGACTTACTCTTTTAATGTACTGCATCGTAAGAACAAATTAAACAAAATAGTCTCACTTTGCTCTAAGATTATGAAGAGACCTCAGAAACCCCTGAGTCAGCGTCATAAGGAAAGGACATAAAATAAAGCTAAAATATAGTGTCAATATAGTTACATCTCTCATCCTCTGAACCCGTAGTTTGAGCTTTTGCACTCAGGGAGGAGCTGTTCAGTACTATTGGCAACAAAGTCTGTTTCCAAAAAATCTTTTGTCCCATGTGTGGTGGATTCATTAAATGCAGGTGGAAAACATCACCACATAAATGAAATATTTTATAAATGTTTTTTTATTGCTTTTATTTATTTACTGTCTTTGGTTTGTTGTTATGTGGCGATGAGCCAAGGATGAATTTCTACCTTGGTAGATAAACCTATCTTTTATTTTTGTGAACCATTTTTAATCCCAAACAAGACTAAAGTAGTTATTTTTGTCAAGATTAGTCTACTTGATAATAATGAATAAATATTAATTGTAACCATTTTAGAAGTTTTTGTCATAGAATACTTAGTTTAAGAAATAGCAACATGTTCGCCATTGAAAGAAAGATTTTAATGTTGTACTGTTTGAATCGAATCTCATTATGTAAAAAAAAAAAAATAATAATAATAATCGTGAAGTTTTAGACGTGTGCTTACATTCAATATTGCGACATCCATACTCTTAACTCAGACAGTATCTGTGCGTCAGCTTAGTCTAACTGGAAATATTGAGTCAGTGTGGATTTGTCACACTGTGTTTTACGGTTCCTGACTTATTGACTGTGAACATGGCTGTCTTCATCAGTGTGTGTCGCAAGAGCATCATTGACTGTTCTGATCTATGGCCAGAGCAGACAACGGTGGTCAATGTGACTAACTAGAACCGACTGGTGTCTTTAAAACTGCTTCGGGCCAGTCAATATGGGCTGGACTTAGGCAGACCAGATAACATGTTGTTTCAGCTTGACATGCATTTATGTAGATTAAGAATTAAACAAGTTGTCTAAGTAGTACAGTCCATTAGGAGCTAAAATCTTCTTCTAGTCCAGTAAACTTTTGATTATGAAGGAATTACATCAACCATTGCATTTCAATCACTTCACAATTTGGGTGATTGTGAGAATTTGAGAAGATCAAAGTATTTAATTGTGTGGCTCTGGTTTGCAACAGTCACAATCATTTCACAAATTGAACAAAGAGTCATGGTGACGCATTTAGGACTAAAAGTTGATGTAAGTTGTAATGCAATAGATACAGAACATTAGAGAGACAGTCAAGGTCAAATAGGAAATGACGCAAATAGACGAAAGAGGAAAAAGAACATAGAGTATGTCCTGAGCATTTAATAACATTTTAATCGAGATTTAAGCATCAACACAATGGTGAGTTCAGACTTTGTAAGAAGAATTTGGACTATTTTTCTGTTAAATGGCAATAATTCAAGGTTTCTTTTTATGAACTGATATTGCAATCAAGACAAACAAATAAAATTAAAATAAATAAAAATACAGTTTATTTGTCATAGAGTACAAATGACAATAACAACGAAAGCATGTCATCTTCCAGCCCGTTGAACATGCAACAACAATATGTCACAAGTGCATCAGTATTTGTCAGGAGAGTAACTGTCTGGATGTGTGTTAGAGATGTGAAAGTAGGCTACGGAGAAACTAGGGCATCACAGAGACTCAGGAGAGGTGTCTCCAGCCCTGCCTCCTGTCCTATTTTACTGCCGGGCGAGACTGGCATGTGTGTTTGTGTATGATCATGTGAACAACAGAGGGGCACCCTGGGCAGTAAAGGGGCATGGGAGTCTGAGTGATAACAGGTGAGCTCCAGGGAGGCTACCTGTGGGAGCGACAATGCCCCGCGACAGGCCGTGCTGGGGTAGAATGTGCACACAAGCCCCAAGAGACTGGACCAAATGTCAGACCGTCTGTGCTAACATTCTGGGGGAAAATGTCCTTAGCTTTATTGGAGTATGTCACCTGTGTATGTGGATTGGTTCATATTGGTGCTCTAAGTGGATGAGACTGGGGGAGAGTCCAAAAACGTCCTGTCTATTTGTTATTTGATTATTAGGTTGTTTTAACTCTCTAGAATGTGATGATGCCATAGGGTCAAATGGAGGGGCAAACAATGTATTAATCTATTTATTCTTTGTAAATTAATAATATTGCCATTTAAAAGATAATAGAATCTAGTGATTTCCAGCTCCATTACTTTTTAGTAAATGCATTTAATCAAGCTGCTCTCCATTTGTAGGAAATCTTTTTGACCTGTAGAAGATATTGCCTAGATAAAGTGGATGTTTGTTTTTTTTTCCCAAAAAATATCTGCTCTATAGACTAGATCATGGCATTCAAATGCAATATACCACAAGATGTCAAGCCTCCTCAAAGCTGAACAAACTGACAAAAACATCTAAGTTATGTTATTTGTAAAAACACACACATTTTGCTGTGCTGTTATTAAATTACTAGCGCAGCTCATTATGTTATTGTGAAAAAAATCATTTGTCAGGCAAACCAATAAAGTAATTGCAATAATGTTTCAGCCAGGCATTATTGGCTGACCCAGTTATTACTGGCTATAACATTTTGGGATTATTACACTAAAAATGGTCAAACATGATTACATTGTTATTGGTTTCTTGCATTTTAGGCTCTTATTTCTTTTCTAGAAATGTTATTATTTTATTGTAATCTTTTGAGGTGAACATCGGCTGTCAGTATTTGTCAAAAAAGGTAAAAAAAAAGCACACAGTGAATGTTTATAAATATATTGAAAAAAGCTGATTTATTCAAGTGTGTCACCCGTGGTATTGTTCATGTGTGTGAGTGCTCCAACCGGGCAGATGACTCATAAACACTATCCAAAATGGCATCGTCGACAGGTGCGAAGTGTGGCCGTAGGTGTTTTTGTTTGGCCGCGTGGGCTCAAGAAACACTGTCGAGTGTCACTGTACAATTTTACACAGCACAGCTCGCTCCCACGCCCACACACACACCCACTCAAGCCTGAGAAGGTACCACTGTTTACTCCAACTAACATATTTCTTTTCACTGTAAGTCATCACTAATTCATCCTTGGCATTTTCTTTGAAAGCGGCATCTTTAAACTGACCCTTTACAGTGAGGCCAAGTTACATTTAGGTGTAAGTCAATCTCTGGCATTCTGAAACCAGACCCTTCTATGACCAAGACTTGTTATCGAATCAGATTGAAGATGTAGGCTAATGCAAATCGTGCTTGGCTACTTGATCTTTGAACGTGGCACTCGCAGCAGTCACTGGTGAGAGGGATATCCGTGTAGGCAGGGCGGGTGTAAGGTTACCAGCTAAGGTTTTGATGAGGAATTAGCTGGTCATGTAACCTGACATGTAATGAGAACTTGAGTTGAGTTACAGACTCTTTGGGTAGTGTTGTCGATAGCTTGAAGACCTTGACCAAGCAGCAGTGAGATCAGAGTCACTGGGTCCAAGAACATAATAAGATGTGAGTGTCTCAAGGACAAACTCAACACAGGGTAATGTCAAAGGGCATCTCCTACGTTATAGTATTTGCAATTTTACAGTTTTCATTCACAAATATTGGAGTAATCATGCACTATTAGCCTGTACAGATCTCTAAAGCTAAAAAAGTTCTACCTTGTGAAGTCATTAAGTGGTAGTTTAAATGTTTACATCAATTTTAGCCTCAACTGATTCTTTACACAATGCATTAGAATAATTTTGGGGACATTTATGATTTGTCTGTTGTTAGGTTGAAACTGTCACAAAATGTCTCCAATATTTTCTATTGTCTAGGCTTAAGCAATTGCTCCCGTTTTAAAGTTTGGCAACTCCAAAGCAGAGATGCGGAAAGAATGTTTGAAAAAGTGTAACTGCAGTGGATAAAAAACATATTATGACATGACATGGTGGTGTTTTTCACAAAGAAACGCGTAAATGAAGCAAAACATAACTGTACTGTATGTTTTTGACAAGAAAACTTTAAAACAAAAACATTTCCCAGTATATATTGCTAAAAATGCTAATCTATTGTGTATAATGTGATTCTTAGCACAAGTGAAACAAAAACTACAACTCCAGTGGTTATTAGCATTTAGTTAGATAACATCATTTAATGGTGTGTACCATGTGAAGCAGTGATGCCGAACTGGTCTAATTGTGAGACCCACTTTTATTCCTGACCACTTTACTGTGACCCACTTTTTACAATACCCTATTTTAAGGTAACCCATTTACCCAAAGTTTTTAGAATTCAAAAAGACACATTAATTATATTTAATCACCACTTTCCAGACCCTGCATTTGAGGAATATACAGAAATGCATAAAAGAATAGTTACAGTAACAGTAACAAACCTATTGTTGTGTTCTTTTCATCCAGTACCTATTTGAAATAACCAAAGAATAACTGATTATCGTACTATAACTCGTGGTTTAAAGCAATTCCCCTAATCAGGAGAAGTGTTAATGCTTAGGCCACACATGGCACTGTTACAAGGCCTCCATTACATTTGATATTGATTCTGTGTGATTGCATCCTGCCTTATCTGCAAGTGGGAGTAAAGGTTGGAGAAACCTAGACATGCAATAAGAGGCCATACAAGAGGTTCAACAAATTAAATTTAAACAAGGTTGAATCAAGAGCGAATGTAAAGGAAAACGCACGCTTATTGTGATCGTTCACTCTTTCATACACTGCAAGCACCATGTTAGACTAGACTATCAAGGGAAAGTCATTAACATGCACAGTATTCCAATTAGTGACTATGGTGATGAATGAGAAGCAAAAGACATGCTTTTATCAACACAAAGAGATACAGATAACAGTTTGTTGCACATAAAGAATACGGAATTGCATTAAAGGTCAAACAGGTACAGTAAATGCAACACCGCTATCTCAAACAGGGCATTAAACGCAGCGCATGGATGATTTAAAGCTTCCGTCTTGCAGCAGGATAAGCTCAGGGAACCCACGCATCACAAATCTTCTCCATCACACATCAACATTAAGGCCAATGATACTAATCCATCAGACAGCCGTCGCTAATGCTGCAGCTTGCTAATCCATCAGGTCACGGATATGGCCTTACATCCTTGACTTCTACTCACACAACTAGATAATGTTTCAACAACCTTAAATGCGGTGATTAAAATCTTCAAACCAACTTACCAGTAACTATAATCTGCACACTAACAAAAGCCATGATAAAGAGATAATCTGGTTTATTACAAAATGGTTATTAATATCTTTTGCGACACAATCTTAAAGGGGACCTATTATGAAAATTCCACTTTTTTGAATTTTTGTAACTGCGTTATTTCATAATTCGTTCCCTCAAAGTTGTAATTGGATGGATTCATTCAACCTTATATTTTCCGGCAGCTGATGTTCGAGGCCTCAGAAAATCCTCGTTTTCCCCACCTATTTCCATCCACTTGTATTTACGTGAAATTACAAACCGTTTTCCCCACAATAAAAACATAGTTTTACAAGTGTTACTTTACAATAAAGAGACAGGACTTGTCAGGAGGTCAATTGAACTATTTCTATTTCTAAACAGTTTAGATCATTTTCATTTTTTACAATAAACAAAATATGAATTGGTGATCTACATAATGTCATAGTTTCTTCCTAAATACATGGAAAAAGCACAATAGATCTCATTTTAAGGGATAGGAAAAAAGCATTTTTTTTTAAATTCTGTTCTAACAGCTGCAGTTCTGTCTGAGAGATACTACTATTTTTTTCCCTTCTGAGCTTCAGCAAGCACTGTTACGAATGTCCCAGTTTTGTTATGTCAGGCAGGCATAGGCAGATTTCTGAGATCTGAGAAGGGTGGTGAAAAATCAAATGCATAATCCCATTGAGTTTGAAAGTTAAAAGTTTAGTTTGGAGCATTCTTGATTGATGTAAATCAGTTTTATGCCATATGTGGAACATTGTACCTAAAGAAACAAGATGAAAACAAGCACCTAAGCCTGCTCTGAGTAAAGACACATATTTTTTATTACGTTTTTACTCCCACAAAAACATCCAAGTAAGAAAATAAAATAACATTTGTTCAGATCAAGTTTTTGGCTCAAACGTTGTACTTTTATGTTTTAATACATAAGATGCCAAAGTAAAAGTACTCATGAGCATGCTTATGAAACAACATAAGTTCAAATGATACATACATACTTTAATAAATCCACTGAAAAACAATCCACCAATTGCAACAGAATCCACAGGTTGCTTCCCTCCATCCATCCTCTGTCAGCTTCTAGATTGGCTCTTAACTGGCTCTATGTCCATTTAAAGGAATTGCATTAACCTCTGCAGCTCTCAGTGGGCAGACTCCTCTCCTGACATGAGCTGCGTTACAGTCTTCTCTCTTTGGCCTCGATATCAGTCTGGCTCTCCCCCAGAAATACACACGCATCGCTTTTCCTGGCACAAATCAACATGAACTTGATCAGAGTTTAAATTCTGTACAACCAGGTTATGACTTTTGAATTGCCTTTTGAACACAGATCAACATTTGCCAGTTGGAACAGTAACAGTAACAGTAACAGAAGAATTAGCATGCCAAGTAGCTCTTTTTAAGCCTGGGGTACCTGACTTTCAAACAGCAGAGGGAGTTGGTAGGTATTTAAAGACACTATGCCCAAGTTTGCTGTTTTAAAACAGAGCTATTTCATATTTACACTTTTTTTTGTTGTTGTTGCTCATTCAGCTATTGCATTCTGAGCCTAAATCTTGATAACAATGGCCTCATTCATGAAAATCTTCGTAAAATCTGTGCGTGACTTTCACTTTAAAAAGCCGCTGCGAAAACTCTACGTGTGATTCACGACGAGTTCGTAACGAGCCAAATTCCTTCCTAACAGCCTTTACGCCAAATTCACCAAACCATAGCTACGAACGGTTATTTACATAAAAATGAATAATGCATACTTCCTTATATGGCAAAATGGGCCGGACACAGCGCGTCATTCACAAGATTTCTGCTGGAGCTGGAGCTGGGAGAAGGAAGCGCTGCTGCGGAGGAGGAAGAAAGGAAGCAGCGCTTTCGCTGATTAAAAACGTCAGCGTCTTTTAAAAATGTCCAAACTCACATAAACACGCTCAGATGAAACAGATTCACGTCACAAATGTATTGAAATAACGCTGGGCTTTTGCCGTTTATATCGCGTTTCATGTCGCGGTAGAACGCGCGTGTGGGGGGAGCGGGGGAGGGGGTCAGCGGCTGTAGCGGGGTGCAGAGTCACCGTGCGCTCTGGTCCTGGGGGGACACAGGGTCCTGAGTCCTGTGGGGGTCAGAACACAGAGGCTCTGAGGCTGGGACAGGCTGCTGCAGGTTTATTAAAGGAGTCATTTTTAGCATGAGTGATGACTTTTTTGTTTCTAAAATTATTTTACATATAATAATTTATAAAAATGCATAACCTACAATCATGTAGGAATTAAAATTTTTGACTGAATTCTATAAGAAATAAAAATCTGAAACAGCAGATTTTTTGTTCTTACGAGTGCTCCTCAGTGTTCGTAGGATTTGTTCTTACAGACGAACATTTTCCATTAAGAACAAATTTTGTGAATGCCAAAAATGTTCGTAAACAGCCCTTAAGAACAAATTTGTTCGTAAGAACGTTTCATGAATGAGGCCCAATGTCCTTAGAAGTGCTTTACAACCATGTTTAAACAATATGCATTTCAGTTGTTTTGTTTCACTTTTATGAGTAATGACACGTGACGTGCCTTGTGAACTGTATTATGTTTTCATCCTGACAATGCGATGAATCGTACATTATTTGAATATAAGACAAATAATAGTTTTTTTGTGGCCTCCACGTTTTTGAGACATCTAAAAATTGCTGAGAATAGTTTGCAGCTGGCAATAGAAAGGTTTAACTACACTACCTTCTTTGACAGGCTGAAAAGTCAGTACACCAGTTTAAGTGTCAGGTAAGCAGATGTAGACAGATGCCAGTGCCCACTCCGCTTGCCCCCTGGTGTTACTCAGTACACTGTTGAAGAAGGCAGATCTAGGCCCAAAGCTATATAAGAATTACCTGCTCCTGCGTGCCAGTCGGCCCAGCCCCTCTCTGCCTCCACACCCCCCTGGCCCGCCCTCTCCCTGGCCTCTCCAGCTGGATGTGCAGGCCTTCTGCTCCCATCACTGCTGTTTCTGTACTGGAGCAGCTGGTGTGGCAGCCAAACTCTGCCCTCTCACTAAAACATTCTACTTTTGGGTGAACTTAGCCTTGCTCTTTAAATCTTTTTTTTTTATATATTTGTTTATTTGTGGTATTTTTTCCTACCTTCTCTGAGATTCCATCTGACACAAAAGCTAATGAATAAACTGAGAATACTCAACAACAGAAGAAATAAAGTGAATTTAGTATGTAAAAATGAGTTAAATAAATAAATGATAACAAAATGTTGTACTAGATAGCATTTGGCATAGTTTTGCACACAGGAAAAAAAGAAAATACCCACCAAATCAGATCATTTTTGAAGCAGGAATAAAATCTTTAGTTAGTACAACCAAAAGCAATCCCAAACTCCAGCTTCTGTACAAATGCATAGTCTTGTGGAGCAGAACTTGTGCAAGTTTGTTTTTCCTTGAAGCTGTCAAAACATTTTTTAAAAGTCTACCGACTCACCTGCACCTCCAGACACATACACTGAACCAATACCCATATGCTCACATTAGCACTGTCTGTTTCTAGAAAGAAACACTGCACAAAACTGAAAACATGAAGCAAATGCTGCTGGTGCTGGCATTCGATTGAAAAATAGAAGGAAAAAAGAAAGCAGCAGGGAGTCACTGAGAAACTGTAAGCTTCTCATTTCATCATCCACTGACTGGCTTAGAAAGCCCGTCTATGAACACGCAGATACTCAGTCTAAGCACTTTTACGTTTGACTAAAAGGCCTGGTCAAACTATTGCTTTCCAACTTTCCACAAGTTATTATTGTAGTTTGAATTATGCTTTTTTATTGCACCTGAATTGCTTGCAGCTAATAAAGGTCTGAGAATTCTGAAACACAGATTGGTGCCAAAGTGATCCCAGTGTTTGATTTAAGCTAACATTGTTTTGGTGCATTATGAATCTTAAGTCAAGTTCACTCTAAATTGCGATTATAACTAGATTCAGAAGAACATTGCTCAATTTAGGTATCTAAATTCTCTACTGAAGATTTAATATTAATGATGCATTTAAAATACTATAAAGCAATGACTAACATTTTACAATCAAGTACCCATGAGACTTTAGGTAACATTAATGCACGCACCTGTTGAAGAAAATGTCTGAGACTCCACACATACCATTAATACTGTAATAAATCACATTCTACTTTATGTCAGATCGAACACAATTAATACAATTTTTCTCTCCAAGAACTCCCAGGGTCATTATATGTAATGTACTACATTTAAAGTATAGTAATATCATTCTAAACACAGAAAAAAAATTATGTTATCAATGTGTCATATAGGTCTTAAAGACAAAAACATGCACTATTTGATAACACGTATAAGCTGTGGGACATCCCAAGAGGTTTGTGGAAAAAAACAGCTGGGCACCAAGTAAACATTGGGACTGTGGCTAAAGCTTTTCCATTTCACAGAATGTCAGTCTGCAGGAGAACAGCGTGACGTGGGAGAGGCTAACCAGGCATGACACTGTGTTTCTATATTAGCCTTGTTGTTGTGTAAACATGGCCTTTCAGCGCCTAACCCATGGCCTAATAGTATGTTTACTCCATGTGGACACCGTAGATTGGGGTGTAGGGAATCATGCATAAGCTCTGAGAGGAGAAGCTGAAAAACTCATCGCTGCAGGTGCTCAAAAGTGGTCAAAATGCATCAGGATTTTTATCTGCAGTTATGTTCAAGTCTCTAGCTTTTCACAGTTAGAAAAGCTAAAGATGGCATATTATGAGTGATAGATATTTTTTTCTGCCAACAATCCCAGCTTGACATGTGGCCGTGAAAGTCCAGAGCCCATCATTAAACTCCGCAGAAAGAAATTTTGCCAAACTGGATGATACACTTGATTTCTCTAAAATAAAATGCTACCAAACACTCGACTCCAACTCTGTCATTCAGCCAGTGGCCTACAAATGTGCACAAGCATCTGTCAGCAACAGACTGCAGCTAAAGCCTGCTCAAGCTGCATGGACTATTGTTGATTAATATGTTTGTTTACTTCATAAGCTTTGTATTGTTGACAACTGGCTCACTTTTACTGAACGCTGTTGGGTTTGCCTAGCTGTTAAAAATGACTTAGCAAGTAATAGCTAAGCATAAACTGCAATAAATATAGTATGAAATATGTGTTGTACAGCACCTGCAAAGAGATGATGAAGGGTGGCTGTGATCATAATTTAGAGAGAGCCAATGTGAGAAGCGACAAGGGCACATCACAACTTCTTTTGTAAAACGAAATGCACTGAAAAATGATGAAGTAAGAGGCAGAAGGTTGAATTCCACAGTATGATTAGCATTATATGGTAGATATTTTAATTTAAATGGCTCAGAGCATGGATCAGTGAATTGTAGATTGCATCTTGTAGTCGGCCCATTCAGACACGGCTTGGCGTGAAAGAGGCTTTACACACATTTAGAAACGAAATTATTGGCCCCAGATTTGTCAGAATGACAGAAAAGTTCAAAAAGGCATACAACAAGCATCTCCAGTCTTATAACACAGAATTGTTCCACTCTTGGACTAGTTCTATACTTTCTGTCCTAATCCTTAGAATACACAATCATAGCTTATGTTTTATTGGGCAACAATAACTAATCTAATAAATATATGTAGAGTCCTTGGCCACAAGCTTGATGACTCACTATGTTTACATGCACAGATTATAGTAAGCTATTTATCAGTCTTTTGTGCTGTGTCTCCAAAGAACCAGTCAAGCTCTTCTTTTTATCTTTTCTGTTACTATTGAAACAACACAACGAAAGACCAAAATTTGCATCATCATTCATCCGAAACTACTGAGTTCACATACAAACACTACAAGTTTCTTGTGTTTTGCAGTTAAATGATTCTCAAAGTTAGAAATGCATTGATATGCTATATAGATCGGATATTGGTACATAAAATGTAGCTGGATTGGGTATTGATCCCAGTCAGTCAATATCCTGGTTGGTCTTTTATATTGATTGATTATCAATATCTGTGTTTGGAAAAACAAAAAACATTTTTAGTTTCTACACTGGTACTGGTATCAAGCATTGAACAATATTTAAAGTAAAAGTATTAATATTTTGTTGTTATAATCTGATATATGTGTTTATCTACTGTACATTTGAGAAAACTTTCTTTTTTAGAAATTTGGTTTTCATGATTTGGTATACTGACTAAAAGCTTGTGCAAATGCTAACTACAAACAGTCATTGCTAAAGTGGAAGCCACATTGTTTAGTTCCACACAATTACATTAGCAATAACCCAGAGGCCCTCAGGTCACTGCAGCCAAAAGCTCTGTTCCATTGCACAACAACATTAGTGCTTGGCTTCAAAACACTCACAATTGGCCAAATTTTAATCAACTTACTAACACCATTAACGCCTTTTTTCACTCTAAATTAACTACTAAATGAACACATTGCGCCACTTGACGATAATTATCTTAAGGCAGAGTGGTAAGCACTGGAAATTGTACCCAGCTGTTGATACAAGGTTTTGGGTGGCAACACTGATCACCCATAGCCTTTTCCTTTCTTTCTTTCTTTGCAGCATTGGTAAAAGACCTTGAACGTTCACGCTCTGGCAAACACAGTTAATTGGGCCAAAACGTGGTGCCCTTGGGGTCCCAATGACTCCTAGTGCACTTAATCTGCTCTGCCTTCAAGTCCTATCGCCCAGCAGCATGGCTAACGGCGACGACTGCCTCGAGCTGTGTGGCCAGTTCAGCTTCATGCACGCCATCTGTAAATGTGCAAAAATAAACTCAAGAATTACTTTTCCCCGCGGACATTTTAAGACACTATTTCCCGGCTCGTGTAAGTAATGAGAAAAACAAACTCGTCTTATGAAATCAACCGAGATTGGATGAAAAGCATGCATTTTTTGAACAACCTTCTGGGGCTATTGTCGCCTCCGATGTGCAGTAAACAAGACATAAAGCAAGCACAGCAGGATAGGCAAAATTAGCACTAGAGAAATATATATTACATAAGAGGGAAAAGACAAAGTGATGTGACAATGTGATACTAAATGTAAGCAAGATGCAAAAATGCAGCGCAGCAAATAATAGGGAACAGTTACGCAGCAAGAGGCCTGTGAAATCTAAGGCTAAATCCAGCAAAATGTAGGCTGTGCTCCAGTGACGCAAAGAAAGTGTGTGGTACAATAGGACCCAAATAGTACTTAGAAACATGCCAATTAACACAACTAAAATACACAGAGAACAGATAGTTTTAATTACCCAGAAGAAATTATTTACGATTGATGTAAATATGAAATTATGCCACATTAATTTACATAAAATGATAATGCTGTATGTACAAGAGATTGAGGTTTTTCAACATAGAATAGCACAACTTCCTTTACTAAACATTATTATATTTTTAACAGCTGTTCATGATCTGTTTTTTCCTTTTTAAGTGAATGTTTCATTAGTTGTATAAATAAGTTTTGATACTAGTTTTAGTAGTTATAAGGACTGGTCTTTTTGGCTCCATGGTGAAGTTATTGCTTTACTGACAAATCGTCTTATGCTACTATATCATTAAAAAGATGTCAAGAATTGATTTCACTATTGGTGTTTCATTGCTCAAGATTTGATTTTCACCTTGACCTGAAAGTGTAGTATGCTTGTCTCCATGGAGATATGAAGAAAGTATAAAGCTATATTCTGCAACTTTTTATAGGACAAAAACCAATTTCTAATCACTTTACTCCTAGTACAGATATAGTGCTAATCTATGAATTAATGTGAAAATAAGTGGCAAGTCTTCCATCTATGTCTAATAATGTCCTTTTTGTTCAGTAAGTTCAGAAATTTGGCTACAAATGTTAACCTTGTGGTGAATAATATGAAGGCTCAGAATGCACTAAGCACGTAGACTAATGTAAAAGGTTTAAATAAATATTTCTGTTTGTTCACATTTTTATGGAAGCAAAAATTGAGTATAGCAACTTTAAATAAAACATATCTTTTCAAAACAGGTAGTTATGTCAATAAAAACATATGGATATATAGTATAAATGCAAATTAAAAAAAAAAAACAAAAAACTGAAAGCAAGCAGCAATAACAAGTTGCTTAAAACCGTATTCAGTAAAATGCTGTAACATAAAGGGAACAAAAAAGAAATGGTTACACAGCAAGAAGTCTGTGAAATCAGCAGCTAAATCCAGCACATTTTATGGTGAGCTCCAGTGACTCCTACACAGCCCACGCAGCATATCGAACCACATCAGTATACAACAGAGGAGGTCAGCGCGTTAACACAGGCAGATGAGAATAACCATGTAAGGCTGTGCACACAGTTAGTGCCATGCCTGGATCCTGGTGCACAGCGCTGCAGCACTGTTTCATGTGGAGCTTAAGTTAAGCGGCAGACGAGAGCGAGTAGTGTGTAGGTTGGCCAGAGGCAGCAACACAAACAGAACAAAGCAAATTAAGAAGGCAGAGACAAAAGCATCAAAAGCAAAAGAAGAGACTATATGGATTAAACTGGAATAGAACAATGTATGCTCTTGGCTGCAACATGTTTTTGTGCATCAAAAGTGTTTATACCCATGCAGTTTTCTGTTGGTTATTTGTCTTCTACCCCTGTGTGCCAGCATTCCAGCCTTTCTATTTTTAAATGTTTTCATGGTTTGGACAATTCAAGCAACACTAAAAACCTTCGTCTTAGCATGAATCATTATACAATAACATACAATAAAAGCCTTCAGTTCTACAAATACAGTGCCAGTTTGAAATGTGGGTCTCAGACAAACTCAGACAAAAACATTATGCAAAACAGAGAAGAGACAGCACAGTAAATCTATAGAATGTCTATTGAGTTAGTAAATATCACTTTCCCTCGCAGACAATAATTTATACAATTATTCATGTCGACATAGCCTCCAGTCATCACTTCCTTTTAAATCAGATACATTATGCAATAGTGGATAATGCATCCTTACATAAAACTACCAGAGTTGACCAGAAGGCTAACAACATTGAATATTGAAATTACTAAATTAATAAATGTCCTGAACATACCCGTCATAAATCTAGCCGTAGGTTTTTACACTTACTTGCTCTTAAACATTTATGGGAGATTTTGTGGCACCATGAAAACTATCAAATGGCTTGAATAATTTATATTTTCCTCCCCCTGGTAACAGCAGCTTACTTTGCCGTAGGGCCTCTCTTCCTTTTATCCATTTCACAGATTTTGTATAGACACTTTACATTCAGCGCAGGTAACTGTTAAGATGGTTGAACATAGTTTAGTAGTAAAACAGGCGAGCTGTGCAATGTCCAGAGTTGATTCCAATCAAGAAAATGGCTCAATATTGATTGTAATACACACTGGAAAAAAAAGAAAATCTTCTATTACAGTTTAAAGTTAGTGGAAGTTATCATGAATGGTCCAATTTTGTCAATCCAGTTTTGTACAAAAGACAATCACTTCATTGTGTGTTAACTGACCTTTCATATTGTGCATTAATGACATATAGAAGGATTCCTTTGTAGAACTCAATGCTACTTATTTTTGTACCAATATTCTGTTCAAAATGTCATTAGACTAGTGAAAAAACGACAGATATGTGGTACTGTTAGAGGTGTGCAATATATGAAATTTTAGTAGTAAAAATGCAAAAAAAAAGGCTTTTATAAAAAAACAACAAACTAAGAAAATTGCATTGTGAATGTTCAAATAAAGTTAGTCAACTAACCTCTCATTGTGCTTTCTAACTAAATTTGCATTAGTAAGAAAGCACATCGCAAATTATTCAGAATCTATTACATGATTTAGCTGTTTTATTGCAGATACAAACTATTTTGCTTTCAGTCGACTAATTGATTGGTTGCACTTGTCTTAAGTTGACCGAGAATGTCTCAGTGAAGCCCAATTTTTCTGATCATTAAGCATCAACAAATACATTTAAAGACATGCTTGATTTGAAATAATATCAACTGGATATCGTAATCGAAGTAAAAAAGTTCTCATATATTCATTTTTGTCAATATTGCTCAGTCCTAGATTCTGGAATAATAGATCTATCATAGTAATAGAAAATAGAAAAACTGCCTGTCATGTGTCCCATAAATGAAATGTGTTACGTTTTTTCTCTCTGACAGCAATAGGCTGTAAAGCAGTGTAAGATGAAGATGGTGAATGTGGTGTGGTACAATGTGAGGCAGCAGGTGGAAGTTGTAGGATTCATATATGATCCAGGGAGAATGAGGGCTCAGAGCTGCAGTTCACAATCACACAGAAGGATCTATTGCTGAAGCTGAAAGTGCAGATGGAACAGACTGGAGAAGCTTGTTTGACTTTGACCTGTGCATTATCGGCCTCTCAGCCTCACTCCTCAAACATTCAGGTACATGAAAGTCACAGGGAAGATGGGTAAAATTCAGCTGTGCATGTAACAAGAAAACCGAAATTCAGAGCAAGAGAGGGCCAAGACGAGAAGTAAAGATGCAAAAATTCAAAACTAAAGTTAATATATTCTTCACTTAACATGCAACCCAGCTCCAAAATAAATGAAAAAGTCAGACCTGATTACTGTGTGTGTCTATATAAAAACAAAATGTTATATGCATTCCTTAAAAAGAAAGGCAAAACAACATTGTTGAAATGCACCGTCACACAGAGAAAACTCCATGATTCAAGGCCATGAGGTGTCAGAGGAGCAAAGAGCCTTTAGGGAGCTGATAATAATGAACCTGAGGGATTTTACCTCAGGCAACCTCTTCAAATGTGGGTAAGACATCGGCTCTACACCCCTGGGCACTGAGGTGGTCCCAGGACGACTGACTACACATGGGAATGCACTCTATTCATGCTTTCAACCAGTGTCTTTAGTTAACATATTTATATTGACACCTGATGCACCGTGCAACATTTTCAGTGTCTGCTTTACAACTCACGGTTATTAATGGGTAGAAAAAAAGTTTCAAACAACAGCGTCATTTTTGAAGTTCCAATTTAATCAATGGGCACAAAAGTAATGAATTGGCTAGGCAAGAACAAACGCTTCAAAAACATCAGCAAATACAGAGGATTTAATCTTGGAGAAAACTTTGAATGCATTTTGTATTACTGTTTTAAAAAGTGCTTCAGTGCTTCTTGAATATTTCTTGTCCACTGCACCTTTTCTGTGTCACAACTTCTTAACAGGCCCTTGGATCCTTTGCGTAGCATCTCCTTTTTACATTGATGCATGATGTGTCAGACTTACATTGAAGCAGAGATGCTGGGAGCCTACGAGCTGTTCTTTGAAGTGCGAACAAAGAGAATTCCTCTCTTCTCTTTCACCTTTCTATCTCGATTTTGCTCCCCCCTTTTCCAATACCTAAATAAAGCACCTGTAATCACCCATTCCTTTTCAACTCAGCTCACCTGTGAAGAGAAATCAGCACTGATGGTGAGCTATACTCGCTATTGCTGTCTGAAGACAAGAACAATTGAGGAAAAGAAATGTTCACTTTTCTGCTTTCAGGGAACTTTCTTTCAGTAGTACAAAAGACTAGATGGTGAAACCTATACTTGTACAATATTTGCAGTGTTGTATAGGGCAAATAAGGACTGAAGACAGAAATAGTTTAAAGCACACTGGTGTCAACCTTTGTTGTGAACTAGAACAGCAAATGGGTAATTCTATTTTAGTTCTGTCAGACCTGGTAGTACTAAAAGGGAAAATGGTTTATCATTTAATATTTGGTGTGACAAGTTAAGTTATCATATTTTAAAAAAACTCACAAAATATTTCAACCCATGTGAGATGACAATCCCACATGATAGTACTAGTAGTAGTAGTAGTATAGCAGAAGTAACAGCAGCAGTACATTCATAACACTTTTTTGTCTTCTTTCTCTGGCCGCAGTTGCCTTCTCAGTCTCTGCTAGTGGGAGGTGAATGGGAGAGACAGCCAGGTCATGCACATTGTCTGTATTACAAATTGAACAGTGCAGATGCAAACGGCGCCATATGTGACGCGTAGAGAGTAACAAACAGGTGCAAATATGGCCCGTAGCAGACCTGGGTAAGAAGACACCGCCAGAGCAAACACACTGACCTGCTTTCAGCCTGCACAGTCACACCTCCGCACCGACGGCTATTTTTAGAACGTCTGTCCGCACATAGTTAACCCACGGTGCCCTTAGATCACACTGTCTACGACCCAATGGGGATTTTGTGAGCTGCAACAGATCCTACCTCCTCATCTATTTAACAGCCGAGATTGTATTAGACATGCTGCGTGCTACAATGAGGTGTATCAGCACAACACAAATTATTTAAAACCTCAAGCAGAAAGATGAAGAATTGCCCAGGATACTGCTGCTCATCTTTCAATTAGCTAGATTTGGTTAGCAATCTAATCTAGAGACAACACATGTGGAAATTTTGAAAACAATAAAAATAAATATTGCTTAAAGTAGCAGATATGAGACATCACAGACTTTTACAGAAGCAGAATTTACCAATCACAAATTTAATCCATGGATCTTTTTGATAGTGAGGGAAAATGGAAGTACTAATGTTGCAACAAACAGGACATGCAGACTTAACAAAATCACATCATGCACACACTTCACTGTCAATATAAGCTCTGTAAGTCCTTTGTTCTGCCTCTCCTCTGGTAATCTCTTTGCATTGGGCCTCTGTGGCGCTGTCGGTTATATGAAACCTGTTTGTGACATGTGGTGTAACATGACAGGTACAAGGAGAGAGATGCCATAATCACACATAATCCTGTATCAAGTTATATGTTTAAGACAGACTTTGGAAGCTTTTACATTACCCAAACAGCAACAATGCATGCTTCCCCTGAGAACTGAATAAAAGAGAAGTATTGCTATGTGATAATATAATATATTATCATACACAAACATATATAGAAACTTAATAATGCTAATAATCTCTCTGATGATGTTATCTCATATTTGTTGAACTGCACTCTATTAATCCTGTGACTGCATGCTCTAAAAAAAAAATGTGATAAAGAGACAGATCATCAAAACTTCACTTGTTTATAATATTTCATATTATTCAAATCTTTCTGTAATATTATTGTAGTTTGTTTAGTCTGTGTTGTCTGAAAAATCAAAAATAAGATGAAAAATATAAAAAGCAAATAAATAGACTTTGCAACTGAAAAACAAGAGCTATAATAAAAAGTCAAATATAAATATGAGTATCTATAACAAATCATTTTCTTTTTCTTTGCAGCTCAAATCTTAATGAAAAAGAATAATGTAGGCTATTATTGTTAGCATACCCACACACCAACCTCTAGACAACTAAGAAATTCAGATTTTATAACTGATGTTTTGAAAGAAGCAAAAAGCAGAAAAAACTATGATCTTGGTTTAGTATGTATTAATGTAATAGGACTACATGATAAATTGCTTATTCAAAAAAATCAATCACGTTATAGTCAGAAGATCCGGTCCATTTTCCGTTTCACATTAACCCTGTTTTTAACCTTGACTCATTTAAGTGACTGAAGACAAGGTGCCTGAGGCTCACCTGCTTCTCTTCTTTGCACAACTTTATTTAGTCATCCCTCTGTCTATCTGTCTGAGTCCTAAGTCTCCACGGCCCGGGACGGCACACAGTGGAGTGCACTGACCTTGCTTTAGGAGCATGAAGGTTCCTGGGCCGGTAAATTTGCTGCTGGGTGGTGCAACCAATCAGGTCTCACAGGGGCATTATTGCTGTCAAGCCCAATCACCTCAACGTCAGTTTTGGTCCTAGTTTATCAATAATGCATTTTGAAGAAGTATGGACGTAGTTTTTATATATAGTTCAATACTATATATAAAAACCAACTCCATAAGATGAAGACTATTGAAAACTTTTACATGCATTTACATACGTTTCAATAAATATTCAAAACAAATGTTGTTCTTGAAGAATTCTAAAATGTTTAGAATTCTTTTAAATTGAGCGATGCCGATGGATTTTGGCCGATCTGTCGATTCTTTTTATATTTTCTTCAAAATTACAAATTGAAGCTAAAGGTGACTTGTATGTATTTGATGTTTTTGTGTATTTCTTTTAACGAAGAATGTGTTGCTTTTTTTTTATTAACTATGCTTTGTTAATTTACTTCTTTAGTTCTTTTTTACTGTTTTAAAGTAATCTGTCATGTACACCACTTTGGTCAGCCTTGTTATTTTTGAATTTCTAAATAAAGTTGGATTGATTTAGATAGAATATAGCTATGGCCCTGCCCAGAGAAAAAAGGCTAATAGCCAATATGCTAAAAAGGCAAATATCGGCTTCCAACCAATACAAGTCTGTCTCTGTTATCAGATTTATAGTAGTTTGTTGGCATTTATCATTATGGGAACATTTAGAAATGAGAATGGGAACCATTCCTCCCCAAAAAAAATGGATTAGGCAGTGGAATTTAGTATACCTGATTTCTGCTTCCTTATAAAAAGTAAACAAACAGAATAACAATAATTTCAAACTTCCTACATCAGTCTACATGTTTTGTTCTAACTGAGCCTCCATTGTTCACCGTGATGTGTTTAAACTTATTTCATCGCTGTTAGGAGCCAGGCGTGCCAGTATACAACACCTGACAAACTAGGCAGAGTTTGTGAACAAATGGGACATTATTAGACATAGTCATAACATTGCAGACACATTTCCACTTGAATAGATACAAGATAACTGTGCTAGTGAGAAACTGAATTGAAGTTATTTTAAAACATTAAAAAGCTAAGCCCTTTAATATCCCAATTTCTATTTCTTGACCACTGTAACACACAAGACAATGTGGTAGTCTAGCTTTTTCCATTTTTAGTTGTATCCACATTAGAATATGTAATGAAATATAGTGCATTAGTTAAGTAGACTGACTGCTGCAAACACATTGTATCGCAAAGAAGAAAAAAATGACTATAAACACAGAGACCAAATTAAGGGCTGGTGTGACAAATGCAGCTGCTCAGGCAACCCGGAGACATTCTAAATAGTTTGGAGTTGTGTTAAACATTCATGGCAGCAAATAGCTTCTTCTAAATGCAGTGAAATAAGCTCGCATATGTCTACAGCGAACAGAAGAGACAACTTATTTATTAAAAAGATGCCTTGTACATTTATTTATTCTTAATTTCACAATCTAATGCTGTAGCTTCATTACTTACTTTGCAGTTTTGCCTTCTCTGTGTTAAAATATGCTCTGAATATCGAACAGCAAAGACCAATACATTGTTATATGACGCACTTAATTATCAAGATCAATAGTATCGTTGTGAAAAGAGGATAAAGGCCCAAGTGTTGCACTGTGCAGAGTAAGAAAATGAATTATGCAGCAGAGGAAGGAGATGTCAGCTACAGAGAAGGAGAGTTTGCTAAGTCCTTTCTGAGCCTAATTAGGTTGGGTATGTCTTTGTGATCCACTGGGCATTACGAGCACAAAACCAACTTAAACAAAAGTAATCCAAATCCTTCCATAATAGATACATTTATCCTCAACTGATATGCTGGCTTGAAGTTCTTTTACTGTAATTCAGACACTATATGCACAACTTTGGGTATCTGATGATCCAGTGCACCGAAAATTCACGTTTTCACCTACCTCCTATCCCTCTCCACTTGACAGTTTTTACAAAAAAGATTGCAGATGAAGCTACTTTAAGAACATGGAAATTTGAAAGGTAAATGCTTATAAAACTTGAAAAAAGCTCTGCAGTTTTGAACAGGAAGTCAGCAGACCTGTATATAGTTTGTTTAATAATTTGTTTTACAATTTGCAAAATAAAAAATAAATTAACTGTTTAAAAATAAATTAGGCTAAATGCTTCTTCTTGCACTACCCACAGTACAGTTTGAGGTTCATAAGCCTATATTTCATCTTTACTATTGTTTAAGTTTCATTTCCCCTGTTTAAGCTTCACACATTGAACATACATTGCACAAATATAAAAACACATTAAAATGTCATCTGTGCTGTGTCATAGCTCTAAGTTAAAGTCCTATTATAATCATTAATGTCAGAAGTAGTACAACAATGTCATGTTCTGTTACTGAAGACACAATACAGCTTCAGTGGTTTAAACTTTACACTCTTTGAATTAAAGCAAAGACCAACACAATAAAACAATGTCATCTTTCCTCTATGGGTCCTCCACAACTTGAGTCAACGCCAGCTACTATGGGGCTTAGGAAGGGAACAGGACACGTATGAGTGTTAGTCAGAATACATATAGTGACTTATTACCACATTTCAATTTCTTTTGGGTGTCAGAAGCCATTTTTGGAACTGTTATACTTTAATCAAAATGTAATACCATTAATAAATTACATAAGAAAGACAATCAGTCTGTCCCTAAACGCGTAAATAAATGAAGAAAAGGACAGACGTTATGTAGCGAGTTGTTTTTTTGCCCGAAGCCTTTTAGATAAAACCATCTTAATTTATCCAGGCAAAAACAAACAATGACAAAAATAAAATGTTCGTATTTTCAGTTGAAAGCAGCTTAGCAAACTCCTCTGTATTTCCATAATTGCAGTGTTTGTCATCATCTTGTTTTCTATTCTTTATTTATAGACTTGCATGACAACAGAGCAGAGCCACTGCAGACACGTGTTAGGGTTAGGACACGGAGAGACACAGTTGAACACTCTCAGAGCTGATGTACAAGTGTCGTTCTAACAAGGTTTTAATTGGCCCTACAGGCAGAGCTCTCACTGACACCGCCGAGACAGAGAGACCGGTCCATTCCACTCGTAAAACATTGAGCACATATTTGTATTCAAGCAGAAGAAGGGCTTTCAGTCAGCCAGGCTATTTTTACAGCCAGCTACCTAATTACACTGCTTTCTGTTCATTCATGTAGAAAAGACAAACCAGGCATTGATAATGTAAAAAAGGATATAAAAAACACAGTTAAAACAATGCAAGAGCATACTGCGTGGTGAACAAAAACAAGGAAAGTTTTAAAAACAATTACTAGTGATGAAGGCTGCAGAAACAATGTAATTTTAATGAGAAAAACTTTTATTAGTGGTAGCAAAATAATGGAATTTCCACTAATTTAGATAAACACTTGTACAAGAACATACTTTTAAGATTATACATACATTATTACATTGTGAATGCAGTAATCTGTGACTAATCTGACCGCTGTGTAATGTCGGAATCAAATATAAAAGCCTTATAGCTCTCATTGTAAGAAGAAGGTCTTAAGTCATAACTGTCGCAAGATGTAGTTGACAGATATTTTTGAACGTGAAAATTAGATCCCCACATTTATCTAGGCTAATGTAACTAGTTTTTAACATAACAATATTACAATGTAGAACATTTTTAAATTCAAAATCCAGTTACACAAGGAGAATAAAAAGTACATTTCAGAGTCTTTTTGTTGTTGTGAACTAAAGAGTACAGTATAAAGGTTTCATTTTTTGGGTCAGATGTAACATCTTGAGTTCCATCAATCGTGTTATATTTCAGACAGAGCAAACAGAAGAACGAACAGATGCTTAAGATGATGTGGGAGTATTTTGAGAATTTGTTTTTCCTCCATCTGCACTGAATTATGAGGATAGTAAACAAGAATTTGTGACACACCACTGTTGAATAAATGAAAAAAAAAAAAAATCCTTTCTCATGAAGGTTTATTTTATATGTATCTAACAAACAAATCTCAATGCTGAGTCTACAAAAAGTGCAGCGTTTGATAAAAGTAGACATGCGTGTTCAAAAGACTCTGCCTATAGCATGTAAAATCAATATCTCTCGGGTGTGTAACTGCGGGTAAAGGGCTACAGCAGTAGAATGGAGCTCAAAGGCACTAGAGCTGGCCTCTTACGCTACATCTGGAGTTTCCACGGTAACCGTATCCCAGCTGACAATCAGGTCTTGTTAAAAGTGATGCACGTGATGTGTCCGTTTGTGTGCGTTCTTGTCAAGCAGCTGACGAGGCGCGACGGGCTCTAATCTCGACAGATTACCACTGTCTATTTTTATCAAGAAGCACTTAAAATGGACACAAATGGATCACAATCAAGCAAATCAGTAGAATTTCTAAGATGATAATCAGCCTAAGCCATAAATAAAGATAAACTTTTCAATGGGAAACTGTACAGTAGCAGTCAGCAGTTTTCTTTAAGGTGTGAGCAACAGAACTTTAACCACTCCAGTCAAAATACTACAACCCCAAATCAATGCTGGACATATGCACAAAAGAAAAACAGACCAACTACCAATGTTGAGATTGTTAACAATTAAATAAAATAAAAGAGAAAATACAGTGTAAATGGGTACAAAAAGGGTCAAAGAATATTAGAAGCAAAACCAGAAAGGCAGACAGCAAAGGGAGAGCCACAGAGCATGGTTTAATTAGACAAGCTAAAAATAACCTGGGGCTTGACATTTGAACATGGAGACCTCGTGAAATGTCTGGAAGTGTTTTCTGCTAGATCTGCCTGGTGTTGGAACACATGCCAGCTCTCTTTCCCTGCTCCGGCTCCTCTTGTCTTCTTAGCCAACACACAAACCCACCTTGTAAACCACTCATGTCTCTGAATAATCCCTGCCATAAACGTACGTGACGAGACAGGAGCAAAAATGACATATCAAAAGCAGGTTTTTCATTATCTGTCAGGAATGAGGAATGAACTTACACACACGCAGACCTGGCAACAAGGTATGATGTCAATACACAGACACTTATAGCTCCGTTGTGACATGCAGTCCCCAATCTGCTGCACTGAGGAACGATTCTGTCACTTTCGCTTGACACCAGGACACAAACTCAGTGGGAGATTTGTTGACGTATTGTGTCCGCTGAGGATTTTGGGTCAGAAAGAATAACAACCCAGCTTTCCAAATCGAAAGCATCTATTCTAGGTATTCAGCGGCTTTGACATGTAATTCTATTTGGAGAAAAAAAAAGAAAAAGAAATCTCTAGCTTTTTACCTTTATAACTAAATTCTTAATGTATGTTGAGGATCTGTTGTGATGTCATCAATGTGAGCTAATTTTCACAGTAAGCAAGGCCTAAATAAGGCTTTTCAATGAGAGCTCCTTTCATTTTAAAGATGACACATTACAGATGTACACAAAAATGTACATGTCATTTGCTGTGGCATTTATGCAATACTACTTTGTGCCCTATACTGGACAGCATATCTGCTTTCCTAGCAGTCATTACTCACTAAGTCTCCTCTCTCCTCCCACCACCTCTTGTCCTCACACAAAGGTTGCTAATCACATGCAGAAGAGGTTCCGAACATGAAAAACAGATCTACAATGGGCCTGAAAACAACAGATCAATACAGGAAGATGATGGAGGGGGATGATATCATCAGTAGTATTACCTCCCTAGTGTTACAACTCTAAAATAGATTACTTTATTTTGTATTTTGCACGTTTGTGTTGACGTCATGCAGGAGCAGGGTCATGATGGGCATTCTAATTTCAATCTGAGTGTTATTTGTTCTGGAACGCCAAAACAAGTCATTATTACCAGCAACTGGCACAATAAATGACTCAGAGTCTCTTTCAGACTTGTGGCTTTGACAGACCTTTATTTTCACGGGAAGGAAAGTCTTAAGCTTTAAACCTAGGCTTATAGAGTATGTGTGAGCAAATGGACCAGTCCATGCATAACTATGTGTAAAACCTTTTTTCACCATTCAATGCGCTGGTAATAAGGTTTTAGGCTGCCAATATGGTACGACTGATAAGCACAAAGGCCAATAATCCATACAAATATTAGCCCAGGTTTCTGTTTTCGAGCGCGCCTGGCCAAAGCCATTTGTGTGTATTGTGTTTCCAACAGAGCAAGTGTGCAGGCTATTTTCAAAACAAGATTTGTAAAGAAAACAGGTCAACAAAGAGGCTTTTGAAAGTTAATGTAATTTTTCCTGCATTTATACCGAGCAAAAACAAGTCACCAGGTCAACATTGGGTTTGTTCTTGAAGCTCCAACTTGGAATTGAAAGAAAAAATCCACATTTATGATAAGAACAACATAAACAATCGACTGACTGCAACAATTATAGCATACTACAACTTTTAAACAGGTAAACACAGAGAATTGCAGATAAACTCATTGTTATAAAAAAAAAAGAGAAAACATTTGTGATGCAATAATAGTACTAGTAAATTTCTTTGGTGGTATGAGCAACCAAACCTCCTAATCGTATTATAGATTTACAGGAACGCAAGAAGAACAGAGGTCAATGGATTTACATCGATTCAATCTGTTACACGCATGCACAAACCACAAAGATCGTTACAGTTGTACAGCTTTACAAGTGTGGTATTGAGAGACCTATGCTTACAACACATCAGAAATGGGTTGTGTGTCCTGAGTCAACCCACTTGAATATCCATTTGAATGTTGTAAATGATAGGTATACTTACAGTTCCTCTCTAAACATATCCCTGATGGTCTATAAAAAGAAGCCCTCTAAAAAGCCACAGTATAACCAGTGCTGTTGTGCTCGTATGTGGCCTCCAGGTAGCCACTATGACCCAACCAAAATTGCTCTATGTTGCTAATGTAGGCACTCAGGAAGTCTGGGCTCTAAACTAAGGCAGTGGAGCATAGACTGAACACATACACACATGCACAGTGCCGTTTCTCTGGTACTCATAGCGTCTTTGGGCTAAGTGAGAGAGATGGAGAGTTTCTGGGTCAGAGAATGGTGTTGACGTTACCAGCAAAGTGAAAGGGATGCAGAGATAGAGCATTGTTGCTTCTGAACACATGTATCTAAATCTGTTTCCAGGTCTCAACTCTGGAGCAATACATTTTAAATCACCTCTTAAATACATAACCTCCTGCTTAATGTTACGAGTGAATGCTTTCAGCTTTGCTGCATTAGGCTATTTCACACAATGACTCGTTTCTAAAGAGCTGTTGCGTGAGTTGTTATTGATAGGTTTGCCTTTGAATGTAATCAGCCTCAAAGTATAAATTGTCAAAAACTGATACTCAAGCTTGCTCTCTTTGTATTTTTAGTTTAGACAACATTTGCAGTTATAGAAATAGATTAGAGTTTTTTTTTTACATAAACTTAAAGGGACCTATTATGTCAAATTCACTTTTCTAAGATTTTAACCTTGTTATAATGTCCTCCCTTCACCATTAGTTTACTCAAAGTTATATTTGAATCAATTCCTGCATGTTTGAGTAATCTTGTATTGTTCTTCAGCTCAAGTGCTCAGAAATCCCTGTTCTCACCTACCACCTATCCCCTTCCACTTGTCTGTATTTACTTGGTATTAGAGCTGGGCGATATCCATTTTTCACTATCGTCATATCGTCTTAATATAATATCGTGATAGACGATATTATCGTCTGCCCACTAATTAAGGCAAAAACGGCTCAAAATTGAGCTTTAGTCGGATTTTTCTGGTCATTTCTCACACACACGCACACCCAGGTGTGTATTATAGATACAATAATGCTCTTTCGCTATAGAACATTGCTAGGTTTGTGAATTTTATTGTAAAAAACCTTAGTACTTTGTCAAAGCCTCGCTCTTTTCTCACTCCTCCGCGCCTCCGCGCCACGCTACCTCTTTTGCTTTATTGACAATTTTAAGATACACAACGCAGGGTAAATGTGTAAACTTGTGACGGTAAAAGTGGTAGAGATTTATATTATCGACTATATTGCACAAATACACATTTAGAAAAAGACTTTCTTTCATGTCTGCGTGCGTCACAACCACACGAACAAAAGCACGTAGACATCCAAGCACGCAAGCAAGCTAACCATAAAGTTTAGACCACAACAGGATTAAACCCACCGACACATACAAACACGATTTGAACTGATATTGATAAGGCTCTCCGCTGTTTTAAGTTCACATTTAAAACATAGCCAACACCATTATAAGTTAAAACGGCTGATATGTAGGACAACAACTGAAGGCCAAACACCTTATTAAGCTAAATACATGCACATCTACGGTAACAAGTGATTTCTGCCTCTTCTTTGTCACTAAAGTTGTACCAAATAGATGAGAGAAAGTAGCTGTATCCATATATAGCTATTACGCACGGACTCGTCTCGACGCGTGATGGGATCAGCACAAAGAAAGCACGATGATCTTCTCCGACAGTTTATAAAGTTAGTTCGCTCACCTCTGTCCAGTTCAAGTGAATCCTCTTCTGTCCATCGCGGACACGAAGAAAAGAAAACATCCAAACAGAAACGGTAACCTACATCCAAAGTTGTTATCGCAGGTGCTTCACGACGACGCACAACTTTGTCCAAGTCCTGATTCCAGCTCCACGAGGCCCACAGACACCGCTCCACACGTCCTGCTCTGTCCGGGTCCTCCGTCCAGGTCCACGGTGTTAAAAAAGTCATCTTCATCTCTTTATTAGAGCGCGCTGTCTGAGCCTGCTCTGTTTTCATACGCACGTGTTGGTGGCGTGAGGATGCGTTCAGGGACGCTGCGTAACTTTTAAACTGCGATGCCAAGTTTTTTCTGCTTTTGTGGACTTGTCAATTATTAAAAAAAGTTACTATGAAAACAAAATAGTGGTTGAATATTTGTCAAATGATCGAGAATATGCATATAACAGAGCGAGATTGTTTGCTGCAGCATTGATAAAAACTTTGCACGTTCTAGGAGGATACAGACGATTACAGACGATAGTGAAGTGCTATCGTCAAAATGTTTTACTTTCACGATAGACGATATAATCGTCTTATCGCCCATCCCTACTTGGTATAATTCAAAAGATTAATTCTCAACGTGAAGCATATATGATTCAAAACTGTCCCATAGCCACTTTCCAACAATAATAATATGTTATTTTAAGTCTGTTGCTTCTCACGGTTACATTTTAAAATTAAGAGGCGGGGCTTATCTGATCTGCAGTTTTGAACAGGAAGTCAGAAGAGGTGTTTCTTTTTCAAATTGTTTTAGATCAATTTTGTGTTTTACAATATACAAAAGGTCGAAAATTATGGTTGTCCTCTGGAACAAGGCTAAGCTACACATAGTTTTTTATGCACCATAAGCACTCACTTTCCATGGCCATTTGTCCGTTTAAGCCATAAATCCTCTTTCAACAGAAATGCTCAAGAGGAAAAGACACATTGTAAAAACAAACAAAACTAATCCAAGTTGGATTTAATAATTCTTTATACATGTAGGAAACTGAAGGTTATGCTGGGTTCACCCATAAACTGCTCTAAATATTGCAACACAACATTATATGTCCATATGAAGCATTTTTGTTTCTGCCATATTGACTTCCTAATATAACTCGGACTTGGACTTGACATATGGGCACAGATTTAGAGTAAAAAAATGGCAAAACAACAAACCATATTTGGCTTGTCCCAGCACTTTAGTCCAAAATATATATTTCAAGAACAATTTTTGAAAAGCCTGACAGCCTTTATTGCATTGTGGTTTTAAATAATAAACTGGTCATGTAAAAAGACAGAGACAATGAGCCGCACAATAGAGAGACATATTGACAATAAAACACAAGTATTTAGACTGCACTCTCTTGGGGGTTTCAAATCACATGACTTCACATTTGGCTAACTAAAAAACTAAATTTAACTCACCCCAGAGACCGCACTCAGCAGCACAGAAACACATGTACTGCTCAAGCTAATCCACTCTCATTTTGTAGATTATTTTCTGCACTTTCTCTTTGTACATGACAAACAAGACAAAATAAAATACTGCAGCCACAAAGGTTTACAATTAAATATAAATATCATTATCATTTATTTCTACAGTAATTTGGCAATGACTTACATTTTGACACTATTGTCAAAATTAGTATTTTATGAAGTTTAAAAGAAGTGGGGTTGCACTCTCACATTGTACGCATCCTCATATGGTCTAGTCTAAGCAGCTGATTGGTAAATCTTGTTGGACTGTAGAATATTGCCAAATATTAATATTTGTAAAATTAATCAAAATTGTAAAATGAAGTGTAGTTTGCTTGTTTTGTAGCATTTTTCACTGTAAACTATTTACAATATTCAAATTTTAGATATCTTGAAAAATAAATATATTTTATATTATAAAAATATAAAAATATGTTATCTAATATTTAGTATAGAGGGATTTTCGGTCGACGTCCCTTTCCTCCCTACTGCGCATGCTCCATGCAGAAAGAGACACTCTCTGTCTGGTTATCTGGAGAAACTTTTTTGAATAAAACAACAAACAGGGCGAGAGCTAGCTGTTTCGATCAGGTATGAATCGGTATGGCAGACGTCTGGCTCCTAAAACTTGAGACAGTGTTTTTTCCCCCCGTTTTTTCACTCATCCGAAAGTAACTTTTAAGGGTCGTAGGGTCAATTTCATTCACAAATGTTGATTTAGCAGAATAACTTTTGTTTTCACACAGTAATAAACTGTTGTTGTTAGCTGACAAATGAGCTTTTTTGACTTGTTTCCACTGAGTGGTGGCTCTTTCTGCATAACAGGTGCGTCTGAAATTAAATTGTGATCTGGGTCTATTCATATTGCCCATTCTGAAGTCCCACTCAGATAGACAATGGACCTCAAACATGCAGTGGCCCTGTTCTACAGCAGGCTAATGATAAATCCTGGATTGGTGCCCTCTCTGACAGGAAAAGCTATGTGGCAGCCATTGCGTCAGGCGACATAGGGCTATAGTCGGCTTGTTTTTCTTGGGTGTGGATCATTTTTTACTCGTGCATTACATGGCTTTGGGCCCCTGTACTTGTGCAGCATACCATCTTTGTCATTGTCATTTTTCTGAAAATTGAGGTGAGGGTTCAATGCTTCCTTGTTACCACTCACAAGGCAAAAGCAACAGCAGTACCACGGACAGCTCCTCACCTCATCATAGGAAGTGTATTCATAAGTGTGAATGGGTTAATGAGGACTATGTTATCAGCATTAGAAGCCAGCACAAATAATCATTACGACTGTTTCTTCACAGCAAGAGCTTTTTCTGTTCAATTATTTGGGGAACACAAAACAAACTAAACTGTGTCAATAGAAAAATAAGCATTAAAAATAAGAACATTGGTATTGTATTAGTATTGATATAGGGAAATATAAACTACAAAAGTTCATACTCGATCAGGAACCAACAACATTTCTGAGACATTATTTCATGTTTTTAATTAAATTAAAAATATAGCTACATGTCAGCTACATTCAAAATTCAGATCCTAAGAAAAAAATGACTGAAACTGGGGCTGTGCCAAAAATCAAAAGATATAATTTAGCTCAATCCCAATAATCAACATGTACATTTTAATTGTCGGTAACAGCACAAGTATAAGCACATTTATTTTGTGAATAGCAGCACTGTGCATGTGCAGTTAGACTTTTTTACTTGCAAACTAGTGCACTTTATTTTTTTCAACAAAAAATATATTGGATAAGCAGCACATTGTGACAAAGTAATATCACTGTGTATTGCTTAACTCAAAATACAAAGCATCTTATTTCTTTCCAAGAGCCAAATGCAGTGCTCTGATTGGCTGCGCTTATGTGGTCACCTTGCTGTCTGTAAATATGTTTTTAAGATTTAATTGCAGACAAAAAAAGACAAAAACATAATGCAGGGGGATATTATTATGTGCACTAAGCAATTGTCACTTTTTGTGTTTAATTTGGGGTGAAAATCTGAAATCATGTTTAATATTGAACATAAACATTGTGTAAAGTTTAAATGTAGATTATTGGTCCTATAAGAAAAAAAATAATCCTGATACTTCATTTTATATACCTGAAGTTAAGGCAGTTGTGTTTTATTCAAGAGGGAAGAAAATCAAATAGAAAATTGAGAAAATGGGAAAAAATGTGATCTACTTTTTCACAAATCGCCCGTCCCTAATTAACAAACATTTTTGCTTCATTGTTGAATGTGTCATTCAAACCTTTAGAGTGTGGGTCCAAATGCTGCGATGTGGAACACGTCTATGTTGGAGCCGTTATAAGAATTTTGAGATATATTTTTGGAACTGGTAAGAAGTGACAGCACTCAGAGGGGTGAAATCTGGTTTGGGAGAGGAATTACGGAGTAGCAACATCTGGTGTGCAGTTGCATATGTAACTGAAAAGAAAACATAGGCTGGAAAAAACGTAATATTTTTTTTTACTCGCTCAAGTGAAATCCAAATAGCAAAATGATGGACATTAAACATGACACATTTACAAACTAAATACAGGAGGTACCTCATTTGATGTGTCAATCACAGAAGTTACAGCTGTGGTATTAATCTAATTGCAATTTACATTTTATGCTCCAAAAAATATGTTATTGGTGAAAAAATATGTTCTATATAGAGTGCTCTTAAAACCTGGAACAAAGTCACTGTGTGTAAATTGTGGTAAAAATGTGCCTGGAGTTTCTATAGGTAAGCATTTAGTAATAGAAATAAATATTTATATTACTGAACATATACAATCTTTATGTTTCAAAATAGAGCAGCTCTTCCAATAAGAAAACGAGAAAGCGTAGGAAAAGAGACTATGTTGATGGATGTTAATGGCACTTCTAACTTCTCAACATCTTGAATGTTGGTTAACTTCTGATGATCCCACTGTGAATTAATGACACCGTTAGAGCTAACAATCTCACAGCCGACGGCTTGGTGATTAACTTGTGTAATCATGTCTGTATGGAAAGAACACAGACTAAATGAATTACACACTTAAATTCACAATTTACACACACACATACACACGCATGGCATGCCATGCTATGATATGACCATATATACATTGCATGCTAATAAATCCCTTAGAAACCTCTGCACTTGTAGCCTGGCTCATCGCCTTTCATTGCAGTACAGTGTGTTCTGAAAAGCTCCTTTGCTCTTTCTTTCTCTGATTCCTCACTTCCCTTTTCCTGCTTTCTTACTTTAGTCAGTGTATTTACAGTTCATAAGGTTACTGTTTGTCCACTCATAGATGAATCTGTGCAACATCTTTGGCAAATAATATTAATAATAAAAAAAAAAGTAATTTGAAATAAATTGCTACATTGTACTTCAGAATTTTTAGAATGCAGTTCTATGCTCAAACAAAGACACTCTTGCCTTGGTCAACCTCAGCAATTCTTTGATTGAGTAACAGGTGAATGTAACTATTTGCAACAAGTTTGACCAATCAGAAAAAACGATGACAGAGTTGCTTAAGGTCGATGTTAAAACAGACTGCAGATTCTGCGAGGACACACCCACAATGCACAGGCTTTTATGTGCTGCAGTTGATGGACACTAATTCTCTATTAATGGAAGCAACACAGACTCATAGCTCATTAAATTTGAATGGAAACAAGCTCTCTGCATTGATAATTACACACACACACCTGGGTATGACCGACCCGGCTAACACTGACAATATAAGCACTGAGAACAATACCACCAGCAGCCACAGACACATTCACACTTTGTGTGTCTGGGTTCACCACAGCAAATCATGTGTGCCATTTAGGTTTGAAGGCTTACAATTACATAATCTCTGTCCAGAACGATGAAGCATAAGTATTCTTAGACCTCTTGGATCTAATATTTGCTCTAGTGCAACACGGTCACACAAATACTGTAGATTATAGTAAACATTCAGGGACCAAAGCAAATACAAGGTAAACTTCACCTCTCAAACAACATATGCCAAATAAATGCACCAGCAGTTAAAATTTCTTGATCATATGCAGATAGAAGCTGCCACTAACAGGGTGGCTTAAAACAGCTTTTTGAAGCAAAAATCTGAGACACCCTAAAAAGCTAAGCACACACGGCCTTACTTGAGACTTCACAGTAACATAAGTGAGGGTAAAGATGTATGTCAGACTTAAGCATTGGAGTTTTGGCCAAATAGTAAGCCCAGTTCAGAAAGATGTAGAGCAAAGTAACGATTCTCATAAGATATTATTTGTCACTTCACTCAACATATTTATGAGTGAGTGCAACTCTGTTATGACTTTTTCACAGATCGTATCATCGGAAAGGCCCTATATTGTGTGAGGGTGAGGACAACAGCCAAGTACTGTCTGGCTTCACTGCTTTGTGACGAAGGCTCTTAAAATGTAGAAAGTAGTTAACCCACTTTGTGTAAATTTTTTCATTGTATCACATCCACATAAAGTCAGTATAATCTGCTCCTTACCTCTAATCATGATTTACTCTGCAGTGACGTTACAAAACAGGTTTAGTACAACATAACACATGTCAGTAGCGTATGACTTCATGCTTATTTTCTATTTTTGCATATATATATATATATATATATATATATATATATATATATATATATATATATATATATATACTGTATGTATGTATATATATATATATATATATATATATATATATATATATATATATATATATATATATATATAATATATATATATATATATATATATATATATATATATATATATATATATACACACATACATACATCTATGTTGTATATGTGTGTGTGCGTTGGTTTTTATGGTTTACAGGGCCAATTGACCTGAATACATACCAGCGCTACGAGGACCTTAGGGGATTACAAGGACCAAGCCAAAGTCCTTGTAATTCGGACATTGTATTCTTCTTTCTTAAGGTCTAAATAACATATATTTCAATTTTTTCTTAGGTCCAGATAATCCCCCAAACCCGAATTCTTGTGTGTTTTGTGTATGAGCTGCTCCCCCTAACCTACTTTGGTGGTACTGCAAGTTTATACACATTTCTGACACACAAAAACGGTTTTGGGCGGGAAAGCTTCTGATTGGTTTAGGAGGACGTGGGTGGGACTAGGGCGGGACAAGTTAGTTGGTTGTTTAGGGGGACGTGGGTGTGACTAGGGAGAGACATGCTTCCGGAAGATTCACAGAAGTTGAAGGCCATGATTACAGCACATTTACACCTGACAGAACAACTTTGACAACCGAAATGGATTCGGATCAACCTGTAGACTGTGACAAAGTAAGTGTTTTTCAAATGTATGTATTTCTGTCATAACTGTTTAGCTTCTGTTTAAAGATGTCTGTATATTTAGCACAGAGTGCTAACTCAAGCACACGTTTAGATGAAAATTTGCAATTATTGCTAGATAGTGCTATTATTATCTTTTAGCTTATTTATTCAGAGTGATAACTTGCTGGCATTATTGCATCTAGTGCGAGACTGTGCTAATTAGCGATTAGCTTGTTTGATGCTTAAGAACATGCCTGCAAGTATCTTAGCATCAGCTCAGATGCGTTTGGTGCAAGCTACTTAATCTCGTGTTTTTTCTGTATCTAGCATGTAGCAGTGCTCTAGCTAATTTAGCATTCAGATCGTTTGACATTAGCTTCTCTACATGTGTTTGCAGTTGTCTTTGCATGTAGTATGAAGCAGAGCTGTTAGCATTTAGCTTGTTTGATGCTATTTGGAGGTGTCTAGGCTTCTAGCAAGGCCCCAGTGCACTTGGTAACACCTTTTTGTTTTTATCTTAATAAATTGAATTCAAGACTTTCAATATAGCATCTCTTTAGAATAATTTAACTTGCTTAAACTAGTTATTTTATCAGGAAAATAAGTGTTTGTCAGCTTGTTGCAAATTTGTATTTCTCTCCCCATAAATATCTAACCATAAAAAAATATTGTTTGTGCTCTATATGCATAATAATAAATGTTAGTTTCTAGAATTAAAGCTCACATTGGTTGTAAATTTGGTTTAGGGATTATAAGAGATTTATAAGATTTAAGAGCTACTGATTTATTTTTAAAGTAGAACTATATTTTAAATTTACAACAACAATTAAGCTATTATCTCAAAGGTATTGGAGTGATTTGAAACATGACTGCTTCAAGTTAATCGCAGCTGACTGATTTTAGAAATCATTGTTAACTGGCTTAATGATCGAATAATTGTTTACGAGTTAAATTGTTAACTTTATAGGTTCCAAAACAAGTCATGATCTTAGAAATTAGTTTTATGACTCAAATTGAAAAGCAATGACATGGAAAAGGAGACATTTTTTATTTCTTATTGATGCTATTGTATAAACATCAAATTCCGTGACATCCTTCAGAAAGGTTACTTCAGCTTTGTGTTGGTTAATTAAAATTATAAACGCTAGACTAATTGATCAACAAAATGAATGTGATTTGCAGCTATAATTTTAAATGAAAGCTCTCGTTCACTTTAGTTAAATTTAAAATTTAACTGACAAGTTTAAAATAAAGTGTCTTTAAACATCAATACATCTACATTTAAAAATTTAGTATATTTAACCTAATATTATCCCTAGGTCAGGCATAGGTGAATAAGAGTGGAAACTTTTTACTATACTAATTTTCTGCATATCATCCCACCAAACAAAGCAAATATTCTAATTGAGATTACAATTTATTTCTTGTTTTATTGTCTTCAGCTGTAGAATGAAGTGAACCAAGGTAACACCTGCTTGACCATCAGAATAAAACAAACATGAATGATTCTGACATTTCTTCTGATAAGGTAAATTGAACTTGAGCATTTTGATGAAAAATAAGTTAATTAACTTAATGTTTATGTTTATAAAGCCTCACTGTGTGTGTGTGTGTATAGATATGAGTTATTTGGACGATAAGACTCACAGGACAGTTTTCAAATATTGTTATATGATTTATAATTTGGAACAGTGGCTCTGTGTATGTGTGTGTATAGATTATTGTGGTTTAGACAGACTTTAGGATTCACAGGACAATAATGACAGTTATTTGATTTATAGTTCTGTTACAGTGGCTCTGTGTATGTGTGTGTCTAGATTATTGTGGTTTAGACATACTTCAGGATTCACAGGACAGTAATGACAGTTATTTGATTTATAGTTTAGTACTGTGGCTCTGTGTATGTGTGTGTATCGATTATTGTGGTTTAGACAGACTTCAGGATTCACAGGACAGTAATGACAGTTATTTGATTTATAGTTTAGTACTGTGGCTCTGTGTATGTGTGTGTATCGATTATTGTGGTTTAGACAGACTTCAGGATTCACAGGACAGTAATGACAGTTATTTGATTTATAGTTCTGTTACAGTGGCTCTGTGTATGTGTGTGTATAGATTATTGTGGTTTAGACAGACTTCAGGATTCACAGGACAGTAATGACAGTTATTTGATTTATAGTTCTGCTACAGTGGCTCTGTGTATGTGTGTGTATAGATTATTGTGGTTTAGACAGACTTCAGGATTCACAGGACAGTAATGACAGTTATTTGATTTATAGTTTAGTACTGTGGCTCTGTGTATGTGTGTGTATCGATTATTGTGGTTTAGACAGACTTCAGGATTCACAGGACAGTAATGACAGTTATTTGATTTATAGTTCTGTTACAGTGGCTCTGTGTATGTGTGTGTATAGATTATTGTGGTTTAGACAGACTTCAGGATTCACAGGACAGTAATGACAGTTATTTGATTTATAATTTAGTACTGTGGCTCTGTGTATGTGTGTGTATAGATTATTGTGGTTTAGACAGACTTCAGGATTCACAGGACAGTAATGACAGTTATTTGATTTATAGTTAGTACTGTGGCTCTGTGTATGTGTGTGTATAGATTATTGTGGTTTAGACAGACCTCAGGATTCACAGGACAGTAATGACAGTTATTTGATTTATAGTTTAGTACTGTGGCTCTGTGTATGTGTGTGTATAGATTATTGTGGTTTAGACAGACTTCAGGATTCACAGGACAGTAATGACAGTTATTTGATTTATAGTTCTGTTACAGTGGCTCTGTGTATGTGTGTGTATAGATTATTGTGGTTTAGACAGACCTCAGGATTCACAGGACAGTAATGACAGTTATTTGATTTATAGTTTAGTACTGTGGCTCTGTGCATGTGTGTGGATAGATTATTGTGGTTTAGACAGACTTCAGGATTCACAGGACAGTAATGACAGTTATTTGATTTATAGTTCTGTTACAGTGGCTCTGTGTATGTGTGTGTATAGATTATTGTGGTTTAGACAGACTTCAGGATTCACAGGACAGTAATGACAGTTATTTGATTTATAGTTCTGTTACAGTGGCTCTGTGTATGTGTGTGTATCGATTATTGTGGTTTAGACAGACTTTAGGATTCACAGGACAGTAATGACAGTTATTTGATTTATAGTTCTGTTACAGTGGCTCTGTGTATGTGTGTGTCTAGATTATTGTGGTTTAGACAGACTTCAGGATTCACAGGACAGTAATGACAGTTATTTGATTTATAGTTCTGTTACAGTGGCTCTGTGTATGTGTGTGTATAGATTATTGTGGTTTAGACAGACTTCAGGATTCACAGGACAGTAATGACAGTTATTTGATTTATAGTTCTGTTACAGTGGCTCTGTGTATGTGTGTGTATAGATTATTGTGGTTTAGACAGACCTCAGGATTCACAGGACAGTAATGACAGTTATTTGATTTATAGTTTAGTACTGTGGCTCTGTGTATGTGTGTGTATAGATTATTGTGGTTTAGACAGACTTTAGGATTCACAGGACAGTAATGACCGTTATTTGATTTATAGTTCTGTTACAGTGGCTCTGTGTATGTGTGTGTATAGATTATTGTGGTTTAGACAGACTTCAGGATTCACAGGACAGTAATGACAGTTATTTGATTTATAGTTCTGTTACAGTGGCTCTGTGTATGTGTGTGTATAGATTATTGTGGTTTAGACAGACTTCAGGATTCACAGGACAGTAATGACAGTTATTTGATTTATAGTTCTGTTACAGTGGCTCTGTGTATGTGTGTGTATAGATTATTGTGGTTTAGACAGACTTCAGGATTCACAGGACAGTAATGACAGTTATTTGAGTTACAGTTTGGTACAGTGACTCTCTGTATATGGGTGTGCATAAACTTGTCTGTGGGTTAGACGGACATCGGAATTCATGGACTATAATCAAATGACAAAAAAGATGTATACAATAAATTCATTACTGATAATATTTTCTATATTTTTTATTGTGATTTTCACTAGATTAATCATAAAGCCATTTTAGACTATGCTTTATTATTTAAGCACCACAAAAGTTATACCAAATGAAATTACAATATACTTTTTTTGTCTGAATGAAGAGAACCAAGGTAACATCTGCTTGACCCTTCAAGATTAAAACAAACATGGATGATTCTGACATCTCTTCTGATAAGGTAAGTTGAACATGAGGAGCAGTTTTGATGAGAAATAGGTTAATTAGGTTAATGCTTGTTTATGAAGCCTTACTGTAAGTGTGTGTATAGATTCATTGTTCAATTCAATTTATTTAGACGACAAGATTCACAGAACAGTTTTTTGTTTTATATTTTGGTGCAGTGGCTCTCTGCATGTGTGTGTGACTTATCAAAGTTATTGTTATTATCAAAGTTGTGTACAGTAGACTCATTACTAATAATGTTTTAGAATTAGGCAGACAATTGTTTTTAATTAAATAAAATAAATTGCAGATTTTTTAATTATCAATTAAAAATAAGGAAGAGAATCTATTCTCTTAAAGATATAAACCAATGGATGAATACAGAGCATGGGACGATTGTGTTTTGTCATGATTCAATTATTGTCTTAATACCTAGGTCACAATGTCAATATCCATTCATTTTATTGAGCTTCAGAAAAACAAATATATATATATATATATATATATATATATATATATATATATATATATATATATATATATATATATATATATATTTGTAGTTAAAAAATAAACGTACGCTTATTGAAATTTTAAGCCAAAAGTGGTCTTTCATATTGACTGGACAAAAGACGGAAATTAACTTCACCAAAGCAACCAAATTGAGTAAAAACAAGCTAAATGCTTAGTCAAATCTTAATTATAATCATGTTTACTATGTTTTACTAAAAATTTAATCCAACCTGTCATACGCACTTTAAGCCCACGTCCGTTAAAACATAGCCGCCGTAATCTTGCTGTTTGCGAATTTTGAATAGACAACAACAAAACTGTTCTTAAATTCACAAAAAAGACAAACAAGGACTGAACCAAACAGCAGAATTTCACTGACTTTTTGAGATTTATCGCATATTTAATAGACCTTCACTATGAAGCTATAAAATAATGAGTGACAGATAAGGTTAAAATGAAGAGAAGAGTAGACTGGATGGTTAAGTAGCTGGAAGGGGTGTGTAGCTGTTTAACAAACAGAATTGTTTTCTTTTTTTATTTTTTTTGCAGAATGAGCCTGAAGTCACCACGTTGTCCTCATTCTAACCAACAGATGACAACACATCAACAGATACAGCCATCAGTGATTGACTGGTAAATGGACTTTGAGGCTTGATTAAGAAAATATGTACACTGATTTTTGTAATTTTTTATGTATTCCTCATTTCCCTCTTCTCTCCGTGTCAGAGACAGAACCTCCTCCTCACCAGCAGATCAAGTTTGGATAAATGTGTTGTGGTACTGTACCATCCATGAGAGGGCTTGGTAATAAATGCAAAGGTAGGACGTTGTAATTACCATTCTATGTTACTGCTGTTCAAAATGTTTTCTCAGCCTGTATGTAGTAGACCAAACCATTATTATTTGTGTAGTCCACATGCTCTTTTCATGCTGCTGGCGGACTGGTACTGGTTTGCCCAATACCTGCAGATAGTTCCTTTTTGTCTCATTCATTCTCATGGATGATTATCTCAGACGTGCTTATGCAATTAAACATTTAATTGACACAGCAGACAACAGGCTACATCTAGTGGAGCAGGAAAACACTCAACTAGACTCCTGTCACAGTTTTTAAATGTATTTGAAACATGCAAGAACATGCCACCTTATTTTTGAGAAGACCAAAATGTTTTGTCGAAATATTTCTTGACAATGACATTCGACTGTATTCTGAATAGACTGATTGTTGGTGAAATTGAGTGTAAATAAAAAGCTCAACAAAATGTATTGGTACATTATGTGCTTTTTTGCCTAATAACTGTGATTTTGTTAAAATGTTAACACTCAAAAACAAGGGATCTCATGCAATCTTATTCAAGGGCTTTATACGAAACTACTTTATAATCACTGTATATGAAGGGTGGAAAGCACTGTATAGGTTGTAGAATTTGATTTAATCGAAGATTATGAGCAAGGAGTCCCTTTTATTTATTGTACTTGTACTTTCCTATAGTATCTAATAAATTAATGGGAAATGATGAATACAGCTAATATGACAAACAATTCTGCATTTCAGCAATAATATAATATAATATTTAATATATATATATATTTCCCTCCATCTTTATGCTGGTGCCCTATGGCCTCATGTGTACTGAGCTGCTTTATGGTATTTTTCCTGGACTATTGTGAGATCTGAGCTCACTGATGTAGTTGTACTTCCTAGTTTCAATCAGGGCCAAAACAGCAGAGTCCTGGATGTACAGGAATATCTCGAAGCTTTTTCAGATAATATCTAGTGGCCAAGTTTCTAACTTTAAAATTGTCATTATTGATGTATTTAAAATGTTTTTCATTTCATGTGAGTTATAGAGAAGGAGTATGGCATCTAGAGTGGAGCATCAGCTTTAAAAGAATACTGGATCAAAGAAAACTAAATATCATCAATTATATATGATCAATTATATTATTGTTCTTCTTATTCATGTTTGTGTCTGGTTTGTGTATTTATGCAAATTAATGCATACATTAATGACATCACTGTCCCTTTAAAGCCCCCATAATTCATTTTTGGTCCTTTTATACCACGTCCTCCTAAACCACAGCCTGGTCAGATCTCTGTGTATGGAGTTGTGTAGCTTGTATAGGGATGCCAAATAGACCTGAATTTTTTTCAATTTTTTTCCAGTCTTCCTATCCAGGTCTCACCTCTCTAAGGCCCTGGGAACATGTAGTCCACATAAACCATAATCGGGCTGGTTTGGCAAAAAAGGCAGGCTAAACCATAAAACAAGTATGTGTGTGTGTGTGTGTGTGTGTGTCACAGATTGTAGCCACAGCTAATTTCTATGGTGGTTGTATCTAAAGATGTGTTATTATTTATGAATATTAACAAGTCCTTATCCTAATCTTAACCTACCCCAGCCCTGAACTTGCCAATTTTAGTAACTTGAAGCCAAACATACCTAAAGAAAATGTCCTCACGTGGCTTCAACCAAAACTTGTGTGTGCGATGTAAACGACGTAACAAAGCATGTGAAGGCCTTGTGTAGTCCTATGTTTTCATTGTGACGCTGGACACTGGATCTATTGCTCTTGCATCGATAAGACCACACTTGCGTTCTGTTCATGTGATGATTCTGAACTCCTCCAGTGTGCAGCCAGCTTTAGTTAAAAGCAGGTTAGTGTCAGCTGGGCTTGCTTTAGCACTGTAGAGAATGCCATTATGCTTAAGCGTCCAGGTAATTAACTGAAATGGCTAATTATTTTACATCAAAGTGAAGAGTAAAATCAAATGAAGACAGCAAGTGAAAAAGTGGATAATCACCACAAACAGTCTGTGCACCTGTTTTTCAGTGCCTCTTACATAATCTTATATTTTAAAGAACACAAGAGAAAGTGTTTTATCTGTATGTTTTCTTGTTTTGTTTGACAATTCGTTTTCTATCGCTCTACCTTGATTCTTAAAAGTTATATAAAATATTTGTAAATAAAGCAAATAAAAACTATGTACTTCAGAAAAAAACAAATCAAAAACAATCCCTGTTATCAGAAGCTAAAAAAATAAAATGCATGGTCACTACACTTGTATAAACAAGAAATTTGCTCACAACTTGTCTACACTGATGTTTTTGTGATTTGAACATATACTGTAGCATGTCACAAATAATAAGGATTAAAGAAATTAATGCTTTTTCTAATCAACTTTATCTATAAGTCTTTGGACAGATGGAGACAGCTGAAGCACGCATGTACTACTCTCATGCAAACTCTTCTCAGAAGTGGCCTAGAAGCTGGCGTAAGCTTCAAACCCATAATCCTAAGATTTTTAACTCTCTAACATCTACACAGTCAATCTACAATTCAATTTCATTCTGACTTATTCTGATTTAGCAAAATTAGATACTATGGGCAAATTTTACCAATTTGCTTAACATGTAGGTTTAGCTGGCTGTAATTCTTTGTCACTATTGAATTTAAAATATAAATGTAGCCTGCTGAATTTGCATCTTACTTGTCCAGGGCAGTCACTGCACTGACACTCTTCTCATGTACAAGCGGTCCCCTGTTATGAAGATGGTCCCCTGATATCAGTTGTTCTGGACTAAAGCCACAAGCAGCAGAGAAGTGTCTCCTGTATCTGCCCCAGTGGACTCTGCTGCCAGCAATGATAAATAACACCTTCAATCTCCAAATTCACCACAATGAAACTGCAAATACACCCTCATTTTCTAAATCTCCAAACTAAAGTTAAAAAAGCACTAATATTTTTAGAGAAAAGGTGATTGTTTCTGTTTCTGGTCAATGCATCTGTAAAAAATAACTAAATAATTAAAAAAGCTTGTAGGAAAATAGCAGTTTAAGTTAACTCCAATAAAACTATGTTGTCTACCAACGCATTCCACTTAATACAGTAATGTCTTCTATCCCTTGGACATCAAACATGAAGTACCTGATGACATTTTAGAAAAGCATAAGCATAAATGGTATAAAGAATGAGCCCAAAAGAGCCAAACACACTGACCATCACATTTCTTTCCAGCTGGGAGGAAAAGGGCACATTCATGGCTGTACAAATGAAAGATAATGTTCTTTCAACCAAACATCTCCACATGCAAAGCAGGAGGTAAAAGCTCCATTGTTTGATTCTTAATAGAGGTCATTAAGGCACAAATGGAAATCTCACAAAACTCCAAATGGACAAATGAGGAGATACAGATCTGAAACTGTGCTGCATGAGAGGCCCTGTGGATGCGAGGTTACCGTAATTTGCTGGCTTTTTATGCAAGTGTGCGCTGTGTGAGGCAAAGTAAGAGAATGAGATGGTCCTGTCCCGTTGACCATCCACAACCTCCCACCCGTTGATAGTATATTATTAAATTTATCCTTGAATAAGCATCATAAAGACTAATCAGTTCATCAAATGGCGGATGTATGATGAAGGAGAAGCAAAAAAGGAATAACACTATTGTGCATCATTTATATAAATCACAATCTTAATTCAAAGAATCTCAAGCACGTCTAACAAAAAGTAAAAGCAAGTAAAACTAAGTATAGTGCAACATTTCCGATGAATCAGTCTTGATTCAGCGAACCTTAAGCACGGTCTAACAAAAAAGAAATATAATGTGGATAAATTGCATACCAGCTGTAGCAGGAATATATTGGAGCTCATTCACATCTCACTTTGAGAGGACACATAATCAATCAAACCCAGACACTAATTACAACACGGGAAAATTAAGTACCACCAGGGAGTATTTCACAAAGACTTTTTATTTTAGAGTATGCACAAACTATTCATTGACCACTTGGGCAGACATTCACATTCTCTATGTAAAATACAAAGCCACAGGTTCAAAAACTGTGCATCTAATGCGGCTAGTAATCATTTTAATGTGCAACAAAGGCACCAAGCTTAGACTTGCATGCTTGCTAAAAGAAGACAGAAGACATTGTAAGTCATTGTATCGCATATACTGTATGTATATTTTTAGAAAATACATTATGTAAGTTTTTATTTTTATATATATAGATACAGTACATGCATGGTGCAAGTGTGCCTGATCAGCCAGTCCCTACACGCTTTGCCAGACAACTTTACAAAGACAATTTCGAGGTCGAGCTTTCCAAGTACTTAGTCAACCAATAACAGAAAACCCAGAAATTCTATCAAAACAGCGACAAGTTATCCTAAATATACAATACAATACAAGTGCAATAATTTTTTCAAGAAGGCTCTCAACATCGTTTGCAGCTCAGGTTTTAAGGAATTTAGGTTCCTAATTGTTCAAACCCCAAAGCGAAAGTAAAAAAAAAAACAACAATCTTTTAGATCTGTTCGCCATCTTGAATGATTTGAAACGGTTAGGGGTGGGGGAGGGGAGCGCCCGTTTGAGATTGGATTGTTCTAATTTTGGACCACAAAGTGATTGGCTCTGTCTTTGGTTCCAGACTCTTCTGCATCCGAACAGAATGTAGGAGGGGCTGGCTGGTCAGGCAAAGGTGCAGTCAGAGTCATCAAGACCTTCTCAGCAAGGCTTTTCAGCATTAAAATTACATTACAGTGATTCTAATTAATGCCTCTTTAATTGAATTAAATTAAGTGTGACGTGAACAGTAAACAACATCCATTTTATTGATCAGCGTGTTACGAAGGTTTTACTGCAATCTTAAGGACAAAAGACAGAAAATAATGTCCAGGCAAAATCTATATAAAAGTCCTAAAAAATTGGATTGAATTTTGAGAGCATTTTTATGTGTGGCTTTACAGACTAAACTTGATTCAACTCATAATGATTGTCTCAAAAAAAAAAAAAATAAATAATAAAATAAAATAATAATAATAATAATCAATAAATACGTAGTTTATATCTTTATCATATCATATCCATATCATATCATGTAAGATCCCAAGCAACTGAGCAATTGAATTTGAACCTTTTAAAACTGATTTTAGGAGTCTTTAAGTTGTAGTAAGTAAGGTAAGTGTAGCTATAACAAAAGCAAGAAAAAGACATGTTACATGCATTAAACTTGGCACGTGTCTGCAGGAATCCCAAACTCCTTCTGCAGTTTCTGTATATAATTGCTTTGGCATCTACGGGCCTATAATAGTTGAATCTGTAAATATGAGCATCTAAAAGCAGATCTTGAGGTCTGCCAGGGATTTCAAAATGTACTATACATACAAATGTGTCTAAATACACCCAGAACAAAACCCCATCTGTCAAATTGTGACATAATATCCTGGTTCTGTCTTCATGTTGGCCACCATCCATTTACCTGTCATTTGAGCCCTCCTGTTCTAAACCTCTTCTATGGCTTAGCTGGCTTTTCATGTCCCCACCTTTTCCATTAGCCTCTCCACCTCTTTCTCTAATATAAGCGTGTATGCTTTGTACTGCCTCTCTGCCGTCTACTCTTTCATTATGGGCCTGAGCATGGACCTAGCCTGGCTCCTGGGCGATCCAATCCTCTCCTCTCCTGTCTCCCACTGCTAAGAGTCAGCCGATCGAGCCCCATAGGACAGCATCATGCCTGCTATCCATCTGCTGTGGCAAGGCAAGCCAGAATCACATGTGCACTATGGTGTATGTAGAATAAGTAGGGATGGGACGAGACAGAATTTCACGAGACAGGACGAGCGACGAGATTGGGTCTACGAGATCAAGACGAGACGAGATTTTGAAATAATTTGCATTATTTGTTTTATTTCAAATTTTTGAAATAAAATTAGACTTTTATTATTTATTATTGTTAGTTTAATGTTTATTTAGTTTAGCTTTACCTTTCGTCTATCACCTTATATTTTTAATATTTAAATTATGTGAGTTAAATCATTGAAATTGAATCTATGTTTACATTAGAAAAACACTGTGCTGTCCCTGCGATGCGCGTATAACTTGTTTATAACTTTTACAATGTTTAGGACTAAATTATTACAAAATAGACTGTTAAGACTGTTTTCTGTCTGTTCTGCTACAAGTCTGGTGTGGAGGAGACTTTTTACTACAGCTGCTCAAAGAAACAAAACATGACCATTCATAAAAGCCTATGTATGAGGAAAATATCGCGAGATCTCGTGGCACAAGATCTCTAATAATAGTATTCTTATTACTGACTTGAGGCATTTAATGGAGCATAGTTAAGTTCTGTTACTACAACTGCTACCACTGCTTTTTCCACAATGATTTTAAATATTGTTTTGGTTATCGGACAGAGGCAAAGTCATTTCCCATGCAAACTGGGTCTGTATCTATGACTTTTACAAGAAGTTTTTTCTCTATTTGACGTAATTTTGAAGTTTGTCAGTAACAACTTTTCATTAGTCTTTCCCACTTCAGCAAGAATCACATGTGCAATTCACTGAATACACAACTAGCATGAGTCAACCTTACGCTTAAATATGAGCCTGACACAGTATAATTACACCAGCGGGCCTTTGTGCTGCAGACAGGGCAAACGTAACACGCTGACATTATAAATACCAGCTCCATCCAAAGATACTGAGATCGCACTTGTTCTCTCATATATGACTCACAACAAAACATATAAATTACACCGGTTCAGAGATACAAGAAATAATAGCTCGGTTTGGTTTGTGCCACTATGAAAGACGGAGTGTATGTGACGCATGGGTGGGAAAGCATGTGTGTGGAGCAATGTGGAGTTTTATGCCAGGAAGCCCACTGCGAGAGCACAGTCATCTAATCTAAGATCAAGCAGCCTTGGACACCTCCTCATTGGTTTCCGCTGGGAACAAGATGGAGGGTTGGCTACAGAATCTATCCATCACCGAGCGGCCTCCAGGTACAGCATATTTTTATAGTTGGATTCTTGTCAGCTTTTTGGCCAAGAATTGGTGTTTCTAAATGTGATTACAGAATACATTTAGCAATTATGCTTTGAGAAAGACATTTGCTCCCGATTTATGCAGAATAAAACAGGTAGTTACAGGAGTTCTTCAACGGTAAAAAAAAAGTTATTTAGTTTTCAGATAATTGTCAAGGAACAGTTGATTGCATACACTAACTTTAGCAATAGTTTAAAAATGCAATGATTTAATATACTCTACAAGGGGTTGTCACATTGTTGACTACATTTATTAAATAAAATAAATAAAAAACATCCCCACATAACAAAATTTCATGTTAATATGAGATGATACTAACAGATCAACATATATAATAAGATGTACTTTTGGGAGTACAGATCGAATTGAGATGATTTAACGATTCTATATTTGATTTTGCAGATTTTTTTGCAGAAGTTATTTAATTAAAAAACATTTTTCAGAAGCCAGCGAAGACAGAATTTTAGGGAACAAAGCACTAAAGATAGTTGTAATTGTTATTATTTTCACTTGAATAAATACTTATTATTGCACAGAAAAGGAATTAAAATCTTAATAATAAATACATTTAAAAAAACTTAGGCACAGGAGATTTAAATGTGCTTCTCTCATGATTTTCTTGTAACGTAAATACTCACAAACACAGTAATGACACCTTTTGCACTTACTCATTTTACAGTCCTTTTGTTGCACCTCTATCAAAGATTCAGTCCCGACTTAACCGCGGGTTTCAAGCAGATGAATGAGGCTATTTACTAGTTGCTCCAAGGTTAGTGAGACCTTAGTGAATGCGCTCCTGGGGCTAATTTAGTTCTATCATTATAGGCCCCAGCTGCTAGCTAGGTAACTGCTTCAGACCTCAGGCATGTCATTCATCCATTTGAAGACGGCTGGCCAAAGAGGCAGTGGCACAGTGATTCATAAAGAATACTTTTGATTTGTACTCTTAGGCTTTAGGCGCTACATTTGACAAATAGTTTTTAATTGTGTACACATATAAACATTGTAATGTATTGCTCCTTTGAAAGATTTAGGGCAAGCACACTGGCAGGTCAGAGGCAAACAAGTATGCTAAATCCAATATTATGTTACTTGTTGTTATATAGAAACTGATTTGCTTATTTATTTGCTTTAAGGGGCTGTTGACTTTTGGCTATAAAAGTTATTGTAGTCAGTTAATTTGGTTCTTGTTTTTTGGAAAAGTAAGTACAGTGTGAAATGACAACACATTTCGCAACAATGAGGCACCAGACTGCACAAATAAGAGATAATTTGTAAAGTTAAATTGCAGGTGGGGGCCAATGCCAAAAACATTATTCAAGTGATAGATGCTGTTTGAAACATACCTCACCATATAAGCGTCTTCACCATTTGAACTAATAGATCCTTAATTAAGACCGCTCGTTGGGTTCAGTGGTCCATCACAGGCTTTTCTTTGTTCTGCAGTCTGCGTCTCTACTGGGAAATCACAGTTAATCTGTTATTTCATCACGGATCTATACCTTTGGCTCCCTGTGTGCCCCTCTCCTTATCCCAGTGTGCCAGAATGGAGCACTTGGATCAATCACAGCACTTTTCATTCATATCCAGGTCTTTGGTGATCAATCCTATGTTAGTTCTTGACATCTGACTTGGTGTCTATGTTTGTTCCACTTATACTCCCACAGCGTTAGATGCTATGATTGCAACAACAAGGAATGTAAATCATGACAAGGTGACTTAAGCTGGCTGCACAAGGATATTAAATACTGAAGGGAATTTTAGACTGCATTCCACAGGACTTTTAGCAAAAATATTTGTCTAACACATCACTGGTTACTTGCCTTCTCAAACTCATTTTATCGCTTGACTCTCTGCATTTAAGGGCAACTGTTGCTCTGCTCTCTCTCTATGCAAATACGGGTTTGAATAATTGGTATTTCATTTGATATAATAATGCTGACTATGGTTTTTTTTTGAGCAGCCTACTTGAATGGCCAACCCTCTAGCATATGCTAATATGGATAATCATATGCTTTGCTAATCTCTACCTAATCATCAGGAGAGCAAAATATGTACTTGGAATAAACTGAAAACATAAGGGTTCAACGAAAATAAACTTGAGTCGAGTAGAAAACTTTCAGTTGTTGTACAGTATAATATATAAAAAAAAAGTGATGAGCAGACCTAGGTAAAAAAAAAAAAAATCACAAAATTACAAATTGTTTTTACAGCATTAACACCACATAACAAAAACGTTGGTGATGGAAAAGTGACTGGCCAAGCGAATAATGCACAATCACCTGCCTCCTCAGCTATGTTCTGACTCATGCCCATCACCGCCCACTACAACACCACAACAAATGCAACTGTTTGCTCAAAAGAAACACAATATTGGCTAATTCCCCTTTCTTTGAACCACATGTGTACAGCACGGCGATGTGGGTGGAAAATACAAGTCTGGCAGACATTTGTAATTTAGGAGGTAATTTGATTTCCTTTGGCGCTCGTCTGTGCTCCCAGCAGGGCCCAGTGCCACATGGGACTTTAAATAAAGGTGATGCAGAAACAGTCATGAGAGGTGGCATGTGTGTTTGTTCGCTACATTAAACAAGCTAGTATTAACTACAAATAAGGCTCTTTTACTCCAAAGTAAAGATTTTCTTGAAACTTTTTATAACTTAAGTTTCATGCATATTCATTTCAATAGCACTTTACATACATAAATGTGAAATTTAAAGTAATCATCAAATATTACATTATTTGGGTATATTACAATACTTAAAATCAAAACATGATTTACATAAATAAGCAAAACAAAAAATGACCATTGTGCAGTCCAAACTTTACTGAGAAGCAGATGAATTATGAAAAAAAAAAAAAAAAACTCTTCAAAGACTAAGAGTGATTTTGATCACCAGATCAGTGAAGTTTCCCACTCGCTGTGAAGTCTTCTAATCTAATCTCTGAAGGAACAGCTCCATGTGTTCCCAGCTTCTGACTGTTTTTACATAATCGGGGCTACTTGACCTACCATCTCATTCTGCGCCTCCTCACTTACACAACTCTCCCACCTACGACACTCAACATCTTTCATGTACAAGAGCCACTGCGAGGGGAGCGAGCTAAAATACTCCAATGTATACAGTCACTACTTATTATAAGTAGCCACTTTTATGAATAATTCATTATACAGTGAGAACAAATCTGTTGCGGCATATCAGTTGTAAAGAATAAATATGAGGCATTTTCAAGCATTTCCTCTCCTCCATCTGCAAGATGATCGCAGCATAATGATTTGGCACAAATGCTTTAATGTTGTCTATGCTAAGCCCTCTTTGATCCTCAACCTTGAAATGATTGCAGTCCCTCTAAATGTAAATATAGGTCAAAATATAAAATGACAGGCAGCAGACGTTGCCAAATTACATGTGTCATGTGTTTCCCCCATCAAAAATTAAGTTTGAGCTCTATCTACAGACTGCAAATGAAATTACACAGGGGACACAAACAAATCGGTCTTTCCTGATATGCTATTGAGTCTGGATGATTTATGAAGTTAAAAACAGAGCAGAAGATTTCAGAGATCTATAAATGACATCACAGATCAGGGACATTCAGAACAGTGTTTTGGGGGGAACGAAAATTTCTCACAGACAAAACTTCAGCAGTGGTACTGAAGAAAATGTTAGAATAAGATTAAAAAAACTCACAAAAGTTGATTTAGCATAATATGTGTCTTTTAAATGCAAATTACAAACACATAATAAATCAATAATCAACTCATGACATAAAGATACAACAGCTGGTGAATCTCCCAAAAAATGTAATGGATAAAACAATATCCTTCAGTCTTCTTATTATACTTTTGACCACACCAGAGACACCCTTCTCTGTTCCCAAAATAGCGCTGAGAGACACCAGCTCAAGGGCAGGGTCAAAGGTGAAAAGTCAGCCATCGTCAATCTGCGAGATGGTGTCAGCAGTGTGTCCAAAAGCCACTTTCCTGCCATCACCAAGCCCCTCCAAATGACTGCGCCATGACAACCCTGCACCAATCAGACACACTGTCCCCCTGACCCCAACACCACACCTAAAGGCACTGTGAAGGGGAGAGACAGCCACTGATTACAGTCTGTCTCAGGGTCATTATACCGCCTTGGCCATTCTCACCACTGTTTTTATTATTTATTTTCTCTTTCAATATCACGCCTTTTCAATTTTTTATGTTGTACCTGTTATCTTCAAAAAATTTGGTCTAATTATTAATATTTTTACTAATATGCTATATATTAGTAAATAAACTTGAGCACTGGCTCGCTCTCATTGAAAACAATAACAAAAAGACGCTGAATCGTATTTGGAGCATGATAACAAACAGCATGAGTCTGTCCACTCCTTCTACGATCTCTAATCAGGTTTAATATTCAGCTAAACATGCTTCAAGGAGAGACTAGATTGTGTAAGTTTGTTTTTGATACCGATTTACCCAAAAGGTATTCATAGACACATTAACTACATTTCTAAACTGCATGGAGCTTCATGTTCCATCAAAGGCAGCCCGAGTGCCAGTAAAGCATAAACAAAGTTTTGAAAAACACTGCTCGCAGTGAGATATTTCAACAGATATTTTCTTCCCAGCTTACCCCTAAATTAGTTTAAAACATTTATAACAAATTACATTTGTTTCATCCATAAAAGATTATGAGGACTATAAATACAGTCATAGATGCACTAATGAATGGCAATGAGCTATTTCAACATATTTAGAGACGCTTTGACGATAACATCAACACTTACCGTAATAATAGCTTCCCACAGAGGCTAACCGCTGGGAGCAATGTAGCAGCAAGTTAGTATATCCGTCTGAAAATTAGTAAATATTGTTAGTAATCACTGTTTGGTTTCATATTGTGAAGTAAATTTTCAAGCTGTGGGTTATGATACATTCGAGTCTTAGTCACAAGCAGTGAAAATGTAATTAGTCATTGGAGAAGGACAAAACTGTCATTAGAAAAAAAAATATAAAAATATGCTGATTTTGAAAAAAGAAAATATGGCCATGGTCTTTAAGTTGTCCTATTCTAAATCATGAACTTTAGTCCATAAAGGAAAATCTGTGTGCACATTTCTTTGCTGCACTGTCAGTAAAAAACCATTAAGGCTGTCCCTGCCGTCCTCTGAGCATGATGAATAATAGATTGGAGCAGTACAGTAAGAATCAGCCACATACCCAAGATAGATGGGTGTTTCATGTAGCCATTTGTTTGCTATAACGGACATACAGGACCTCCTGGTCTGTCAGTGTGCACCTTTCACCTACAGTCAGCTAAGTCTGGTTGGTCTGTGTAGACTGAAATGTACTGAAGTGATGATTTGTGCAAAAAAAAAAAAAAAAGTTCTGTTTTCCTATGAATAGTTCTGCCATTTGGAATAGGAAGTCAATAGAACAGTTTCTATTTCTAAGATATTTCAGAAAAGTTTTGTTTCACTCTGAACTAAATTTTTGATCTGCATATGTCATAATTTCTTCCTAAATATACAGAAAAATACAATAAGTCTCATTTAAGAGATGTGGGGCCAACAAAAATTGGTCTGGACATGACTGCCTTAGTTGGACCTGATAGTGTCCCCTGCTTTTTTCCATGGAATGTGAAAAAAGCACATGCTATACTGTGGGCGATACAGTGGCACAGAAGGGCTGTATCATTTTCTTAAAGGAGTTTGCATGTTCTTTCCGTGTCTGTGTGGTTTTCCTCTAAAAAAAAAAAAAAAAAAAAAAAACATTTCCAATAACTTTTTTTTTTTTTTTTTTTTTTTTTTTTTTTTTTTTTTTTTTTTTTTTTTTTTTTTTTTTTTTTTTTTTTTTTTTTTTTTTTTTTTTTTTTTTTTTTTTTTTTTTTTTTTTTTTCCAATAAGCTTTACCTTTCTACCCTCCCGTAGAAAGAGATACCAATCCCAGCAAGACATCCCTTGTTAAATAAAGCTCAATAAATAAAATAATCCAAATCTACATACAGTAGTGCACCTTCTTTCGAGATTCACAGCGAGTGCCTTTCTGCTTTTCTACCTGTAGAATTTAGCTTCCAACTGTTTATTTCTGTAAGAAATTTATTTTTCATTTATTGTGTCTTGATTCTATAAACCAATTGTTTGAAAAGTGCTTTTTTCTGAAATTTTTTTTTTTTTTTTTTTTTTTTTTTTTTTTTTTTTTTTTTTTTTTTGCTGAAAGCACTTTTGATATTGCATAAATGATTTAAACAAATTAAATGATTTTAATAATGATCTGAATAATCATGGGTATTCCTTCTATCAAGCAACGTCAACTTTTCAGGTCTAAACCAAGACCACACAACACAACTAAGCATTAAATAAAAACTTGAGTAGAAAACAGAATCATTATAAAAACAGGAATGAAGATAGGAAGAACCACACAATTGTAAACCATATGTGTCCTACAACTGGTTCTCCTGCCACGCTTTGATAACCACTGCTCAGTGCTCTAAGGTTTTTCTTGTGGTAAACCATCTGTGTCCAAAAGAAACTGCAGCAAATCCCTCCATTGTGCCGCTTATGCTGACGAACGGTAGAGAGACTATTGATTTTGTGGAAAAGAGGCGGCGGATAGCGGATGTGTGAATTTGTCATCGGGGGAGAGCCACACAGGGAAATGGCCAGTGCAATCATCAGCTCAGAGCAGCCTGTGGGGAGGAACACAACATGCACGCACTTCTTTATACTCAAAAAGTGGTGGACAAAGATATGGGCAAAACTAATAAGACGAGATGGGGACAGGAATCCATTTGCCTTACACTAGATGTGCGAGTTTGAGTTGGATGGTTGACAAAGTTGAGAAAATGTGCAAACTTACAACAACAACAACAAAAAAATCAGTGAGTATGATGATCATTATGTAAACAACTAATTTGTCTCAAGTAATAAAAGTACTGAAAACATGTATTAAATTGTATTATTTTGATTTTCATTCATAACTTGATTGGTGTTAATTCAAGATATAAATAGCAATTTCTGAAGTTAGTTTCACTCTCACAATTATCTTCTGACATGTGCATGACATTGTGGACATATTAATCATTACAGGCATTGGACTCTGGCCACAACAGGTGTCTGCTGGAGACAGAAGACACGCAAAATGACTATGTTTGTATAAGCCAGATGCACGAAGCAGCATTTGATTAAATTGACTTAGTCCTGGCAGTGGATTGGAATGATAAAAGAAACACAATTACTGCACAGGGTTTTATCAGTACAGCCGTGTAATTAAACTCATACTGCTGCTGCACAATGTAAAGTTAAGTAAGGATTTAATAACCTCAGATGCAGAGACTGCAGACTAACCTTCACTGGGACTTTGAAAGAATTTAACAGGGTTGCTCTTCCTACATCAGTGCCACTTGGGCTCAACTATCCCAGTATGAATTGTGATCTTATATGAACATCATGATTTCTCTCTTGAGCCATGTTATTTTTGTGTTAAAAAATACAGAAAAGCATTCAATGAATGTGTGGCTAATTAGAGGATGTTTTAACAAATATTTAAGTATGGGTTTGGTGAATGTGCAAACACATTTCACTAATCAGAAAGCTATATTTAGTCTTAAGAGCAAATCAGGGTCTTGACTTTAAACAGACATAAAAGATCAAACTGGATCTGTGCATAAGAAGAACCAGCAAAGACTATGCAACAAAAGTGCAATACCTTACGTAAAAGTCATATCATGTGAAAGGTGCATCTTTATGGACATGTACGCCTCGGACCCTGTCTCTGCTGTTAGTATGTACTTAAGATGTGAGGCAGATATCAAAGCCAAGTTTGAATACTGACGTAAAAACAACTGTGCTCTTTTTCTAAAAGGTTTGTAAATAAACTACTGTATTAGTGCATTTAGGCAAGGCATGTCATAAAAAAAAAAAAAAAAACTCATATGTTCTGGCCTACATATGAGGTAAATTTCTGCCTCATATGTAGGCCACAACATGCCTGTTTTGCATTTAGACAAAGGACATTTAGACAAAGCATTCATGCACAGCTTCACTGCAACATATTTTGTACGCAAGCCATTTTCATTGATGAGTTTGCACAGAGATTGGTGTCTCAAAAGCATCAGATATAGCGACTTTGTTGTTGTGTTTATCTTGTATCTGTTTGAGCTCTTGGAGCATCGTGAGCTGTTAGGTCTTTGTCCCAGCCTCACTGCTCATTTACACAGATATGTAAATCCGTTTATGGCCGAGAGTCCCAAAAAGTCCTTGCACAAATTTTCAGCAACCTTTCCAGAGCTGAATTGGCCTTATATGTCTGTGTTTTTGTCAAACCTGCTACAACATTACACCAAAAGTGTGCACAAAAAAATCTGTTGAAACCCTTATGTAACCTTTCTAATCAAACTCCTAAATATACGATGTAACATGGTTGCTACACAGTGCATAAGGTATTTTCTTTATTTTTCCAGATGCCAACATAATTGATTTCCAGGATGTCGTGCTAACAGGTGCTGCAATAACAATAATGGTCATGCCACCTGTCATGGTTGTCATGATGCTATGGTTTATGAGCATATCGTTACAAAGAAACATGGAAGACAATGGTAATAAAAGAAGCAGAGAAAACTGAGCTACATCTTCACACTCATCTGCCGCTCCGAAACGTTATGTCTTGTAATTGATACGCTTGCGACAAGCAGAAACTAACACCTACAAAGGCCGTTCATTTTGTGTCTGTATGTAAATGTGTGTGTGTGAATGGATCTGAAGGTGCTGAGGACGAGACAGAGGAAGAAGTATGCGTCGAGAACAGGGAGAGAAAATCACAGGGGAGGGGGTGATGGAGAGAGTGTGGAGGAAAGCTATTTTTAGCTCCTATGTGTGATATATGCCAATAGGTGTTCAAAGCACATCATAAAGGCGGCGCTAGGAGAAACATACAGCTATCTAGACTCACCATGAATGTTCTGTCTGTGAAGTAGAACGCAAACCATTTCTATACAACACCAGAAAGAGAAACATTTGCTTTTCTAAATGAGTCATTAATGACTCTAAAATCAATCTTTGACAGGACGTCTCTGTACTGAGGGGTTTACCCTAAAACCAATATGACATTCTTCAGGAAAGTATGGAAAAAAACTAAAACTAAAGATTGGGTTTACGTCACAGTCAGAACTCCAGCTCGTGTTTCTGATGATGAAAAAAGCTAAATTCTTTATTTGCAAGGTAAATAGTGGTCTGTAATTGGTCTAAAATTGTTATTCAGATCTTCTGCGAGGGCCTTTTATAAACTTAAAGACACAAAACACACTAGTGTTCATAGTTAAATTATGTTAATATCAAAGGAGAGAAAATGTTGACTTCAAATTTACTTTTTCTCATCAGCCAAAAATACTTGTATATTTAACAGCATGAACTAGACGTGTTGAAATTAAATAGAGTGCACAATGGAAACAGCAGCGACCAAAATCATATCATGATTACATCAAATCAGGATTACAGCTCTAAAGCCATTCAATCATCCGCTAATCCCAAAATGATTGGGGTTTTGAAGATCTGTAAAGAGCTATGGTAACAGATTAGATTAATAAATGACATAAATCAATAAATCCCTCCTTTGGAACAAAATTAAAAACATCATCACTGGAGCAAGACACTGACAACACCAGCGCCCGGTCAAACCAAGGTGAGATCTTGTCAGAGAAAGGAATAATTAAAGAATGTATGAACCTAAAAAAACTTCAATTACTACAAATTAAAAATGAATTGACACAATGTATTTGAATGCAAGGTAAGGTCTTTCTTTACTTCAAATATGCACAAAATGGATGGATTTATAAATATATCCAATTAAATTGTTTATCAGAGGAATGCACAAGTTAATGCCGCCCTGAATGTTATAACGTGAAAAACAACATCCTCACCTACCTTTCAGAACAGTCATCTCTTTGGAGACTGCTGTGAGGACCATCATCACTTAATATTGGTTTATGAGGCAATCAAATCAATCACACAGACTGCCCCCACTTACAAAAGCATTTGTACCATCATTCTCTCATAAACGCCTCAATGAATTGCACTGTCCCCTGGACCAGCCCTAACCACAGACTAGATACAGTACTGGGTGGCTTAAACATATGCTGAGGCTAGAGTTAATCTTTAATTAATTTTTTTTTTTTTTTTATCTTTTTATACTGCAAGAACAATCTTATTTAAAAACCTCTACAATTCTAGCCTGTTTGAAAAATAGACTGGTAACATCATCACAGCTGCTTTTTTCCTCCACACCAGTGCACTTCAAGATTAGTCGGCAATCAAGAACAAAGAATCTAAAAATAGCAACCTTACTGCACGGCAATAATGGATCCAGGACCCTGCCCTGGGAGGGTTGGGGACTTGTCACAGCTGACTGCAACATGCGATGGGCGGGGCACTGCTTTTTACACTTTTCAACAATCCTGTGTTAGTTAGACCACATCTATCAAACACAAGGCTCAGGGACCAGATGCGGCCGCACACCATTTTATGCGGCCCTCAAGGTCTTAAAAGGTTTCTCTTATCCAGAAGTAATCCGGCTGTCTAATTTCAGACAAATCATTTCATTAGAATAAGTCATTTATCAGACTATATATATTCAGCAATTGTCACTTCAATACATAAAAAAAAAAAAAAAAAAAAAATCAAATACAGAGACTATTATTTGCAGAATGTCAAAGGTTAGTAATGTTAATTTTAGTTACAACTGGCTCATTAAGGACAACCACAATCCCAATGTGGCACTCCTGTGTTAGACTCCTGTGTTTTGCTTAATTTCAGGGAGAAAAGCTCGCTCACCCACATCCCACCAGGGAAAGCACATTTCCTAGAAAAATGTCACATAGATTAAGAAAAAAAAACAAACAACAAAGTTTGAAATTGTGTAAACTACAAATTAGTCATTGACATTGTTGCAATTAGGTGCTATTAAAACATTTTCTACAAATTGAGAACAAACATTTGCAGTTTTTGAACAAACTTATAACAAATGGTTCACAGTTCTTGAAGGAAGTTTTAGAGTGTTGGCTATGCTACCAATTAATTCCTCCAACAAAACGTGATGAAATTTTAGGGCAAATAATATGGCTAAACTCAAAAATATGAATTGATGGTAAACCTCTACTCTGGGAAAAGCTTTAGAAAGTGGAATGATTTTTGTAAATGATATCATAGGAGAAGATGGCAAACTATTAGATTATGAACAGATAATGAAAACCTTTGGAAATGTTTGCTCCTCTCATGAATATAAACAATTAGGTGCTACCTTGGGAAAGGAATGGAGACAAACAATTAACAATGTAAAAACCAAATCATTAGTTTGTTATCCTCCTGTAAGGAATAATAAATGGTTAAAAGGAAAAAAGATGAACAAAAATATCAATAACTTTTATCTAAATAAAAACTCTTTGATTAATATTCCTTACAAAATATATAACAAATGGGAAGATTTTTTTGATGTACCCATTCACTGGGAAAATGTTTTCCAGACGATTTACCAGACTCATAGATTCCCAGAGTAGATATTTTCAAATTAAAGTCATTTACAATTTTTTACCTACAAAAAAAATGCTCAAAATTTGGGGTCTTGAAGAAAGTGATAAATGTCGTTTCTGTTTAACTGAAGTAGAGTCTACTGATCATTTATTCTGGTACTGCCATATTGCCTTTTGGGGTAAAATACAAGCAGTACTTCGAAGTTTAAACGTCTATTTGGAGTTTTACCCACTATCAATTATTTTAGGTTTTGATGGCGAAGTAAAATGTCGAAATATGATCAACTTAATTATCCTCTTAGGTAAAATATTTATTTTCAATGTAAAGAAAAAGGAATCTTTAACTGTCACTGGGTTCCTTCAATTTGTGAAACATTATTATAAACTGGAAAAACTGTGTGTTCAATCAGAAAAACAAAGAAATGATCATACAAAACGATGGGCAAAGATGCTACATTTATTAGGGGAAGACAATACAGTGAAAACATTTAATTTAGCTGATTTTGAGTGAAGGCTTATCTTAGTTAGCATTGCGGGTTATCAGTGAAAATCATATGAGTTTGAACAGATAAAAGTAAATATTAAGTACCACAATTACTATTATAAATAGAGATTTATTTGCTAAAAATAAATAAATAGAAAATTTAAGTAGCATAGAGTAACATAAAAACCTCTAAATTACAATTTTATAAAATGGAATATAGAGTAGTAATGTGTAGAAATAAATATAAGCATGCACATATACTTACTTAACTTTATTTTTTAGGTGCAGTAGCTGATTTTAACTTTGCAAGCACAACTTGGGTTTGAATCTGACGGCTTTCTCTCATGGATCCTTCAACACATGGTTAGTGTCGACATGTATTCATTTTTGGTGGCAATTCTGGCTTAAATGCCACTTTTTACAAACAGCAAACTAAGGACCACCCAAGCACAGCCAATCAGAGAGCAGCATTCAGCTCCTGATTAGAACAAAATTCGGTATTCAGTCCAGGCTGTGCTTAGTTTGTCTAATCTTTTCACAAAGTGCTGCATTTATCAGGTGCTTTTTGGTGAAGAACACAAAGTTTACTAATTTGCAAAAAAACCCCAACATTTTCCACATCAAATTTAGCATTTTTACTGTATGTTTTAATTTGTTTTTGGGATCTAGTTGGTTAGATTCCGTCTGCCTTTAAACTCTTAAAATAGTTTTTTTTTTTAGAAATTATATTTCTGAAATTATGGTAAGCTTGACAAGCAGGCAAGACAGTTGAGCTTCATGGCAAACACATATGTTTTATCTAAAAAAAAAAAAATATAATAATAATAAAAAAATACCTTGAACAGACAATTTCAACAAAAACAGAACACTAATATATTGGGTGTATTGCAAATAAGACAGGAAAGTAATATGAGACTAGAAGTGAGTGTTTCTTATTGAATTTTAGTAAAAAATATGTCAATGCACAAAGCCCACACAAATTTTGAAATTGCTTTCAGAGGTAGACAGGCACACTGCCGATTTTTCATATGGAAAACAGTGCATAATACAGTCAGCGTCTTCCTCGTCTGCTTTTACCAACACAATCTTTTGTTTGTATTGATTAAATGATCAAACCAAACGTATAGACATTTGTGACAGCAGAGCCTTCCAGGAAAATAAATATCCTCTGTACCTGAATTGTTTGACCATGACAAATAGATCTTCATTTGTTTGACTGCAGCTGCTGTGTAATCTATACAGCGTGTGTGCATTCAAACACACCAACATTTGTTTTGTTCTTGTACACAAACAACCGTAATCCTCTGGACAAGAAAGAGCTGGGCTGTTTCTAAATTTAGAGATCTCTCTCAACGAAGAAGTGGTTGGTTCTTATTCATTGCTATATAAATACTTCATGCCTAAATGTTTTATGTTGCATTAGTTGTCTTGACATACACAGCAACACGTTATCTGGACATTTTTCAGAAATTCAGCGATATGTTAGTAAAATATGAGGTTGTGTGGGTGAATTTGTCTATAGAAAGCTTAGAAAGTCTGCTCTATATGAATGATACTATTTTATTTGTATTTCTGATGTTAGATATGCCTTTTTAGCTTCTCAGGACTAAAACAAAAGGCTTAAAAATAAATATTTACCACAACTTGCAACATATACTTTAGTCTTATGAGCAAATGTTTATGAAGAGAACAGATAATCAATGCCAATTTCTGTTTTAAGATGTGCTGCCATTGAACAGTTCCACCATACAAACCAGCCATCTGTGAACTTATAGTGGTTTTGATATTGGCAAAGGTGGTACACAGATCTGGCTCAAATCTCTTACTCTTTCCCAGCATGCTCTGTGTAAAGAGCAAATGGTTGTGACCTATGCCCAGAAGCTCCAATCTGTGAAAAAAAAATCAGCTCACAGGGACATCATTCATTACCAGATAATCTGACCACAGATACGGAACTTACTGACCCAATTTTTTTTAATGTTTGAGCTCTCATAGAACTGTCCAATTTAATGGTTTGGATTTTTAAAATGGTGTTTCCTTACCAGTAGCTTAGAAAAAGTTATGCTTTGATTGGCTCATGCACTTTGACTGATCTTGCTGTAAATGTATATTTTTTTTCCCTTTACCTGCTACATCCTTGTCCTTACTGAGTAAATAAGAAGTTCTATACAGGAATTGTTTTTGATTTATTGTCAAAATATGATATGGTGATTTACTTGTGTTAAAAAACAATGAGATGTTTTCTTCATATTGGCAATATGAAGACTTTGCAACCAACTTTGAGAATCAAAGCAGCTCTATCTATCAGGTTTATGTTCTCCAGTAAAAGGTCACATGACAAAGATAATTTGCACTTCCCCAGTGAGTGCTCTTCGGTGCTCTAGTTATCCTTACTTTAGTAGTCCATTCATTTGAACATTACACCCTCTTTTCACAACAGGAAGGCTCAAAGCATCCATCAAATCAACATGAAAAAGGTGTAAAAAGTGTTTGTGAAGCCACCATCTAACAGGGCTAGTGGCATCTGTTGCTCTTGCCCCAGCCACCTGCTGCCTGGCCGCTCCACCTGGCCCGGGAACATCCATTCTGTTCCAAAGCACTTGACCAAAGCATCCATCACCTCAGGCTGATCTATATCCACACATTAGGTCTGTGCTATCATCACTGTCCAGCTCCCATTAACCACACTGGTCATCAGAGTAGTTAGGAAGCTAAATTGAGTGCACAGTGTTGTTCCTTATTAAGAATAATAACAAAAATAATAATAAAATGGAAAACTGCTCTTTTAACAATGCATTTTAATGTTGTTTCAGTCAAGGCGAAAAATATTCGATATGTATATGTATATCTATATGTATACTATCTATGCATAGTATGACATGCTCAAGAAGGTGTTTTTGTTATGTTTTCACGGTGAAAACTGACTATAAAAGACAATAAAAGATTCAACATTTGTTCATCATTTCTTAGTGGTGTCATTTAAAGATGATTAAGACGAGCTTTCATAAAGGCTGACACCATCATTTTTGGTATTATTAAAATTACAAAAGCAGAACAAACATCCAATCCATCAATCAGCAAATGGAACATTTACTGTAAGCCAAATGAATAGAGCTTATTCAACAGGCGTTTTTCAACATCCAGTTAGTTGAGAAAAATGAGCCTTTATTGGAAGCATTTAAAATGCAATTTCACTTAAAAGTGGGCCAAGATGGGTTTCAGTCATTTCTTTTGATAAATGTACAAAGATGATGATCTGAAGTGAGAGCAGGCTTCTCTTTGGATTAGCATAGCTCACAAAAAGAGCCAAAATAAATGCATTGTGCTCTCCATAGACATTAATTTCGTTCATATTCCATTGCCACTTCAAAACATTCAAAGAAGTAAGATTTATACTTACTCATTTATTTTACCACTGGTGGGCAACAGTTGATTTATGGTCCCGTTCCAAATATTCACCCTGCCCAATTCTCTGTACTGTATGTAAGGCACACTCTATTGCATTACATGAAGGTTATGTTATATATCGCTCAAAGAGAGAGCGCCTTTGAAAGGAATCTAAATCAATTTACTTATGGCTGCACATGTATTCGATTGTCCCTCAAGTGTATGAAGGAAATATACGCCTGTTTATAGCACCAAGGTTATGCACCATCTCCTCTGCAACAGCTAAAGTGCTTTTTCCCTTGTGGAGCATTTGGTGTGATTTGTTTGTCACAGAAATGTAGTTTGCTTCACTGTGAAAAGTATTTTTTTCCAGGTAGTACATTAAAGTCTTATGGAAATAATTCAAGTAAAATTTGGAAGTTGTAAAAATAAAGAAAATTGGATTTTTGAAGATTTCAGGAACGATTTAGCTCACCTAAAAAGGTGTTCTCTGATAGAAAGTTTGATGTATATGAAATTTTACAAAATTCAATCATTTTGAGGCTGGTATGATAATTCAACATGGCTACAAAAGTAGTTTAACATGCCCAAGTATGGAATAAAGCAAAGTGTTGCACAAAATACAGCCAATGAGCAACTTTTTACTTACCAGATCAATACACTTTATTATTTAGTGTAGAAATAATTCTCAAGTATTTGTTTTCCTTTCTAATTGTTAGTGTATTCTATTTTCTACAAAGTAAATAATTCTTCACATTTGCATTTCTATGATTGAAAAGTAGTTCTGAATCTGTCTTGGTATCAGCCTCAAACTGGGTGGATTTATGAGCCAGTGTCAGGCCACTGATGCAGTAGTAATTCATTGCTAATAAGATTAAAACATAATGCAGATTGTCTCTAGTGAAAATCCTTTGAGTAGACTTCTTATTGAACACCAGTGGACCATGGCCACGCTCCTGACTGAGCAGACTGGGAGACAAGAGGTTACTCCAGAGATTGAATTAATATTAGCAGTCAACCTCTGAAAGGAAAAGGGCTTACTGAAATCTATTAATGGTGTTATAGGCCATGACTTGACTTTTATGCTGTTTCTGGCTCTCAGTGCTGTCAGACGGGCACATTAATCCCACAGCATGGATAATCCACAAAGACATCTGGATGAAAAAAGTTGATGTCTAGCTCTATGAAGGGCATGTCCTCTTGTACTGATAATACTTGTGGAGTTTGACATACTAAGTGTCACAAATTGAACAAGCACAACTCTGAAACACAAACAAAAAAGATTTGGTTTGGAAATGAAACTAGAGAGTTGGCTACAGAATGAGTGGAATGCAGTATTCTATCCAAACTACATCTTTTAGGCTCAACAATGGTCAGAAAAAAAAGTCTGCATTTAGATTACAACTATGAGTTGTAGTAACAATGTCCAAACACACTGTTCTGCACCACCAATGCAATCTTGAGATAACTTTCACACAGTTTTTATAAGATGTCTTTTTATGAAGCATTGCTGCACTTACAGGTGAATGCTGTTTTCTAGATATCAAAAAAATTGATTGCCACAAAAAAACAAAACTTAGTAACATTTCACATTTGTCTGACAATTGGTTGTGTTCACATGACATCACAACAATGTCCAGGGCAATAACATTTAACACAGATTTTTGGAGCTTAAATTTTTTGTGTTTGTTGTTGTTGTAATAGAAAAAGGGAATGTGTCTAGTCACTAATAAAAGTCTCCAGATTGAAATAGTTTGAAATGATTTTTTCTCACAGTACAAGTTTATTAATGTGCAGTCTCTTGCACAAATCATTGCATTCTACAACAGGAACACAACCTATTGACGTAATAAGTGTCTGAATTATGTTATCAGGATATGCCCAAATAATATCGAGATAAGCATTTTTGGCACTGTGGTCCAGCCCAAACCATAGGTCACTTGTGTGAGGTCAATCACATCACAGATCAATCCTGTGGTGTGTGAAAATTGTTTTATTTGGTATTACTGAGCTTAGAATGGCCCTGTGTCTAACCAAACTACATTTGCCGTTGTTAGTGCAAAGTGAATGCGGATAGAATGGAGACATAGCTCATTTGTCATGTTAAATAACCAAACTTACATCAAAACATTGCAGATTTGTGAAAATTTGTTCATGTAACTAGGCCTCAATTTTACTTAACACAACATTTTCCCATTTATTGACCATTTGTTGATATATAGCATTGTTTTTTCAACCTTCCAGTGAGTTTTTTTTTATTATCATAGTTTAATCAAAAGATAAGGAGCCCAACTCATTTGAAATTCGTTTGCACATATGAGTTCTATTAAAGTCTGTCAGAAGATAAAAACATGTCAAAATACTGCAAACCCCAATTCACACATGTATAAACAGACACAGGGAATATGCCCAAAACACATATTAATCCCACCAGATTTAGTCCTCTACAGCAATTGCTTTTGTCACCCCTGGATAATCGCGGTTCAACACTCCTTATGTATTATAGTGTCCTGACAAAAACAATATGAGTGTGTGTGTATAAAATATAATGCATGCATGTCAGCATAGGAGAGACAGACAGACAGACAGAGCAAAACTAGAACAATGACGTCTAGGTGCTCAAACGACTCGGCTGCAAATGTGAAAGAGAATAATCCTAGCTATCTAGACAGCAGTTTACACTCCACTGGGAAATGAATGATTTATTTCTATAACTTGACCTACATATAGACGACAACTTCAAGAACAATCATTCAAATTGGCTTAAGTCCCTATGATCTGTTTAGTAATCATCCTGGTCCCAGTGGAGAAACAATTATACTGTATCTAGTCCACAAGTGTTTGGCTCTGCACAGCTACACTAAAAGGCAATATAAGGGCCGCAAAAAACTAAAAACCAAAACTAGATGTCTAAATGTTTTGTCACCAGTTTCAACCTGAAAACTAGCTTTCAAGAAACAGTGTGTATTTCAGGATGAGAAATAAATCAATATCAGTATTGTTATCGGCTGATACTGAGATATTGATTAGCAATGCACCTATCTTTAGCTTTTTCAGTTTGGATACTGTTAAGTATGTGTCAATACCCAATATTGAGCAAAACAAGAGCGGGGACTGAAAATAAAAATAATTGGTCATACACTGTATCAGTGGGAGTGCTGATAGCGGACGTTCCCAAATACGTAGATATATTTTGTAAGATTATGATCTTGTGAACCGTGCTATGGATTTTGAACTGCAAATATCAGTATCAGCAAATATTGGCCAAGCAAGAGGCCAAATATTGGATATTGGCTCAAAAAACTCATATTGACCCATCCCTACTTCCCACAGTGATCAAAGCAATTTCTATATTGTGACATCGCCCCGTTCTGTCTAGATTGTTTCAGTTTACAAACATCTGCTGCATCCTTCTGCCAGACCAATCACACTGCTAACCTTTACCTGCTGACTCCGCCCCTCACTCTCTCATGTGGTTTTCAAGATCTGGTCTGTTTGGCAACTTAAAATGTTCCTCAACATAACATAGCGTGTTAATCTGGACACCAACCTGTAATGAAAAGCATGCTAAAATCAACTCTTTAGAGAAACTCACTCAGCCGTAAAGAGCAAAAAGAGGCATGAAGTAATTAAGGAAGACTATGTTACCAAATATAAGTCTGTCCAAATGTGAATATTTTCTTTGAAATAACTCTTTCATAGCACAGCATTAGCTCATCTTAAAAAAAAGCAAAGGTCTTTAGCTCTTCAGGTTTCAACTAAATGCCCCGGAAACTGATAATTGCTTCCTCATTTTCAGTCTTCTCTCTGAAGAAAGAGCTGCAAATTGAAATGGTGAAGGGGCCAAAGAGTGGTGTGACTTCAAAAGGTGTTAAAACCAACAGTCCTCTGCATTTACATGTTATCTTAATTACTGGTAGTAATGAACCAACAATAAGTACTGACCGTAGCTATACAATGAAAATCATATTTATAAATTGATGCTTTGACCTTTATTTAACCAGAAAAGTCCCACTGAGATCAGAATCTCTCCTACTGGGCTAGTGGTAGGGGAAACCGGAGCACTCGGAGAAATCTACACAGACACTGAGAGAACATGCAAATTCCACAACAATGACCTTTGTCATAACATGGGTAATATAACGGGGTCTTAGTGGTGACATTGTTCTTTTACGATCACTGTTTCCTATATTACTAAATCCTTTTGAAATGCACACATTTGGAGTATTATTTCTGTCTTTGCAGTCTGATCCATTGTATTTACCTTAACACCCTGACTGTCTCATCACTCCAATCACTTGTCCCTGCACTCGCTGAAATGAAGTTACTAAGGACACAGTGTCCCTTGATGGGAGACAATTTGCATGCATGGCGAGTCAATGATGAAAGTGGGAGGAACAACGTTGCTTAAAATATCTTGGTCAAAGAGTCTCCTTGTCAATTATCCTTCAGTCACATTGGACACACTACCCCCTCAGTCAAGATGATGATGTTACACAGGTTCCATAGTATTGGAGCTCAGTAAGTCACTATAAAAATGTCCAACAAGTGAGAATGTGGTTATAATTACAACAGGAATTGTAATACATCCAACAAAAATCAAATGACGAAAAAGTCATTGGTAATATTAGTGTTCTTCACATCCCCATAGTGAAGAATGAAGTAGGTGCAAGAAAATATCTAAGATCAGTACCTCAACATCAAGCTTCTAGGCTCTGAACACACAGCGAAACAATTCACAGAAAATTCCTACAGGTCAGAAGTGAGAGTGGTCAAAATAGACTGACATTTCTGTATTAAAACCTGTTTTCTGCTTTTTTTTTCTTTCTCTCTGGTGGAGTGGAACGCAACAAGACACCATCAGCTCAGAGGTCAAAGTTGACTGGCTACAGCCATAAGCACCAGATAAACGCTTTTGTGTCACTGTGATAATAAATCATTGCGATATCAGTCAGTTCCGCGCAAGCCAGGATAAAGAACCCATTTTAGGGTACAGGGAGCGATCTTATTCAACATGATCCTAAGTTGAATGATACGTATGGTTATCCAAAATGTCCTGTACCTTAACATATTTCCTTTCAGGATAATTAAAAACAAATATGAAATATAGTTGTGGACAATACATTATATCATTACATAATACATTGTGATCAGAGATTTAATAATTAGTGCTAGCAACAGCTGCCACATTTGTGTGTCCTCCTGCCCAAATCAATACTTACACTTTGCATTGATCATTGTTTTACACAAGCTGTCTGCTTCTCTGTAAATCAACCCAGCCCATTGTTACAAGAAGGGGAGGATACAATAGCATGTTAATAATCCTTAAACCTAGGATTTGACCTTCTTAAATAAAACAGCAACAATAATAGTCTATTGGAGGAATTGTTTTGATGAGAAAAAAGAGAAAGAGAGAATACAGGCCATGAGGAGAGTTTCTCTATCAAAACGGGTTCAAGTAAGAAAAGACCAGTGACTAGCAACCAGCAGGCAGGTGACCGTACCATTTACCTATAAACATTATTCATTTGTCCAGTTATACCCAAATTTGCAGCACTTTTCTTAGTCAGAGCAGTAGAGTTAAAGGGCTGTGTGTGGGAGTGAGGGAGACATGAAGCTGTGCATTGATCTTAGAGAAGCAGTGATCAAAAGAAACTGCTCTTTGATAAGGATATTAATCATACCTGAGCCAGCTACACTAATGACTGCAACACAACTGGCTTTCCAGCTCACATCAATATAAGATAGCAGCCTAAACTGTGCACAGTGCAGGGGTGTAGAAGAGTGTTGAGTCTGACACTGAAATAATGATGCAGTATTTGTTAGCCACTGCTCTATAGGTTCTACCAACTTGGAAAACATAGAGTATAATATTCCGATTGCTATGCCATTTGCAATGTATGTATTAATATAAATTACAGATGAATAAATTAGTTGCATGTACAACTTTAAAACAGAGATAACTATTGATGTGCAGAGACTTGTTTGTGAAGGAATTTATGTGACTTTAAAAATTCACTCATTGCAATTTCAATTCAATTTTGATAAACTGTGCAGTTCTTATAAACTCACTTTCTTCTGGGCAAACTAACATTTTGTTTTATAATCAGGGAAAAAAAACAGCACATAAATAATAATGTGCATTTTATGGGGAAGAAATAACTATTTTCAGTGTAGGGCTCTGTAAATAACAACAATTACATATATTCTGGTCATTCTTAATGCAAAGTCATTTCAATGTATTCAAGCAGAGAAGAGGTGCTAATACTCTGACGCAGTTTATTGAAATACATAAATGTTTATGTTCAAGAGATTTTTGTGTTATTTTTTTTTTTTTTTCATTTTATTTTCAGTGTGAACATAAAAGTAGTAACTTTACTAAAAGGAAAGTAATACATTATATGTGACAAATAGAACTAGACTGTTTCAACCGTACTGAAATAAACACATTTCAAAAGGCTGTAATGTCATCATGCATGCTTATGAAAATGTGACTGCTGCCTGAAGTTAATAATCAAAAAGGTCAAAAACAATTTGTTTAACAACTTGAGAAAAATAAAACCCTCGTGGGTGCTATTGTCTACACAATTTCGCCAAAACCCTGCCGCTGTGCACCTGCCCGCTTTTCATTTGCAGGATTTGAGGTAAGCTGTTTAGCGGCTGATGATAGTTCAGTGGAAAAGAGCAACATCTCCAGAGGTATAGCAGCATATTTTAAACAAAACCTGTGCTTCTACATCAGCCCAATTGAAATTAATTCTTACTTTTTAATTGCTGCAAAATTGTCTGTTTTGCATATCAATATTTTACGAGCAGTCTTCAACATACTGTACTTATCTGTTGCTATAGCTCATGAGTAATTATCATGCCTTCTGATGAAGATAAGAGATCACTGCTGATCAAGAACAATGTGTCTAACAAGGGGCAAACTGTTCACTTACTCTTTATACATCCAACAAGTCATAATGTTTTGCTTAATATCTTTGTACAGCAATAACTGATAGGGACATGCTATTTGTGCAGAGTATAAAAAATAGATGGGTAGTCCAATACATCACAATATTTCTTTCCTCTAGAGCACCACTAACACCAAGGCTTGCTAAGGAACAAGATAGCAGTAAATTAAACATAACAGTGCAGATGATATGAAAGCCTCCGGGTAGATGACACAGCCCTGCTCACAGCCAACAGCAGGGAAATAAGACTTCAGGCAGACACAATAAGAACAAAAAGTGGATCAGACCAGAAACACTGAGAGTAATTTCTAAGAAGATTGTCACACAATATCACACTAGGTCAAGAGATCTTCTCTTTATTTATGAAGATTAAAATATTAAACAATATTCCTAGGCTTTACATTAAAAAATAACATTGTATATTCAGTTGTATGTATGTATGTGTTTTTCTGAATGAACTTCATCATGAAAGTTGTTGCAAACATAATGTTCAGATCTACTCACCTATACACTGCCATAAATATTGTTGGCCTTCATCTTAGCCTTTTGTCTGACAGCTTTAACCACTTTCCTTCTATGCAACACAAACTGAGTCCTTATTTTTCCAATGGTTTAGCTGTTTTCTCATGTTTTACTCAAATGTAATACACACTTAAATTTGTGACTGCATTACATTTTTCGCATAAATGTTTATTACAACGACCCTGAGCTGGGAGCAGAATGTCACGCAGGTTTACGTTAGTCAGCAGATGCAGTGGACCACACCATTAGTCAATGTGACACCCACTTGTGGGCCTAGCTTTATTGATGAGGGTTAGACTGAACCGCTAGCACCCTCTTAGCGCACAAACTGCTTCCCAGCGACCCACAATGCAACAGGAGAGCCAGCAAGCAGCTCAGGTCTCACTCATCTGGGAAGAGCAGGTCACATGAGGCAAGAAAAGTGTCTCAAATAGATGGTGACTAAAACGTCACACACTTGACAGGAGGCTGGTTTCAAAGTGAGAAAAAAAGACTTTACTAAAAAAATGTCCAGTTTTAAATTGATCAGTAAAGGTGAGAAAGTAGTGGTAGTAACACTAATACTGGTAACAGCTGGCAAAAAAAGGAAGCTTTTAAAAATAATGAGTAAAGTTGAAGCAGAAGTATGAGAATAAAACTATTCATATTAAAAATTATGTTCTACAGTATATTTATTATTATTTATTTGATCAAGTATTATTGCTCCTGTGCAACTGCGAGTAATAAAATACTGAATTGACGGGACAGACTTTCTCCGCCTTCTGGCAACAAGTCATGAGATCCATTTTGAAGCCAAACATCAGATTTCAGAAGTTGCCCGTGAAAGGCAGTGACAATGTGCCAAGTGTGTCACAGCTATGGGCTCGTAGCCATTTAAGGCCACCATGAATCTGACATTTACCAGGATGCTGCAATTTGTCAACTTCTCTGTCTGAATCACAAGCATAGTCCCATCCACTACAGGCGGCCCTCATAAAATACATTACCATTAGGCTTAATAGTGGAGTATCACATTGAAAACAAGGCACAGGCATGCTGGGTAAAATTAATGATCTATTTGTGGTACCAGCCTCAGCAGAAAATGATGGAAGGAATATATGATATCAATAAAATGGAACAAAACATGTTGGGGCTGTGCAGGGAAGTGGCCCCAGAGCAGTAACAATCTCACATAGAAATAGAAAGTAATATGCAAAACATAAATGATGACCCAGTAAATTATCATACAACACTGTTATATTTCATTCGCCAAGGGTGGTGCCTACTTTTTATAGCCAGCACATTAGAGAGACAGAAGTCAATGATTAAACCATAAAAAGTTGGAGCTTATTGCCCAAGGTCAAAAATATGAAACTATATATAGACATAGACAGATTATGGATGAGATATGTGCTGATCTATGCAGCAGCATCTAATACCTGCAACACAAAGTGCAGTTCAAAATAATGACCACTGAAAGTGGTTGTAAGTTTTCCTTTTAAAGAGCTGCCAGCACGTTCCAAAAGAGCAGTTCACAACTAAAAACTTGTAGGTCATCAGAGCAGACAGTAACACATTTGAGTGCAGTCAAACATTTACTCACACTCATGCTGAGGCGAATAGTGCGCACATACACACAAAGAGCAGATAAAAAGGTGTCGTCTCTTACCCGAGTGTTGTCATAGTAACGATGGTGTACCAGAAGGAGGCAGGGATGCTGGTGAATTTGCTGGAGCTTGAACCTTTTTCAGCATAGAACATGACGGTTGCAAAGATAATTATGGCCATTGTAAGAGAGAAGAGCAGGAAGCCCAGCTCTGAGGCACAGCTCTTCAGAGTGTAGCCCAGGATCCGCAGGCCTTGCGAGTGTCGTGAGAACTTGAAGATACGGAACACGCGGAAAACTCTGAGGGTCACAAACGCACCACTCACGTCTTCATTGTCAGTCATCACTAGGCCAATATAGTAGGGCAATATGGCCACCACATCAATGATACTCATAACAGAACGCATGAAGCGGTATCTACTGGGTGCTGCGAACAAGCGCATCAAGTACTCCACTGTAAAGATCATGACACAGGCCGTGTCCATGCAGAAAAAGGCCACTGTGTACCGCTCACCACATGGCACTTCTTTCTGGTTTGGGGATGAACCACAGGGAACAGTTTCCACCACATTTGTGATAACAGACACTGCGATGAAGAAGCCAGTGACGTAATAGAAGACCAGGGCCATAGTGGAGGTGTGAGGGTTCTCAAAGGCCCGCCACATAGTCTCTCTGAATGTCATGTTGGGAAGCTTGGCATCCTTGTTGTCCTCCTGGTCATCCATGAGGCGCTCTGCATTCTCTCTCTTCCTGTCCTTGTATTCTTCATAGCAGCAGTCTCCAATAATCTCTGGGACAATGCCAAAAAAGGCCAGCTCCTCATCATAAGAGGAGATACACTCATATCGAGGGTAATGAAGTTTACCAGTGCGGTAAAAGTTGAGGACACAACGAAAAACATCTGGGTCTCGATCGAAGAAGTATTCTTTGGTTTCCTCATTGTAGAAGAACTCCTTCTCTGAGCTCCCAAGCAAGGTGTCAGGATACCGGTCCAGTGTATTTTTCCAGGTCTGAAAACGCCGGCCACTCACGTTCAGCACAATGAGCTCATCCTGACGCTTGTTCTTCTCAGCGGGTGCCACCGGCATGGGCAAGTTGGCCACAGGCATCCAGCCAATGGCCGCTGCCCGGGCAAAGGGAAGCCATGCTGCTACTCCCGCCGCCATGCTGTGTGTGGCCTGGGGCACAGGGGGGAACAAGTCCAGCACCTTCACAACCAGTTTGACCTCAGCTCAGTCACCATCTGCAGGAGAGGACAGGCACAGAGATTTAGGACAAAAATACAGTTAATCTAAATTTAACCTCAATGCACAATTGGTAAAAAAACAAAAAAAACAAAAAAAAACAACTAAAAGCAGGAAGCTGTAAGAGGTGAGAATATCAATAAAAGAGCAGACGATTATGGACTTCACTCTTGATTCCACTTAACCAGAACCGTGGATAATGCACAATAGAAAAGCCATTATTGATAAAGAATACCTTATTTCCAATAAGTATCTTCTTCCCTATAATGACTTTAGGCCTATATGATAAGGTTAGATTTCCTGGATCTGCTTTATTGCATTGCTCCGTAACAGGCAGCCTTTAGTGACACCTCACTACACGTTTTACATTCGGATGATTGAGAGACATCCACAGTCATAGCGTTTCTTTATTATGTGGGTTTATTAAAGCAATTGGTGGCTATTGATTCCATAAAGCTTTACATAGTACGATCTAATATTATCATAGGGAAACCTGTTGAATCAGAAGCAACAGCAATATTGATTATTAGTCGATAAAACAACGTTTAAGGGGAAATAACAGTCTTTTGGCACTTGTATTTTGACACAAGGTGTACTTAGTTCACATTCTACATCTGAAAGTTAAGGACCTTAACAATATTTCACTTCTCGGACGACTGGATAACTAAATGGAGCGTTTACAAAGTGTTAGCTAAATGTTCCTAAAAGCCTTTTTATTTTTTGACTTACCGACACCAAATTCTCCATCCACAGAAACGCAGTCTTCATCAAAGAAAATTAGTTCAAGACGAAGCTTGGCTTTTTTCTGAAGGGAAATCCAAAAAACTAGTTATTTGCCTTGAATGAATTACGATCTCAGAACCTTAGAGATCAATGCGTTTAAATCTCGTAGACGGACGTAGCACAGCTGTTTAAATTCAGTTTCCATTATGCGAGGCTGGTGATGAGAGGAGTCCTCGTCTGTGCCGTTTCAGCTCGGCTTTTTTCGGGACGAGAGGCTCTGATCGGAGCAGAGCGAGACGAGAGAAAGAAGCGAAGGAGGAGGAGCGCGCTTTGCCTCGTGTGTGCTCGCTCACTGCGCACGGAGCTCTGTGGAGGACCAAAACCAAGTGAGTTACCCGCGACACACTGTCACAGAACCTACTCAAATGTCTTACCAGTATGCACTATTCCCGAAATAAACTTATAGAAAACATTAGGACAAAACAGCCCAAATAAAACCCACCGGTTAGCTTTTGTCAACGGGGCGTGACTCTGCTGGCAAGTAAATAAACTACTACTAATCAATCTTTATTTCCCCGAGCTTATTACATCATAGTAAAAGGCTTCGTAATGTGGGTCACCAGCCATAACAACTCACATTGCATAATTTTAAGTCACAACTAGCCATCAACCATCCAGCTGGCTGGCTGGCCCATGAAACAACGGCAACACTTACGCATAAGATAGTACAAATAACCTGTATCCTTATTTTTATGAACAAGTCCCATGACTGCTATTACATATACTTGTAAACTGGCTTATCTTCTGATCTTACGTTGTGAAATGTGTGTTTGCATTCTCCTAGGGGCCTGGTGTCCTCAGGGTCTGCTCCTCATCATGTGTGTGTTTATGTGAAAGCAGGCAGTGGAAAATCTCTCACAGAAGAACTGTAGGTGAGACTAATAGAGGCAGTTTGGTAGTACTTAGCTCAAACCTTCATGTGAGTACAAATATTTCAGTATTGTCTTTATTCCCTAATCCCTAGCTGTTGCATAAAAGTGTAAAAAAAAAACAACTATAATATAAATCAGAGGTTTTATTCCTTGTAATCCAAATTCTATTTACCACAGGTCTAAAGACACTGTCAATGTATGCTTGACCACTAATATATAGATACTTTATAATATTATAAATAGGCCCCAAACTCCTTTTTTGGAAGCGCTAAAAGAAATAGGTAGCTCATTGCTCAAAGCATAGCCTTCTGACACAGTTTGAAGACCCTTAAAATAAGAATTATTATAGAAATAAATTCTAAGAATTACAGATCACAAACCCAAGATAGTTTAGAAGTTTGGTAGTGACTCATGACTGTGTGAATACCAGCTCTCTTTTATTATTGCTCTATTAACATACAAGATAAACGAGCATCATGGTTTGTTTATGTTCTTCAGACTTACTACTGGCTGGCATTTGCTTATGATGTTTATGTTTATCTTCTGTTGCTAAATTGACAACATAAATGTGTCTCTTTTTGATACAATTTTCTCAACTTATAAAATAACAGTATTGCTGCAATATGGAACTTTTTATGGCATTACAAAAGATTTGTTTTTTGAAAATAGACAAATTGCAAATTGTAAAGCAAGCAATATTGAATGTGCTTTTGCAAATCAAGTCAATAGACTTACATCGACAATAGACAAAATGAATCAATAGATAGCCACGGTAAAATTAGGTACAATGATATGATACTTTTGGACAATTTAATTGTTGCAATAACATGACTGTACAAAAGCCAACAATGACCCACAGGCAAGATCCTTATCGATATCTTTGACCTGAAGATAAGCACTAGTATTTCTTTATAGGTCAACCACTGCCGACATCAATTTCAAATTTGATTCACTTGTAGTGGTGTGAAGCCCATAAGGACTACCATTGTGACAGCCTCTATTAGTTTGACATCATGCACTGTTAATCACTGTTAAGAGAAGACTGTACTCTTCTAATAGATTCATCTGGAATGTTCTCCCTTGGACACTTGTTCATTCTAGTAATCAATAAGGTCAGGCACTATGCAGCTGACAGAGCTTACATTTTATCGGTATGTATAGCACATGAACTATACAGTACTGTACACACTGAAAATTTTATTCAGATGTACAAACCATATGTAACTGGCTCTGTAAGCTTTGCTACATTGCTTTGGAAAGTTATTGTCTAATTTAAATCAATTGAGAAGTGCTGCCAGAAAGATCATAGTTTGGAAACCAAATCTAAAATCAATTTAGATTCTACTAAAAGTATAACCAGTTCACTTAAAATGTGAGCAAATCATATGGTCGTAAAAGGAAGATGCCTTTCCTTTTTCAACAAACTAAATAGTTGTGACTGGTTTGGGCATGAATTAATAATACATTAACACTGATGCTTAAACACGCAACATGTGTATACAGTATCAAATCAAGTATAATTCCAACATTTCTAGTCTTTTCCACATGAAAAGTTGAGTTTATAATATACACCCCAAAGATTAAGTATGTCATATAGAGCACCATGGTAATCACACATACACATACTAACATGCAGACTGGCCTTTTCCAGTGCTGAGTCTGTAAGCGATTCCAATAATCCAAATGTCAGTGAATAACAAGGTGGGCTGGATTTTATGGTCAGCTGCCCTCTGCAATTATCTGAGGATACAGCATTGACATTAACATCCCCAATTCTTTCCTTTCTTTAGTGGCCCTAAAGAGACAAACTAGATTTATTTTTACAGGCATTTCCAAATCTATACCATTGCCCTTGGAAAGCATCTTTTTCTCTTACTTGAGCTCAACTCCAATCAATAGTTTAAGGCAGTTACTTGGATCTGTCTCTTTTCATACACAACATGTACACAGACATTTTAGAACTTGTAACTCTCATTGAACAAATGAATCTCCACACCACTTGTTCAATCTTTAGACTTGTGAACGTTGACTTAAAGTTAGATTTGTGAGTTGATAACTCACATTATTATACATACCAGAGATAAGATTTAGATCTGACTTAGATATTTTTTAGACTTTATTTGAATCCAACTCATGTGTGTCAATATATGAACTTAGTTTTATGTTAAAAGCCATTAATGCTTCTATAATGTGGCTAGGGCTTTGCAAGAGTCTACTTATCTTCCTTTTCATTTTGTGATGAGTAGCTATTTTATTTTCCCTTAAATTCTGACTATAACACTGCACTTGTCCAAACCTGCCTTCTTAGATTAACAAACTCTCATTAGAAATCTCAAATCGTTCTCCAGGGATTTAGATTGACTATTGAGTTTATCCAGGATGTGCCAAGCTGGGACTTGGCAACTCCTCTGTCTGCTGTTTCGGGAGGCCAGCAGTGGTACGGGGATTGTAAAAGATGTGCATTTGGCTTCCAGTCTCACAGATTAAGAACACTACATTCTGCCTCAGCTCCAACCCTGTAAAATATCACACTTCATCAGTTCATTTGGCTTATCTTTGTTGTCTCCAGGCAGCATCTGGTCAGGCTTGTGATTTTTTTTTTTTTTTTTTTTTACTTTTGATTTCAGTTTTGTGAAATTAAAGCTAAAACTGCTTTCTTCTTTTCTCCTGAACTTAAAATGCTCAGATGCAGACTATAAAAAGCTCATCTAATTGATTTTGAAAACTTCCTTACAGAATATTATGTGCCTTCTTATATGCAAGTGAAGAGTGCAACGTAATTGAATCAAAAGGAAATGGATCTGAGTCTTGGATATGAAGAGAGCTACAATGGTGTTAATATAGTAAGCTGCATGTCTGGGGAATTGGCAAGTAATACATTATTTAGAAATCAAGCACATGCTTAAAGTGTTTTTATATGCATTTTACATTGCGGAGCATGTTAAATTTGGAATATGTAATTTTTCTAGTAGACAACCGCTACCTACTTTTCCATATAGAACTGTTTTTACTTTGTCATGAATGTTCCACAGTGTGATAATAGCTTAATTAGCTCTAGATCTGCAACTTTAAGGTGACTCTACTCAAAATAAGATGTGTTTTATTTTTTCAAATGCTTTTTTTCCCCACTGGTTTTATTAAAAAGTAAGTAACATTAGCAATTAAATAATTTGAAGGCAGACAAGTTTAATGGAATATCGTTGAACATAAATGCTGAATACAGAACTGAAGGGACAAAAACCTCAGAGTTCATTGAAGCTAGAATTGTGAGATTGAAGTTTACAAGAAGCTCTGGCCTAAGTATGAAATATGTTCAAAACTCCCTGTCATAATCCTACCAGCGCATTTACATTACACAGACCTTTTTCCCCTAATCATTCACTATCACAGAAGAGGCCCTGGGACAGACACACAAACATACCCATATATAAAACAGTACTTTACTTTACAAGGCCAGGAATGAAACTCGGAAAGTTGTTTTCTAGGCTTGTGTCTGAGGTCTGATTGAAAGCATGTCTCACACAAGGCAATTATTGGTCACTACTTTTCATTGTGTCTTATGACTGTAATAAAAACTGATGTGGCAAGCAAGAAAGAGAGAGGGAGAGGGAGAAGGAGAGAGAGAGAGGGAGAGAAAGAGAGAGAAAGAGAATTTTTAACATAATGAAGCTCCACGTTTTTGTCGCAAACCAATCTAAGGCGGTGTGGTTCATTTGAATTAGAATTCGGGGTTCTGTGGTTGCTTAAGTACCTGGATGATCACTAATTGTGCTGATGAAAAGTAATCATTAAAGGTTAATAAAAGACCAAAGCACGAATCACACTGTGTGTGCGTGTTGTGCATGTTTTACTTTCTTAAAACCAAAGTAATAAAGTAAAGCACACTTCACGCTCATTACAAAATCTTATTGCATCCACGCCAATGACTCAAACTCAATTTATAATAGTCAGTACTTAGTATTCAAAGTGAAACATAGGCTAATGAAATATTCTTTTCTGCAAATAGGCCTTGTAGTGGTGGAGTTGCTCATTGCACAATAACCACAGTGATGTGCAATAATTGCATAAAAAAGTAGCACAAATTAACTAACTGCATTTGACATGGGATTATGAACCTTGCATTCAACCGCTGCATCCAACGAACTGTATACAATTCAGTCTAACAGTTTACAATGTTATATAACTCTAGCTCAACAAATTAAGTTTTTGTAGTGGATAATGAAATATGTTCCATTATAAGAGCAACATCCCCCCACCCTCGCTCCCACCAAAAAACATCAACAATTTACTCGCCCTCAACTCAACAACAATCGCATTGTCATTCTAAAGTGTTCCATGGCTGTCAAAACACCTGTAATCTTATTATTAACTAATTATTAACTTGTTTTTTCTTCTTGTTAAAAGACAATTTATAACTTTGTTAAACATTATTTGAATTTATTCCTTGATTTATTTTTGTGTGCATTCAGGTACTTCTCCAATAGGGCGGCACCAGTCCTCTGCGTGTCATTGAGGCTATCATCAAACCGTATTTTGGCGTAGGGAGGAGTGACTTTTACAAGCCGAGTCGTGAGGTGCAGAGCTGGCTGTCCTTTTCCAGCAGGGGACACACACGGACGACTCTCCTGGATACACTCCGACAGCTCAATGGTCTGAGGTGAGAGCGGGAGAGACTTGGCGTTGATCAAACCGTCACTTTTAGATATGGGCCCTGGGATGAAGCCAATCCTGTTGTCATGGCAACAATCACCTCAAAGAGAGCAGCCACAATGTGAGAATGAGAGGTTGTGCAAATCTTGACAATACTGGGCTCTTAAAAATACAAAACACCAGCAAGAACTACAATAATTATTGAAAACAGTGATGTGAGAGGGTGCCATTTTGGGGCTTCTTGTAGTCTTCCTGTGTGGGCTTCCGGGTGTAGTATTGCCATCTGATACATAGATAAAACAGAGAATGTAATCAGGAGGGTGGAGTACACAGACAAAAAGAAACAGATCAATTGTCAGATGTAGATATAAAGGAACACAAAAGGGCATGGATGAGGTGTCATAGTGGTGCTGCCAAAAACAAAAATATTGTCAATAAAAGTCAGAAATAATAGCACAGAAACTAAGCTTTTGGGTTTTATTATTATAAAAGATTTTCTGTTTTATACTAAGAAAGGCGATTACTCTACCAAAAATATATCAATAAATAAACATCGAGTAAGAAAAATATCTTTAGACACTATTTAACTTTGTCCAAAGGACATACTGTATAAATAAATCTTACATGAGTGCACTTGGCCATACATGCGTTTTTATTTGATTCTGTGTTATATAGAGTGAACATAAATGAATTATTCAAATTTGTGTGTGCATGCGTGTGTCTGCACAAATAAGGCTACTGTGTACCAAATAGTATCTCATTCCCTCTTGTCCATGCATATGCAATTCTGATTATTTTTATACGTGTCTAATACAGCGGAACATAACCCCGTCAAGAAGGATTGCTGCACTAATGAATGAATTACACAGAGAACTCAAGGGGAAGAAAAACTGACCAACCAAAATTATTAGACTTGTCTTAGTAGTCTTCAGTGGGAAACTCAAGGTCAGGATTCTGCCACTGAGTGAAAATTAAGATTCTGAAATAAAAACACACATGTTGCTGTTGCATGTGACCTAATTTTCCATATGTCTGGCTCTGAACAGGCCTCTGTGACTTGCATGTGTGCTGCAAGCTGATTGGCCGGTCCAGTCCCAGGTGGGTCAGGGTCAGGGTGGATCAGCTGGGAGCACTGCTATTTGAAGTGTTGGTAGTAGTGTCTTTTCTGGTACACATCAGGGAGAAAGGTTTTGATATGTGCTCTGATTATTATAATATGAAAACATGAAAGCCTATATTTTCCCTTTTCACTTGAACATGGACTCTTGCTTGTAAAAAATGCATTCACTTTGTATACTAACTTAGCAATGGCAGTGTCTGTTGTAATAACTGAGGTCAGGAAATGATGATAGAGTACAATGTAATTTGTGTGAAATTGTGTTGTTGTTTTATTTTAATGAACATACAATCCGACGAAGAATAACGTGTCATTAGTTTACAAATTATGTCCTGGGTCCAAAAGCAGACCAGTTTTTGTTAGCTTTCAGACTTTCTGGTGAATGACGCAAACAATCATAAGCAATACAATTTCCTTGCTTATAGAAACCTCTTTACCAACTGTTTTGATGTGAGGCAGACTTTATACTTTGGTCCTAAATTTAAATATGTAGCTTTTTCAAATCTCTGCTAAATGCACAATAATAATTGCACGATCCACTTTCAGACAGAGGCCCTTTGGTCCATGTTTGTTTTAAGAACAGGTCCTCAATAAAAAATAAGTTTGGATACATATGGTCTACAAACAATGGGGGGGGGGGGGCAACTCTTGCGGAGTTTACACATTTTTGAGTCAATAGTTCACGTGACCCCTGTTGGCTCCTGGACAGGGGTTATTCGTCGCCTCATGGATCGGTAGTAGTGTCTGAGTTGATCCTGTGGAATTGCCGCGCATTCTTCCACCAGTGCCGCCCTCAGCTGCTGCGGAGGATGTTCACGTCGGTGGACACGCTCACTGAGCAGATCCCAGACCACCTCTGCTAAGTCCACCTCTGCAGTGCACCATTCGACCCGAGCTCGGCGTTGTTGGGGGGTAAGCACTGATCCAACGAATGGCCGATATGGTGGAATACTGTCAGCGCGGAGGTGATTACGGATGGTTCTGGCCGACACTGGCGCGGCCTTGTGCAGCGGTTGTTACACAGGGGCGACCAGTTCGAGGGCGGTCATTAGAGGAACCAGTGGCCTGGTATCGCTTTGCAAAACGATAGAGTGGTGGACTCCAAACATCTTGGCGACAGCAAGACATCACCGTCAAGCTTAGACAATAGCGCGATCTCTCTGGTTGCGACAATCGTGAAGAAGTGTGTTTTTGCCTTCATTCTGGAGGCTTTTTATAGAAAAGACTTGAACACAGTTAACCAGCGGTAAAAGTCAACTCTGAGTTTTAAACATGAGTTTGTGTTCATAAACGACCCTGTAATGCACTCTTTATTGTTCTCACAATCAGTCAAGTGAAACCAAGAAATCTGTTCACCTCTTTTCAGCTTACTACGGGCTGAAATCACGATGCTTTACTCTTTTCAGTTGCCATGGCAAATCTTTGTTTGTGGCTTTTTTATTTATAACCAACACAAGCATAATTTATTTTCTTCTGAGTCAACGTGAATGGATGAAGAGTAATTTATGTGTTTGTTCATGGAGTATTTACACTGTGGACTTGTTTTAATTGGAACCCACCGCACAGAAAACCCACTGAAGGTCTTAGTCAATGTAAAGATGTAAAGTCACAAGCTACATTACAAATTAGTTCCTTCCTAATGTCTTATTCTGCCTTCTGTTTGTAAATTCAATGTTCAAGGCAATGCAGGAACTCACTGATTGCACTGAAGACACGAGGTTCAATATCATATTGATGCTGCATCACTTAACACACAGCACACTGTCTTGTCTATCTGATCTGGTTAGTTCATGCGCATTAGCAATTGCTTTTCCGACACATATTCAAGACTCGGATTGTTAGATTGTTACATTTTTGCATTTATAATTACTTCACCCCATAGCAAATATTTTTATCACATCTTTGCATGTTAGCAATTAAAGCAGGTTGTGTCAAATTTGCCAAGAGGGGCATTGGGAATTTAGAGAGCCTAATTAACAAAAACAGTAAACTACCCATGGCTCGACTCAGCCCTCTTCTCTACTTTCATTATCGGCTCTGAAGTGGCACTGTGTGAACCGAATACATTTATGCTGGCGCAGATAAAAATGCTCAAAGTGAGTGCAAAGGATACACAGACTGTTGTAATCAGCATCACAGATTAAAAACATAACTGCAGGTATTACTTATCATGTTACACAGACTTAAGTAAGTACTTTCTTATCTACTATTTGCAAAACATCCAAAAGATGCTCCTGTTGGAAACAAGAACTAAGACTTTGGAAATCAGTCAGTTATACTTCTGAAAGCAACAGAAATGAATGAAGGAATGAAAATAATCCCAGCGGTCAACATCCATGCTTTTCTCCTTACACTGTATGGCTGAATTATTGATTCAGTGGCAGAGCTCATGTACATCCAGTTTATTAGCAGCTTGTTAGATTAGCTATGACCTTTTGCAAACTCATTTGCTCCAATTTGCACTTTGTTCTAATTAAAGACATTGTCAGCCAATTTAACATCTGCTGCACACGCAATTAGAATTACAATTTAATCTAAATTCATTCTATTTTTCAAGCCCTTTTATTTCAAGCAGTATATACATTTCAAAGTATAATTGTTTAGTCGTGGATAGTATAAAGTTTTGTTCCAAGGCCAGCAGGCGGGCAATGCATGTGAAGTCTGACCTTGTTATTCACCCATATTGTGTAGTAATGGCTTTGACATGAAGAGACCTGGACTCACAAAGATGGGTCCATTTATAATCAGATGTAATCACTTTTACTCTGGCACATGCACTGTGTGGGGTATGTTGCCTGTGCTGACTTCATTGCTGAAATGGCACTTTTTGGACAAAAACATGAGAAAGTGGAAGCTCTTCAGAAGACTTATTTCCATAAAGGAGACAGGCATAAAAACATATTGAAAATGCTTGAACTTGCTGATGCAGAGCAGTGCCTATTCCATTGCTTGATGGGAGGACACACAACAAAAGAAGACTCAAGGCTGTTTTTTTGTAAATGTAGTAACTCTTTAACAAAAAAAAAAAAAGAAAAAAAAAAAAAGTTTTAGATCAATATCACAATTTAAATGATCTAACATATAAAATAATGAAACATTTGTGTCAGAAAAAAAGCATATTATGTCTTTGCAGAACAATTTCCCCCACCCTCTTGGTCTTTTGTTAGAAATAAAAAAGTTAAATTATGTAATAACACAGATCCACCCAATTATTTTTAATACGTCCCTTGAGCGCCTGTCCAGGGCTCGACTGGAGATGTGGTGGTCTGTTTGAAGCTAAGGGAGATGTTCTCTCAGTGACAGCCTTGGCAGGGCTTAACAAACACGATATGGAGTTATTGTTTGTTTTTGTCAGGCTCACACTGCAGTTCACTGGAGCTTATGCACCATTGATTACGCCATAATTAAGATCTGTCAGACCGCCTCAGATCTATGCAAACACAAGACAGGTCTCAAATTTCTCTTCTCTCCATATTGACTTGTGTGATGCATTCAGAAAAGATGAACAGAAAAACTTACAAAGTTACTTTTTTTCTTAATTTGAGCACTTTCGAGTATCAGACATAAATATAATACTGCTTGAATAAGTTGTTAATGTTGCTAAATATTAAATATGACAGAAAATACACTTTTTTAATGTGATTTTGTTGACATTCATTTCTTTTAGCTTTCGGTGGGGTGGACCTGCTGTGAACTGGACCGAGGGAACGTCTTACTAATGCCAGTTTAGGGAAGAGTGCAATTGTTTAACTGCATTTGTAGGCCATTTGGGAGGTGCAGTAATCTTACAAAGGCCAATTTATGAAAGAGTGCATTTGTTTAACTGTACTTTTAGGCCATATGGGAGAATGCAATAGTTAGGTTGTTTTGGATAAGAATAAACTGCACTTTTTAGGTCACCGGAGAGAGTGCAATAGAAACTGTTCTCCAAGGCCATATGGGTTGTGCAGTTGTTGTTTCTATATTGTGAAGGTGATGTGTGATTGTGGTCTTTTCTTTGTGGATCGTGTCACTTTGTAGATATATAATTATTGATGATTATTTTTTCATTTAATCTTTCTTTAACCAGGAAAGTCCTATTTAAATTTTCAAGAGAGTCCTGGGCCAAAACGGCAGCATTACAGTTACACACATTCCAACATTCAGTTTCTAGACCTTTTGGGGAAGAATTATGTGGACCTAGTGAACTTTTTAAATTTCAGGGCTTTTTGTAAGTTATTCTATGCATGTAATGTATGCTGTCCAAGACAAATTTCTCAGACAACAAAGGCTAGTCTAATCTTGTATGTAACAGCCAGTATAACACATGACATCTCACCACCACACACATGCATGTTAATTAGTATTTCATCATATCACCATAATATTTTAGCTGCACTTCCATATTGTTTACATACTTATTATTCCTTTCTGATAAATAACTGCAGATGATGACCGAGGGTACTGTCTATTTATGGGGCAGTCATGTAAAATCGCAGACAGTGAAGCAGCTGTGTCTTGACCTTCCACTGAGGGCTGTGACGGTCTGTGCAGACGTGTTTGTTGAGTATTATCAGCCTGTCACACCATAATTACTAAATGCACCTGATCCACATCACACAGACATTGCCTTGAGCTTCTTTGTAAAGAGTTGTGTGTTTAAGCTCATGTCTGCAGTAACACTTCCCACGTTAGTGCACCTTTACAGTGATAGTGCATGTGGCAGATTATAACATTTTTATAATCTTGACTTGCTTTGTGATCTTCCTTCTGGTAAATATTTATCGTAGTTTTACAGCAGTTAATGTTAAAATTATGAAGAAATTAACAAAGAAAAGCTGAAAATTGCATGAAGTAATTTGAGTTGTAAAACAGAATCCCTCCACATACCTCATCAAAAAGCGCCAAAATGCAAAAACAATTTACACCCAACTGACACTGTTTCCTGAAAGTGTAAACTATCAGTTGACACAATTAAACTGCTATACATGTATTATTATTAATTGTCAAATTGTAATGACTACATCATCTATGGATTTCGGCCCACATTTAACAGGTAACAGTTGTGGTCTTATTTGCTGGACAAAAGACAATTACAAACCTAATCAAAACAAGCAAAATATGTGAAAACAAGTGTTGAATAAAATCTTAAATACAATCATGTTCACTATGTTTAGCCGAAAAGCAGGCTAACCAGTCATCTGCACTTTAAGAATATGCAATGTCTTTTATCATAAGATAGTGAGACAGTGCAGGTGAAAGGGTTAAAACACATCTTAATTTTAAAGCTATAATGTGAAACTAGTTTTCATAATGTCATATATTCAAACAGAAACAAGTAATTTCATGTGGAAAAACAGTCTAAGTGTCACACATTGGAACTGAAAGCCTCTTATCGTAATTTGACAGCGAGGAGGTCCAAGATGTCATTTTTGGGGACACTGTGTGGACACTTGCTCAATGTATGGTCTATAACTGAATCACTATTCCTCTGGCTTAGAGCAATCCAAAAAACAAACTTCTAGTGAGGTTAATTTTAAAGTTGTAGATTGTGATAAATAATAGATAAACTATGGCTTGGCTCGGCAGTTGGAAAAACCATTGGGATAAAAACAGCAGCCGCATTGTCATCTGTCATAAAAGACCTTGCATTTTTTGGTGCTCTTCTCAAATGGTAGAACATATCCACATTCTCTGAGATCTATTTTACTGGAAATCAACAAAAGAGGGGAAAAAATACTGTTTACAATGATTTCAAAGGAAGTGTCATAGAGTGTGGATCTAACCCCACTGTGCTTGTCAGAGCATACAAGACAAGAACGTTATGAAAAGAAAATAAGAATAGAAAAAAATGAAATGGAATGACAGCACCTCAAAAAATAGATGTATTTTTTCACTTAGTAATTATACTATAAAAACAACTTCTAAAGCTTTAATTTTGACTATTTAATCAAAATGATGTGCTTTGATTGAAAGGTTAGAACCACTGCAATTAACAATTCAAACTGTATTTTTTGAAAAATCAGTATCCTCAACCAAGGAAAGGATCTGAATCTGTTTATGATAATAATTCACTTGTGTATAGAACTCAGATAGAATCTGAGAAAAGCAAACATAACTTCACAATGTCAATAGATATTAGCCAAAACAATCAAAACAATAAGACAATGAAACAACTTCATTGATACTTGTATTTCTTACTCTGCATAGTCCGAATACTTATGAATGAAAATTGTGCTTATGTATTTTATGCATTCATTTAAAACAAATAACTGAAATGCCATAATCCTGAGTTCTGTTCTTCTTGAAATTCATGTACCAGAAATAAGCCTTTTTTTTTTAGTTATCTGTCCCTGTAGCATAAGCTTATCTGCTCTTCACATTATCATCGCTATATTCTCATGCAAAGACAGTATATATCGCTAGCTCTGTCAGTATGTTTCAGAATCTCAAAGATACCATGCACTGGTCCGTCTCTTTCTCTTTTCTTCATCCTCGACCTTTGACCTCCTGCCCCTCCTGCTGTTGTGCTCCTCCCTCAGCTCTGCAGTCACCACTCCTCAAGTATGTTTTATCTGACTTCCTTCTTTTAATTTAACATTCCCTTTCAGTTGTTCACACAACCATTGATTTTTTTTCTTTTCTTTCCACAAACCTGACCTGCTTCCCAAATCCCCCAACAATCTTCACTCCATTCTTCCGTTATCTGTCGCCTTCCTCCTGGCTGGTGCCTCTCTCATCTGTGCTCCGTGTGCTCTCGCTCACCTTAAGCTGCAGTTAATGATGAATGAGTAGGATGTCCCTGGGGCCCAGACCTGGGATCTCAAAAGGATTGTGCTCAGATACCCACTGGACTTTAGATCTAATACTTTATTCATGGGCTGCACCAACACCTAGTTCAACCCACTATCTGTCCGACCCTATAGACATGCCACTGTTAGGACACTCAAATTAGACACATTTTTCATTATGTACACAGTTGTTAAGTTATTGTAGTTGTCTGGTTAGAAGGATGGGACTTGAACTGTTAAATTTGAAGACATTTAATGTACTGGGTTGCAAGATGAAACAATAGATACAGTTGGCAATGTGTCATATTTAGGGAAAGGTCCATAAGAATTCATTAAGAAATGCAAATTTCTTGCTCTTTTATAGATTTCCTGCCGATTTAAATGTATTCTGAACACAACTGTTTCAAGTCGAGTCACAACTAAGTCATATTGGATGTTGTTGAAGTGGTGTTTTCTCAGGAAAGTATTTCATATTGTTCAGTAGTTGTTTCCGGGTTAAATAAAGGTAAATTAAATCAATTAAAAATACAGCAGGCAGAGCTAGTATCGTGCTACTACATAGCCTGCAGTGGCTATTAGCATTGTTGGATACATTTACAAACTTGGGCCATCATCTCTATGTCTTCTTATCTAAAGTTGGCAAAATATATCTCTTTAAGTCCATATTTGCCGATGTAGTTGTTGAGCATTGAGTTATAAAGCTGCTGTTGCCTATTAAATCGTAGCACTGTTCTCCCTCATGGAAGTTCGTTAGTGGGCGATGCCAACTGTATCTATAGACTTTTAATGAATTATTGCATCGTTAATACATTTTAGTAGCATTTTGTTGAAGCTTCTTCCATTCAGTTTTTACGGATTTGACATTGAAATGACAGAACCTGACGTCATCTTCTAAAATGCCACTTAGCTCAAGTAGAGAAATATACTATGATGAAGCTTGAGTTGAGTGAATGCTAAATACCACAATCACAACTGAACCAGGGTTACTAACGTATGACACAAATACAAGTTGCCAACTGTTTTTACAATGAAATCTGACAACCTAAAGAGAACTCATGAGCCCGTATCACTTTGGTAATGGATGGCTGACTGGAGAACCAAAACAAAAAGCTGAAACAAACAATATGAACTTGGAAGATTCTATATGTTTTCACTTATATTGCACTGAATATGTCGATGCTCAAAACTTTCATTTCAGATAAGCTTCATAAAGAGATACTGCGCATCAAACAAACAAACAAAACAAACTCTTTCATTGATGCTTGGCATGTTTTGCAAAGTACTTCCTTTTGTAACACACAGAAACTTTGACACTACACCTTTCTTCCAGATAATTGAGCGACACAAAGCATTCTCAGCCTTGAACTGTGCAAGCATTCATGTTTTGCTGGGACCTGAGATAGCTTCGACTTTGTGGCTCTGCCTCAAAGCAAAAAAAAATCTGTCTTTTCTTTCTGCAAAATTACACAACAATCACAAAGCACTTATTTCCGGCAGCTTTTTGTCTGCTTTCACGATGGAGTTCTGTGACGTGATCCAGGCAAATGTCAGTTATTCAGTTCAAAGAAAAGGGAAAGAAACATGGACGATTTTGAAGTAATCCTGGAAGTGAGTGCTTTCAGGGACATAGTAGACTTGTTTGAGAAACTGAGCCAATCTAATCTATATTCAAAGAGACATGAATGAACACTACATTTACAGACTCAAGTATTTGTACTTTATTAAAAGGCCAACTGTCTCATTCAAGAAGTCCTGTTCACTGATTCTTAATGCAGTAACATAGTTACTTTAAAAAGTGAATGGATGTAATAGCGAATGTTATCAGTAGGAAAAAACTGTCTCATGACCATCATTTGGACTTCATATTGTATCTAGATAGAACATGAGCGGAACTGACTGAATGAACGTTTAATCTATGGGATTGTGCTTGATGCTCATAAAAGACTTAAAGTTGGCGTAACTAACTTTTTTAAATGATAAATTTGTGACTTTTTGCTTTCCATTAAAAAGCATTTGGTAAATAAAGTGCTTTGTGAAAAAATTAGATCACTGAGTACTGTCTGAATTGAATAATAAATTATTGTAGTTCTCATCGAGAGTCGAACGCAGTACTCTGATTGGCTGTGCTTGAGTGGTCCTCTCCAGTTTCACTTTGCTGTTTGTAATAATATTAATCTGTCTGTATTTATATCAACCATGGTTTGAAGGTTTTAGAAGAGGAAATTGTCAGCTTTAAAACCTTGATCAAGTTTGCATCAGCTGCCCCACCTTTAAGTGCCTATATTTCAGCCTTGCAACTGATTGACCACCATTGACAAAGCTAATAATGAGCCAAAATAATCAAATTCGCTCTCAGTGGTAAAAGGCATGCAGTCCCGGGAAAGATGGACTCTGCTGTCGTCTTTTTAAAGCCTGGAGCCACATTGATCAGACCATTACCTTTTCCCACTGAATATTTGACATTAGTCACGGTTTGTGAACAAAGCCCAATACACAGGAATTATGAGCGTTAACAGACTTGTGCCTCTGATCAAAGAACAGAAGGATTCTACTGCAAGATTTAGAGGGTGCGATCAAAGTACAGTGTGATTATACACTTAAAGTGCACATGGCAGGTTAAACTACCTTATAGTGGATTTGACTATATTTAAGATTTCACTAAATATTTTTCAGGTGCACGTTTTTGCATTTAGGTTCTTTTTGATGATACATGTCAAGAGATTTTCTTTTAGAACCTAAATTACTTACTGTAATTTATTTTCAAGTGTACATCATTAATTGCAACTTTACTTATTTAAAAGTATATACTGGTACATATTTACAAGATTAGAACAATTTGATGATGAGTCATACAGTATTTAATGATTTCATGATGTAAAGTCAAATATGTATTGCCACAGGACATGTTGTTAAAGGAGGCCTTATGTCTGCATCCTAAAAAACCTTTGCTTAGCTAAATTTAAATGTATGTTGTAAGATTGTTTCTTCATGCTAAACTGAACTGTGAGACTGAAGTGTTGTGCTTTATTCTCATTTAACATACACATTTTGCCTATTTAGGCTTTGTTTTTTTCTTGACTTGAAAACACTATACAAAATGTGCTCCAAAGTCTTTTTATGCGTTTAGCCCAGCTGCAACTATTTCCTGCTGCAATGTCATACTGTAGATGTAGAACTGAAAGACTCAAACTGCAAATGTCACCAAGTGTTGGTGAAGGTTAAGAGCATTTCCTTTGTTTATTTGTTTATTGTACCAAAGAAGACAATACATGTATGAATGAGACACACCTCAACTCTAGATACTGTATATTTTTGAAAAGGAAACACATGGCATGGCTAAGAATGTACAACAATCCTTTGTGAGTATATGAGATCTTTAAAAAACCCAGATGATGTGCTGGGCAAACACACAGAACTTTGTCTTTTCCTCATAAAGTTGTGAGACACGATTAGAAATGTAACTTCTTATATGTTGTTAATGGCATCACACTTCCACTTTGCTAATAACAATCCATTAGTTTTTTATGACACCTCACATACAGTATATGTTCATCACTGCAATTTCCTTTTTTTTTGCGTGACTGTTTTTGCATCATTTGAGACACTTCATTTCTTGCCGTTAAAATTCCGTTTGTAGTTTTCTACCTCTTTCCCCTTGTGCCTGTCAAAATGTCCGCTCCTTATCTCATGAGCTTTGATTATCTCTGCCTGACAATGGCCATATCATTTATTTAAGGCTTCTATTCACTGCTGATGCATACATAATGAATTGCTTCTCATACACGGGACATACTGTATTAAGTGTGCTACAGCCATTTCTTGCTTGCGCGTTAGAATGTGTTAGAATCTTTACATTCAAAAAGCTAAATGCATATGTTTTATCGTTCTTTCCATACAGTAAGAGACAGACACACACACACACACTTAGTGGCTGCTTGACCCGTGGATCATCTCTGTATGTTTTATTCATCTGTGCTGTCACATGAATGTTTATCAAGAAATCTCACTGTCGCATTTTCTCACAGGCGCCGCTCATCACTCGTCACCTTCTGTAAATGTATAAAGTGCTGATCACAGACCGTTTACCATGCTTCCTCCAATTTATGCAAGTATGTGTAAAATCCCTGAAGGACAAAGTTATGCTCGTCATAACATATTCATTACAATGGTTCAATGGTGAAATATTCATGATATGACGTGTAAAATGTAAAGTTTCACTCAGAACCAGGTTTAAGATCTGAATCAGACAGTTACATTCATTTGACTTTGTATGTTGGCAGTAACATGTTTAATCTTACATTGCATAGTAACTGGTGTTATCTCACTTAATAAAGAATTTGTACTCTTCAAGCTGAATCAAGCATCAAGATTATCCCAAATGAACCATTATATACGCATGTTTTTCTTAATCTTGTTTATGATCAAAGGAAAGCGATGGAAGTAGCTCAGTGGGCATCCCTTCAGGTGGCAAGAGTGCACAATTTAGCAACACTTTGAAAGCTTTTGAACTGGAGTCATTAAAACAATTGGGGCATGTGTTGTTCAGCATAAATATTTGGTAGTAAATGAGGATGTTGCCACTCAGTTCTTTTGTTCTATACAATGCAGTTAGAGTAATTTATATAATAGGTTTATCTTTAATTATTGATAGATTCCATATGAACAGAGCCGTTTTTATGTTATAATATTTACATTTTATACTTGGCTATAGTACTTAGAAAGGACTTGTTATACAAGATAACAAAAAACAGGTTTTTATGCAATAGATTGTAATATTAACAATAAGTAATATCAGTTTTATTATAAATCTACACCAAGCCCAATTAAAGTTTTGTAACAAGTTTGTGTCATAGTCTCTGGGTGTAATTTTGAATCTCTAGCTCTTTTGTCTGTAGCTGTTTTGTATTAAGATGAGAACTATAATCTATGGACGCTAGTTGTGAACATTACCTGCATGATTATCGACTATACTTTGATAACAATTTTGCGATAACATATTATCATGCTGAACTCGAACTCGACTGAACTACATTACTGTATTTGCATTGTAAAATTTAAATAAATATGAAATCAGAGGGTATTTTGGATGAGACTACTTATCGAGGTGATTGCTTTGTGGAATTTAAAGAAGTGTGCCTCGTCATTTTAATAGTCACTTGGAAAATGTCAGCAATCACCACATTTAATTAGTTTTAACTAGAATCCAGATGGGAATAAAGTTTAATTAAGTGAGATGATTTGTTCTAGCAACAAGAACTTAATTTGTATCTCAAATGGCTATTCTTCAGCTGCATTATACTGTGTGTATGTGTATGCAAGCGTATTCGTGTGTGGGGTTGTTTATTGTGATTACTTCTAAACTGATTGAAGTTGACATTTGGGGCGTTATGTTGCAATTTCTCTTGGATTATTATGCAATTATAATTATGCACATCAGCCATAATATATAATTAGTCTGAATAATTCTAATCATCGACTTATTTACATATGAGCTACTAAAACTGACAGGTGAAGGCCCATGTCTGTCTGGCTTATGTAATCAGATGCTTCCCTGAGAGGATTTCTAATGGGCTTTGAACTTGGTCAACACTGGCGGCAGGGCCCTGTCACTATGAAGTTAACCTCTACCCAGTCTTGTGCACTGGCTGTGTGTGGTTGCTCTCTGCTCGTGCTGGATTTGCAAAATACAGGCCTTGGAGAGATGATGAGAATGACTTGACCCCTTTTGGCACCATCTGAATGTAAAATGAAGAGGAGAAATTAATGATATGAGTTGCTATTAAAGGTTTGTGCGACTGTGTGAGCCTGGCACACAATGCTGTGAGAGGTGCATGCTGCTGATTGATTATGGTCAGAAAGATCTAAAGCCTTCAATAAGATGCATGTGTTTTTTAAAATTACTTAATTGTAACTGTGATAACCTCTACTACAACTGTTGCTGGTTCTGCCACAATTACCAATGCTACAGACCTCTTTCTTTGTACTCGACTAAGTGTTTCATTTTTGTCTCTTGTCTACCCTCCTCCAGGGCCACAGTGAGCCATCTGTTTCCCAGCATGTGAAGATTGGTATTATGGGTGTGGTGAAATTAAAGCATGAAGCCTCTCTGATGTAAAAAAAACTTTATTTTAATCCAAAGCTGGAGGAGGCATTAAGGGTTCACTGACCTTTGACCTTCTGACTGAATGATATTGAGAGGAAAATTCCTGGGTAAAATATAGATAGTGTGATGTGTTTTCCTTAGGCAGAGGGCCTCTGTTGTTCCCAGTGACGTGAAAGCACAGCAGCTCAGCACCTGGAGCAATCGGAACATAAAGGTCACAGCTAGAGCATGTGTGCACTCAAAGGTCTATTCTTACATTTTGGCAGTGAGGATCTGTGCAACAGAGGTCAATACATTAGTAATTGTAATGTACAGTGGCAGATCACCTGGGGCAGCACAGCCCCAAAATTATATACTAACCGTTTTTTTTCTTTTATAACAAAGTGTTTTACTTTATCTTTTTTAAATAATCTAAAAAACTGTGTGAGGTCAGAGAGTAATGGGTTGTCCTTCTGGGGCAAAAAAAACTTTGCAAACTGAAAAGAAAAGATTGGACAGAGGCAAAAAGGCTCAATCTTGCTTTAGTCTCAATCCCACTAGATTTAACAACTGGTTTCAAGATAACAGATGTACTGTAGTTCTATGTTCACCAATCAGTCCTATTAGAATCTATATTAAACAATCAAACCTATATGTAATTGTTGAGTTGGTTAGGTGCTAAAGTTCTAGTTCAATTGCACAAGCACCTTAATAATCATATTGGGACCAACACCAAATATACAATTTTTAACAATGTGACAATGTCGTGGTAAGGGGAGGGGTGTTAGCTTTACAGAGAACCCAAACTTGTGAACAAACATTAAATAATTATTTTAACAAATGTCAAATGGACAGATCTATATTTGGATAGAGTTTGTGTAAAGAGCTGTGGTTGAACACAAGTGTGACAGGAGCTAGAGACGACCAGTAGAGGCCAGGGGTATCTCCACAGTACTGAGTCATGATAATGGTGCAAACTCCAGGGAAGAAATGCAATCTCGACATGATCAAGCTCTTCATTGTGGTGTATGCACGTCTGAAAGTGACACCAGCCCACGAGGTATGGTCCAGTTAGGCCGAAAAACATGTCCTTCACCCCGCGAGGAGACAGAGCAGACAGGAAGCAGCCCACCACTGTCCTCTTCGCTGAGGTTTTGACATGAGCCCACTCCCCACTGAAGTCACTCTCAGCATTAGTTTGGCTTCCTTTAGAGCACACATTTTCTTTTCTTTTATTTATTATAATCATTTTTTTCAATTGTGACTCACTTTCATAGATATTTGAATTGTATGAAGTCAAATTTAAATTCCCAAAGCTAAAGTAAGCATTACTATGCACAGCTGCATGCCAATATTTAAATGAGCACCATGTAACTTGTCAGCAACTTCTTTGTGCTTAGTGTTACACTGCAACATTGATTCTATTTGAATTGCACTTGTTGAATTGAAAACATGCCTAAAGAGCAGACTTGCCTCTCTACAGATCTGATCTGTAATATGAGTTGGTATTAAATGCTTGTTTTGCCATACAGAGTAAGAAAGTACATCTCCATTATGTCAAAACAGTTTGCATACTTTCCACTTGAAAATCTACCCTAAGCAGCATAATAGTATTTAACCTGTTTCGAAGTCTCGACTCTAAAATGCCAAAAGAGAAACCTTTTTCAAAAACTGATCTTACATCCTGCTGTTTGAAAAATCTCATTGCATGATAACTGTCAATGAAGTCTTGTGTGTGTGCAAAAATAGTTTGTTACACCAGTATATTGAAAAATTGTGTTCTTTGTAACTATTTCTGTTTTTGAATTAATTGTTTTGTTCAATTGTATGACGAAGACCAAGACTCATGTGTTATAGTATCTATAAAAACACTGCTTCTTGAACTTGTTTAACCAGAAACATCAAAAACATAAAGCAGATCAAGTCATGTTATAGACATCTGTTATTTAAAGCTTGGCTTTAAAAACATCTTTTTCCTCATAGTTTGCAAAGTCTGTTTCCTCTACAAAAACTTGTCTTCATCTAAAAATTACAATTATAAGATAATTTTCAGAGCTTTGTTTAAAAACTATTTCATTAGTTTTACTGGGTTTCAGCTATTAAAATGAATTCCTAAATCCTGGAAGGTTACAGTTGGCAGTAGCCTGCCCGGATGTTTCTCTGTGATCCATTTCTCCAAAGCTTCTGTATGTGCTGGGCCATGATAAGAGCACGTATAATATACAGCCGGCCTTACAGATCATTTCAGATTTATGCTAGATATGGTACTCTGACAGTTCACATTACTTATAGTGAATCAGATTGGGGGATGAGCTGTCCGTGGTGCTGAAGTGGACCATGTGACATTTTTACATTTGAGAACCTTGGCATTAGTACTTTTTTTTCCTTGTAATATGCATGTGCTATCTATATGTTTTGCTGACTTTCCTAATACATTCTGAGCCTTTTAATGATTCAACGCAATGAACGGTTGTCATAAGTTAAAAAAAAAAAGCTAACAACAACATACGAACAGCAGCTTTAAATTTGTGCCATAAATATTTATATTACCTGGATTATGTTGCTTTTCTCTATAAAATAGTTTCTACAACAATCTCTAAGTTCTTGTGTAAGTTGTAGAAGTTACAAAGCTCTCAAAAAGCATTTTACATAGTTGGCTAATTTGATCTTGCAGTAAAATTGATAAGAAACATGAGATGGATTAGTTGACCTTTGGAAAAGCGAGACTGATAATAAGACACCCAGAATAGAACAGGAAATAATTTTCACTTAGCTGGGCAGGCTGATTGGCTGCCTCCATTTTGCATTCTAAAGTGAACATGTTGTTCTCTTATCATTGATATTGTGATCAACATTATGATTACTCAATTAGGAACATTATCAAAAAACATTTTTGCTCATCTTCTAAGTGAGCGAGTGGAGCTAGAATGCTGCGTGCTTGTAACTGATTATGATTTCAAAGTATCTTTGCTGTTCTTGATGTTTCAGTGCAATACTACTGCAGGTCAAAAGGTCATGGGTAGGCTAAATGATCAAATGATTATCACTTTACGCCCATTAGCATTGTGGATGGAAATATATTGATCAATCATATTGGTATTTGTCGATGCAATATGTTTTTAATGTATCAGGCCCTTGTAGATTAATAAATCTTGTAGTTTCTCTATGCCCATCTGTCGTTTGTTCTCAGTATAGCAGATGTGTCTACTTAAACTAGAGTGGAAATATAATTTCATCCAGATGCAATTGCAATTTAAAAAGTTAATTCATATCTATTTATCTAAACAAATTAGAAGATAAATATTTGTACCATCTGAGTGAACCACAAGCATACAATTTGCCACCACAAAAATAACAAATATTTCCACCTAATATTTTAACCCAAACCTACAAAATGTCCTAAATAATAGGCTTTTCTCAGCTCAAACCTCAGTGAATCAACCACTGTGAAACAAAAGCTCACTGATCTATGCTTCTTTCAACACATCAATCCTCCTGCTCCTCTGTTTCAGCCAAAACCTTTACCCTTTGTTCATTATCCGGCTTAAAAAATATTGAGGTACTCACCCAAATAATCAAAAGACCCGGGAGATTTCACACTGGCACGCGACAAAGGCAGCTTGGTGACATTGACTTGACTTTCCAAAACCTGTTCATTTACACAAGTTATCTCTCCTTTCAATGTCAGCTCTGCCTAGGCACGTATTCAAGTGTCAAAAAGAATTACGTATTCACCACAACACAGCTCCTGCACTATACCTGATTAATAATAAACATGATGTGGATGGTAATTAATACTTCTCATGTTTTCATAACCTGCCTGCTCTTTTTCTTCTTTAGAGATAATTAGCCGTCTCTTCTGCATATCTTTGTCACTGAAGGAAAAAAGCAAGGCGAGAGGATGTATGTGGTGCATGCAAATAGGGGCTCAAGGCATAGTGAATAAGAGATGCAGTTTGTATGGCATTATGCATGTGTGTTTGTGTGCTTGTGTGAAAGATGGCTTTGTGTTGTCAGTAGACTGAGTCCCAGGTGTGTTTAGATAGTTGCACTAATGGTCCCCGCAGTCACAGCTAAGTGAGCAGCCCTGCATAAGCCCTCTCATAAAAGCAATAAGAGCGCAACAGGATGGGCACACACAGGTTGCACCAAAATATGGATGTGAAAAGTAAAATGATTATGTTTTTGTAAAGTATACCAGCCCTGAAGTTCAAATCAGCATATCTGAACTGTAATAACAAATGTTACACACAAAAAAGATAATAATTTAAAATAAACAACTGTAAATTCTTATGCTGAGTGAGTGACGGCGCATGATGAGCTCACCATCATCGTCACAATGCAGAAGTGTCCTTCAGTCTTTGTTGTGAGTAATTATCCATCCATACATCGCTGCTCATTGCTCCCTCAGATGAATACTGCCGCTGTGTCCTTGGGCAAGACAGTTAACCTGGGTTGCCTCAAACTGAGCCTGTGTACATTGGTATATGAATGTGTGTGCAAAGTGCTGTGAGAACCTTGAACGTTGAGCTGTATTAGGTTATATGTACATTTGTAGGGAGTTTGTTTGTTCAGAGTTTGTAGTTAGAACTTCTGTAATGCATGTTTTTGATTTAGTCATTTTACATAAGAAAATACGATAGGAGCGCTTTATAAAAAGGCAAAAACTCATACAATAGGGCCAACTGCTGCTGGTTTGATTGTTGACTCAGATTGGCAGTCACTTTTAGTTTATTTAGCCCCAGGGAGTCTTATTAGCTCACCATGTGAAGGGTAAATGAATTCAAGTTTACTTAATCTCTTTGATATGCTAGCCAAACTTATAAAGAGCTCTATAAATCCAAGCCATTAAACTTAAATTTAATCTCCTGGTACTTTCTCTATCTCGTTATTTCATCCCACAAGGTAATCTGTAAGCGTAAATTCCCTTTAGCGCAATACTATTTCTACTAACCAACTGCTTATATTGTTCCATCTCGTCTACTCGTGGATGTTGCAAGACTGGCACATACTGTATAACTCCATGCTTTGTGTAGCTTATCGTTTACGTTCAGTTGCAGTTACAGTGCCTACATAATGAGCCATAAACGACTATGGTCACATACTTTCTCCGATGTGAAAACGCTGCCGGCTGTGTCATGTTCCTCTTAACAGCAGTACTAGCAGCATAGCGTGGCCCTTGCCATATGGTACCTTTGATTACTGCCACAGCCCATTAGACACTCACACACACACACAGAGGAGGCTGGCTGCAGCTGTACTATGCTTCACTGTGAAGTTGAAGTGTAATTTGAGTCATCATTCACTCCTCAAACATGTGCTATTGTCATCATCGCCATTTCCTCTTGTCAATATGTCCCCCGTGATTCACAACAGCGTTAGTAAGCTACCTTTCCATGTCCAGTCTGAGGCACAACTGCTTTCAGAAAGGGAAAATACAGATACTTCACATTGATTTGACAAGTACACATATTGAGAAAAAGACATTCATAACCTTGGCATAAAAAGTAGTACTGGCAAAAAAACTGAAGTTAAGTTCCAAGACCGAGACAAGGCCAAGACTTTTATAGGTCGAGACCAAGAGAAGACAAAGGCCGCGGCCCATCAAAACCAAATCAAGGCCATCTTTCTCATTTATACCATTATCAGACATGGTCTTATAGTGTAAAGCGTATGACAAACTGTGCCTGGGACAGATCACTGTGCTCCTGGTGGAAGTTTAGCAGAGTGTGGTGGTAATGAAATGAGGTCTCGATGTCCAACACAAGACTAAGTCCAACATCAAGTTCAAGACCGAGTCCAAGACAAGACTAGGTCCAAGACAACACAGAGTCCAAATGTGCTCGGGTCCAAGACAAGACCAAGACCTTAAAAAGCGACCTCGAGACTAGTCTTAAGATCAAGACACATCTTGAGCACTACTGCACTGTCATTATTTAAAGCCCTAAATGCTGTGTTACACCCTGTGATGTGCCACAATTGTACGTTTTTACTCAACAATTTTGGTTTTACCTTTTTTACTTTCAAGTTTGCCAGTGAAAATCTTCAATAAGTTTGTAGTATTGTAACACTTAAGTTGGGATACCTGATTTTAAAGGAGACATACTGTATTGTGTGTGTTTTTTTTCCCATATAAAATAAAGCAGTTATGACATATGTAGATCAATAATTCACATTTTGTTAACTGTAAAACACATGATCTAAAACAGAAAACCGGTCTACTAACAGCCTGTTCAAAACCGATAAGCCCCAAAATTAAACTTTAAAGAGAAATTGAAAAGTGTGTGTCCTTGCTTACAAGTTGCAATATTTGCATTTATTGACTTAAATGGAGAAAGTTAACATACTGTAGAAGAGAATATCCAACTTAAATGCAATTGAAATACCTAACTGCTTGCTTTGTTTCTACTGTGATATACACTCTACCAGCACTACATTGAGATTTATGAGCAGGCAGTCAGTATTGATGTGCTGTTATGACAGAGGCTGACCACAGAAACATGTCCTGCTGATGTACCTGTTCTCTATATGAGCCCTGTATGAGTGTATGGCCCTGCTCCAGTCCACCACCTGCTCACTCACGGTGATTCAGAGCCACACTAACAGATGGGGCTGTGTCTGCTCTCTGCTACATTGTTATAAATTACTCTATGGTTGTGAAAATAGAAAAGAGTAATGTAAGCCACGAAAGCTGAACAAATGCAAATATGTGTTTACTGATTAAATAACTAAAATAATGCCCTGTATTCTTGAGTTTCAAATGAGAACTTAAGCCAGCTGCACTTTTTTTTATAAAGAGTAAATCACAGACATAAGGACATTTGGCAAAAATTATTTGTTTGAAAATTGCATCATGTCACAGAAAGAACAGACACCATGGTTATGTCCAGTTAAGAGATTTGTAGAGTGAGTGTCACATGATCGAAAGCATTGTTGAGAGGTAATGTTAATAAAAAGAACAGCATGAGAGCCTGGTTACACTGACTCAGTGTGTGTGAGATTACATTTTTGCATATTTTTAAATGGTGTCTCTAAAATAAAGCTTAGTGCTGTCTATTCAAGATTTTGAAACCTTACAATCTGACAAAAGTTGTAATAGACATGACAAGTAATGCAACAGATAATCATTCTCTTACAAGAATCATTACTTGGGCCATGTCTCCACAACCCATGAACAGGCAAGTCAGGCTTCTCAAGGCTAGAAGCAAAACTTAAAGTTTTTTAAATCATTGTTTTGTTTTTTTATTGTTGACTTTTTTCCCCCCATCAAGAGTTAGTACTTCCTTCAACTTTGTCAGGAGTATCTAGTTGGAGTAATTGCCTTTTGGACACGTTGTAAGTTAATGGAAGGACATTATGCACCAGAACAAAACCTACTCAAACACAAGGAGAAGTGCGTTTGAGTAGGTTATCTTCTATTCAAGTAATGTATGGATCTTAGATCATCTAAAGGAAAAAGAGAAGGAGATCTGAGGCAATCTGACTTACATAAATGTCCTTGAAAAATATAACAAAATGTGTCCTTACATCTACTGTAGTGGATGTACAAAAAATTAGGCCATTTATCTCAAACCAACGTATTTAAATTAGGGCTGGGCGATCTGGGAAAAAATATAATATTTTTTTCATATTGATCAATCTCGATTTTCGATTCGATTTTGTTTAACCTATTCAGAATCAAATGAAAAATGCCATTCACGAACATAAACAAAATAAAAACTTTGAATATGTCCTATTTATTAAATTAGTTTTGAAACGATATAAGTATTCTGCCCCAAAGTTTGACTTTTGTTCCAAACCACATTTTAACTGACAATGGGTTGGTTTTCGATCTTTCGATTCAAAACCCACCAGCCAATAATTAACAATTCAATTTCGATTCGAGACGATCCCAATCTCTTCATTTTTCAATTAATGGCCCAGACCTTATTTTAATTACCTGGAATTATATGTGTTACTTAACATTTTGAGGCACTGCATCTGTTCAACTGAGAAAGTCTTCCTCTGTTCCTAATCAGTCATCAGTGACCTCTGGCGTGTGAGGTTGGTGTGACGTTGTCGTCTCCCTGGAGTCAGTCAACCCAGTCTCACAAGAAGGCGTACATTTAGCACGACACAAAAATAGCGTATTTTTAGCACGATATCAGTCCTGTTTTGCGTACTTATGTTACGCCGTACATATAGCACGATATGAAAAAGCGTAAAATGACACGAGATTTCACAGCGTAAAAATGCCACGAGTTTTGGTTGAAGCCACGTGGAGACGTTTTCTTCAGGTGAAACGGCTAAGTTCAGGCAAAAAGTTACTAAAATGGTTAACATTAGGGTTGGGGCTTGAGGTAGGTTAAGATTAGATGTAGGATTTTGTTAATTTTCATAAATAAGAACACGTCTTAACAACCACCATTGAAATGAACGGGGACTGTAACGCGTACTATAATTACGCAAAAGAGCCTTAAACTCGTGCTAATCATACGCAATTTACATGTTGCGTTATGTCGTGGTATATGTACGCTTTCTTGTGAGATCGGGCTGAGTCAGTAGGGGTTGTCTGTGATGCTACGTCAAGAATCCCTCTCTGGAGAACAGGAGCAGCTGCAAATGCAGTTTATGTCATACAGTAACATACCAGCTCAGTCTATTGACAGAGCCAAATATGCTGTATATAAAGTGGATTGTTGCAATATCAAAATGAACTAATTATTTGGAAGCAGATAACATTCCAGTGCATCAGGTTAGAGTGAATATTGTCACTTAACTTCTAAATCAGTGGTGATCAGTACAGCATTTGTACACTGCATGAACTTTCTGAGTAAAATCAGGTTCTGAATGTAAGTAAGTTTATCACTCCTATATTTATTTAGTTTTTTCTTTTTTAGGGCATTTACATGTTGGCCAGGAAAACTGGATAAGTAGCCTAGTCCAATTAAAACTGATTAGCCAAAGTGCAGGTAAATCTGATCATGAGAATTAAGACACCATGAATCGGTTTTCTTCAAAAATCCAATTAGCATATGTAGCTGTGACTTATTGTAGTTAGTTTGTATTTAGACATCATGTAAATGGACAATCAGTCTGCAGCTTGACTAATGTTACTAATGTAACAGTGTGCATGCTCATGACCCATTCACAACTCAACAAGCTGAGTTTAGAACTAAAAATGCACTCTGCATAAAATGACACACACAGCCTCAGATTTAACAGTCTTACATGTTCATTACAGTTCTGCATGTCCCAGAAAGACTAGTCTATAATTTTATGAACAACATCACCAACAACATATAATAACAAACAATAAAAAAATATTGCATAAAAGTATGTGCATTAGATACCAAAACAAATGGGAGTGTAGGTGCAACTGTAAACTCGAAATACTGAATTGGAATCCATGGAGGAGCTTTAAAAACAAGAGGTCAGAGTTCACAGGCAGTTCAGTAGAGGTCAAAAAACAGGCAAAGGTAAAAACCCTGTCAGTTAAGTCTTTGAAAACATTGGAGACAGAGAGTGGAGTGAGGCTGTGAAGTAAGCAGACTTTTTGAGAGGAAGAACAGTTGTATATCATAACTGAGTGTTTGTGACTTGGCAGTAGCCAAAAATGTTGGACATATACTGAAATGAAACATGTGTACCCCCATTATTGTTCCTGGTAACTTCTAAATCTTTGCACAAATTAATGAGAATGTAACTTGCAAAACCATGGTAAACTTTGAAGTCAGCGGCATTGTAAGCTCCATACTGACAATGCTTGAAGATTATGAAGGAATAAATTGCTGAGTAGTTTTATATTCGTCTATTGCAATAATGGGATATAATGCAAGAATCTTTGAGTTTCATAAAGCAAATATTCTCCATGCGACACGCTTCACATTTCTCCCCCTGTAGCTTATTATGGTCCATAGATCAAAGTCTGGAATATCTATTGCAGTGGAGCAGTATGTCACAGATATTATTGTGGCCAAATGTGCAGTTTACTTTATGCATTCAATCCGGCAGTATGATTAAGTTTCTGGACTAATGTCTCCTTCTGCCATCTATCATCTTTTATCTGAATAATTTAGCCTGGTTAAATGAGAATGCATGTTTCGAGTGTGCATTAAACATGAGCAGTAATTTGAACAGGAAATGGAAAGGTATGTAGTGACAGGCAAATGTACGACTAAATCAGCGCGCCAAAGCAGGTCTGAGAAATAGCTGTAAAAACACATGAAATATGCATGTCCCCTGTGATATTATTAGATCACAGATGTTCTATTCAGTCCACACAATGGTAGGGCCTCCAGCTTACGCCATCCTATACCAGTCTGAGTTAGAATAGTTTAAACTCAGACTGTCTGAGTTCGTTGGACAAGTGTCAGACCAAAGGAAACAGACGAAATACCAGCTCTGATTTTGACTTGAAATTATTTATAGACAGACTAATTTCTGTCTGTAGCCAGGGGTGGGGAACTTCTCAGGATTTCTGTGCAGAACAACATAGTTTAGACACATTAAAATTTTAAACTTATTTTTGTAACAATTTATAATCTTTCAATAAGGAACTATATCGCATTTAACATAAACAAAAATTAATACGCAGCAAAAACAGCCCAGGACCCAAAACAGAACCTTGAGAATCCCCACAAAGTAAATCTGATGACTCGTGCATTACTTGATTTATAACACTAAAAGTCCAACCAGATAGATATGAGAAAAGACAATGAAGAACTGACTCAGATAGTCCAATCCATTCCCTTGAGCCTTAAAGTGAGGCTAAAAACGCAGTCAGACTTACTCCGCCCACAACTGCTCTCCAAACAGGGACGCCACGTGGGAGTAAACAGACATTGATTGACAGCACGAAATATGGATAGCATTATGTACGAGCTTGCACAAACGTGTCCAGGAAAATGGACTCGAAACAGTAGATAATTTAATTTTGACCCCATATACAGTTTAGCAGTGAAAAAAAGTTGATTAAGTGTTTAGTTTCACTTTAATAAGATATCATGGTCAACTGTATTGAAGACTAAAACAGTACATCTTGCAGAAAAAGCAATTATAATTATGTCACTTGGCATTTTCAGCAGGGTAGTTTCAGCGGAGTGGTTTACAAAAACCTGACCGAAAAGTGTCATTAACGTTGGATGTTTCCAGGTAGAGACCACCTTCTCTAAGATATTTGAAAAGAATGTCATTGTTGATATAGGTCTGTAATTTTGAGTCCAAATTAGATTTTTTTCCGATTGTTGTATGAGATGTTCAAAAGAGCTAGAAAACACTAACCTGGTCAGCCAGATTATAAATCTCGCGATATTTGTGAATTCACAAACACGAGATAAACCATCTGGCCTTCCACCCGCCCGATTGGTTTGGGAGTCCGAACCAGCGGTGTTTCGGCGGTGTTAAGACGGCTGTTAGCGCCTCGGTGCTAACCCTACCCTACATTCAATCTAAACAAAGATGGCAGCTCTCGTGAATGTACGTGTTTCTGCTGCTTTTGATGCGGTTTTAGCAGAAATACGGAGTAATTTGTTTTTGAAAGAAGAGCCGTATGTGTGATGCGTACTTGTAAGGTAGGCCCCACACCCAATCAGCTCGAAGTATTTCACTAATTGCCCCGCCTTTTCTCGAACGCTTTCAGTGAGTCAAGTCCCAGATGGACATAGTGAGAACTCAGATAGGAGTTCAACACATATCCATGTGGCGTGAGCCAAGTTAAGAAAACACACCATTGGAAAGCATTTTTTTTATTTATTTATTTTTTTACAACCATAGGGCACATAACACTTTTAAGTAAAGAGTGAATAAATTTAAGTGTGACTTGCACTACTTTCTACTCCTACTAAAACCAATAACTAACTGATACCAGTCAAGACCTTTAAAATATGCAGTGGATGCCAGGGCATAACACCACAATAACTTCGTCCTACATTACGAAACCCTCAGTCAATCCAAGGTCCTTGTGGTGTACTTGGGACAGTGAAAGTGCAACGTTTTATCACTCTGTGGGAACACTAATTGTACAATACTGGCTTCAAAATGAGGCGAGAAAGCACTTTTACCAAGAGTCCTGACACTTAAAAGTCCAATATTTAGGTGTCCTCAATGTCCTCACCAATTACAATACATATTACATATCAAAGTCTTGACAGACTTTCAAATGTTTTATTGAACAACTATTTTAAAACATTTTTGGATTAAGAAGCATATACAGTTTAGCTATAAAGTACAACTACAATAACTACAACATTATCAGCTGTAAAGAAGACAGAACAAGTTCAAAAGTAATTAAAAAAAGGCTCAAAATATATGGTTTTAAAAGTAAAAACAGAAAATATGTTTTTTCCCTCAAAGGCTGTTATTATGCAGTGATGCATATACAATTCCAGTGTAAATGCTGTAATTGTAGCATTGGTAATAGGTATTTTGGTGTCAACAGGAAAATAGTGTTCAAATAAAAAGGCAGAAAAAGTGTAATTGCAAAGCTATATGATAAAATCATAGGCATTTGAAACAACACAGAAACAACATCGTCTCAAGCCAAAGTTTGCATTAAAAAAAAGTGATGAACCAAGACTGACCACAATGACAAAGACAAGTTTGAACTGTGGACCCTAAAACATTTGACATGTATGGCCATATCTTTAACAATAAAGCCAGACAGAAATGAACAGACAAGTAGAAGATAAACAATCATTTTTCACACATGGGGCATTTCAACTACAGTATGTTTTTTTGTTTTGTTTTTTTCCAAATTAATGGGGTACAATGCAGTGTTGAAACTCCACATTCAGCCCCACAAATATCAATCAAACTTGAATAATGTAAAAATAAACACATAATAGACGCAGATCTGCTTTAATCTGGCTGCTTTCTCACGCTCAATGTATTCCACAGTAGTACGTTTCCAAACTGTTCAATAAAGCATTATATTTAGCCCTTTAGTTTAGCTTAGTTTAGTTTATTTTTTATTTTTTAATGAGACAGCATGTATTAATGAACGGCTAAAGCCGTAAATACACCAGATTTTGCCGAAAGCTAATTTCCATCTGTAGTCTCATGAAACCAAAGTAAAGCAGGCTACAACACAAGAAACAAAACAGGAATCGACAGACCATACAATAAACATATACACTTGAATGCACATGAGGTACATCTAGTATTACTTAAGTGCTTTAATTTAAAGCGCCCATGTGTATGGTTTGTGGATGTCTTCTTGAAACATTCAAAACACAATTGCTTTGCATACTGTGCTTGTTGAATTAGTAATGTAACAATCTGAAAACTCACGTCTCTATGATAAATTTTATTAATTTCTCATGTTGTCTCTTGTTGGACACATTTGGATGGCTGCATGCTGTTTTCTTATTAGTCTTTGTCATTCACAAGATGGATAAAACCTCTAGAGCAGAGAGAATCAGCCATAATGACCACATTCTTAAACAGCAACTATTCTCTGCGAATGCTTTAATAGAAAACAATGTCATTTGGATAACTGCAGTAGCCCTTACATCATTCACATGAAAACAGTAAATTGTCCTCTCTGGTATGCACTCTCATTACCAAATTCCTCCACAACTTTTCATGCAGTTTGCTAGCCAGAACATTTCTGTATTCCTGACTGATTCCTTTCACTTATTGAATATTCAGAAAACACAGTGAATATACCATGAGCTAGTGCCGCAGCAGCGCGCTCTAATTGAACAGATATAATGTTGGTGGTAAGATTTATGAGCTCTTAATCTGCTGATGTGGATGATTCATGAGGCGCACATTGAGGCGACATGATTGCAGCCATTCATTTGTCCAGGCTGAAGGAGACAGACAGTCTTAAGGTTACAGTTAGTTAAGCTGAACTTTGCACCTCAATTTCTCATGCATTACTTGTACAACTGCTACACAGGGCCTCCGTTGTGACTATGCATTTCTTTGTGAAGATTTTAATTATTTAAAAGTGTAATTAAATGGGCTTAAAGGTGTACTATAACATTTCTGGTGGGTGATACATTTCAGAAGACTGTTTAGTTTGGAATGTTAATCCAGTCAATAACAAACCATTTATCAAATGCATTCTTACTGAACATGATGGTGTCCAGTGTAGTGCTTTTTTCTATGAGATAAACATGTGCAATATCATACGATGGAACATTCTAGGCCAAATCAATATCATCTCCATAAAGGCAAACAGGTTGGAACATTGCGCAGAAAAGTTATCCTTTAACAAGATATGACGATAATGAAGTTGACTTTTCCTTCAAAGCTTTCAAAGCATTCTTATTATTCACAACTATGTACTGTAGCAGATTTTTTATTTGAACGGATTAACTTGATTGAGCTTTTTTTTCTTTTTTTATACTGTGTAAATGTATTATGTAATCATATCAATGAAAACATGACTAATTAGTATGTCTTGATTCAGTAAAAAAACAAACATCAAAATCTGAAAGTGTAACTAAAGATTTAGGTTAGGGATTGGTTGCTAAATTACTGAAATTAATCTTGTGACTTTTTAGTTAATCAATCTATACTTAGTTAAGTTAATTAAATCAGGAGTAATATAAACCAAATCACTTTTGATTACGAAACCAGAAAAGCAGTCACCTCTGAAGAAATCATCAATCAAACAAACATTTGAAAATCAATTACTAAAACAATGAAAAGCAGTTGGCAAGTGCGCATCTTGGATTTTATTGGACACAACCCTATTATTAAACGTAGAAGATGGAAAACTGTAAACTATTTTACCTACAGAGATACTATGACAATATGCCTCAGTTGGATTTGAAATTATTCTTTGAAGAAGGTCCGGGGTTTGATCTCTGTCCTGGAAGTTTGTTCTCTTCAAGTCTGCCTAGGTTTATTCTGTGTACTACTGTTCCTATTACTTCTAAAACATGTATAGGCTCTCTCCTCTCCTCTGGGACTCCCCAGAAAGAGAAATTCCCATGTCAGCAGGACATTCCAGGTTAAATAAAGGTCAATAATAAAAAATGAAATTTAAGTTCTGGATATTTGAATCCATAGGTCATGCTACAGGCGATATGCAAAGTAACCGAAAAAAATTATGAATGCAAAAAGATGTGTGGGGTTATCTGCGGGGTTCAAAATACATTATTCACAAATGTTTCATAATCAAAAACGTATCATTCACACAGCGGCCTGCTTCACCCAAACTTGAACAATGTTTTATAAAAGTATGATCGTGTCTCCAGATCTAACTCACAAAACCAATAGATGTCAACTACAGAAACATGACATTTATTAATCACAAGCTTTTGTCATGTGTTTTTTTCTCATTTATTACAAGTGTGCAGATAGAAAAAAGGTGAAATTGACTTTGCCCCCATTTGCGCTGCTGTGGGCGTGATAAAGCCCAGGCCTGCTGCCAACTCGGGCTGTGCTGATTGTGTGAATAAGTGAATTGAGTTTCATGTGTGCCTCAATAAAGCGCTGAAAAATGTAATAAATGCTGTACTCATGTTAACAAAAATTATATTATGAAACTGCCCTATTTTTTGATGACAACAGCAGAAAGACTATTGTACCTCTATGAATACTGTGAACCTATACAACCCTGTTCACAAAATCACAAAAACTCAATATACTTCATATAATTATCTCTATGAATCTCTTTTCTTCATTAAATCATCCTTCGCTTGAACCAAAACCTTTGAAAGAGTGTACAATAAAAAGTTAAGCTGAAAACTAAAATAGGACGTCTATAGCCTATTATTTATTTTTTTAAAGGACAATGTGGATTTTCATTAAAAAGATGGTTGCACCAGATAAAGCAACATGCTAATTTCCATCTGTAGTTCTTAACCAAATTAATCAAACCAAATAACACTGTCAACTGTAAAGATTACATAATAGATTGTTTATAAACAATAACAACAGTCAGTGTAATTCATCATTCCATAAGATGAAAGTTGAATTGTTTCAATCTTGAAAACTTTGTCCAAATATATTTGAAGCTTTTGCAAACTATAACACACAGAATGCATTGTCCTCAAATTGAATACAAATGCCCGGTTAAAAAAATTATGTATTGACCCTATTTTGTCCCGCCCACTTGGCTTGGAAGTGCACTTCCTGTTTAGCTGTGTTAAGGTAGCTAACATGTTTGTTTGTCTGTCTTGTGGGGCAATTTTAATTAAATATAATGACAGTTAAAATAAACCCATCGACTGAAATCTACAGGCTACATGCAGCTAAACAGGAAGTGCACGTCCTAGAAAAGTAGGCGGACTAAATAGGGTCAATACTGTTATAAATACAAATGTTTGTTCGTTTGTGTTTGTTTGTTGCTTTTTGAAGTTGTTTTCATTTTGTTAGTAAATTAGTTTTCATATCACAATGTAGCTGTAGAAATCACCTGCAGGAAAGTTAAAACAAGTACTGCCCAAAAGATGTTTACAATCACAGTTAGTATTTGTAAATGTTCAAATCTTTTTACAAACATTTTCTCTAAAGAAAATCCCATTATTTTTTATATTCTGCTGGTAACAACAAATCACACTATTGTGCATCTGTGAATAGTGGAGAATAACAAACAGCAGCAAAAACACACATTTAAATTACCTCTGGATATTTTTGATTAAATGGGGTTGTCGCTGGTCAATTACAACTCTAACTGCCCACGCATGCTGCATTGTGCTGTGGGAAAATGGGAATTGAGCTCCAACAAGTCATCCATGAGCAGCTGCATGAGGCCTCTTAATGAAATGTGTTTTAAAAAGGCATAAACAAATCATATAGGCCTGTCATTCACTGAGCTCTCGAAGGACTGAAACCACTGGGAAATAAAGACTTTTCAAGCTTCTCACTGTGCTTTATTTGCATTTCTGTACGTTCAGTCTGTTTGGATAGTGTATAAAGTTGGACAGAGGTTAATTCATAGTCATATGAGCTTGTGTGATTGCAATATGTCAGAAACACAACAGTTGGTCTCCATCTAGTTATGAATGTAATATTCTGGTTGGTAAGTTGAAAATAACTTGATGTATGTAAAGCTAAAGGCTATAGCTTGTGCTTTGTGTGATCAACAAATACACAAGCTTCTCTCTGGTTCATGGTTTCTTTTTCAGATCTACTGAAAGGCCTACTCCATGATTCTTTCCTTTTTCAAACACACAATGATTCAAAGATTTTATACGCTTCAGTAAATTTAATTTAGTTACTAAGTGAACAAATCAAATCGAAAAATTTAATATTGAATAGCCCTGCTATAGACGCACACTTTGTTGCCCGAGGTTGAATCCTGCCCTTTGCTCCAGAGGTCATAGGCCCTCTTCTATTGAAGACCTGTGGTGATGTGTTCTTGTGTGAGCTTGTGGACTACTTGCAGGCGCTCCACCAAGTTGAAAAAAAATTCCAACCCTGGCTCCTCTCGCACTTCTGGCTGTGGAGGAGACCCAAAAACAAGATCCACTGGAGTGCGCAGCTTAGGGCCAAACATTAGCGCAACAGGAGTACATTGCACTGATTCTGCACAATCGTTCTGTAGGTCCATAGGACTCATCTGGGACTCCAAATAAGCAGAAGAATTCATTGATCAGTTTCTGGGCAGTGGTGGCGTCACTCTGGTCTGCGCTTCGAGCCACTTGATTAGTCCATAGCCACGAGGACGTAGCGATTGCCACAGTCTGTCATAGGGAATGGGCCCATGATGTCCACACTCACTCTCTCCATGGATGTTCCCACCTGATACTGCTGTAACGGGGCATGTGATTGGCGAGTAGGGCCTTACTGTGCAGTGCAGGCATCACAGCGTTGAAAAAACATCTCCATGTCGCACCTGCACCTTGGCCAGCTCCCACAGAACCATTGACCCATTGGAGGACTTTATTTGCAGGTTGTGAGGAACCAGAAGCTGCAAGATTTTTCTCTGTCCATTGGGGGAACTCCAAAGATGATACAAAGTACCATTTTAAAGACTGATATTGGGTCACTGGGAATACAACACATTGGTCTCCGAGTCCAATAGATTAATATTCTGGATACTGGTCAGCCTCCAACCAGGAATGAATCCATGATAGCACTGGTCATGCTGCTGGTCTTGTTGCATTTGCTGGGGGTCAAAATGTTATGTTACTGATGTACTGCTACAAGTACTAATTTAGTCTTCAAAACAGTTTTTCAGTCCTATTGTGAGTCTGTCCAATAACAATTCAGCGTGTGACTGGCCATGAAGCAGTGTGTAGAACTCCCTCCCTTGCTCTTTTTGCGCACCCTCCAAGAAATATACTACCAGTCGACACTGGTGCCTTTTCTCCCATCCGATGGCAGAACCAACACTTCTCTTCACCTGGCCTCCTTGATAGTGTATCAGCTTTGCTGTGAAGTCTGCCTGCTCTGTGTTGGATTTTACAATCACTGTCCTGCAGGTTCTTTTAGAGTTCAACAGCCAGGTCAAAGAAGCATGGTCGTTCTGCAGAAGAAATAACTGGTCATAAAAGTATAGATGGAAATGGCGAAGACCCAAGGTCATTGTGTGAAGAGCTTGCAATAGTGACGAAGTCTTTGATGAACCTCTAGTAATAGGAAGCCAAGCTTAGGAAACTGCGCAACTCAGCAATGTCTTTAGGGTTTGGCCACTCTCGCACAGGTTTGACTTTTGCTGGAGACACCTTCCTCATTGACGACGTAGCCCAAGAATGTAGTTGGTTTCCTAAACAGACGGCATTTCTTGAGGTTCAAGCGCAGGCCAGTTTGGCGAACGGTTTGGAGAACATCTTTTTAGTCATCCAACGGGTCTTACAAATCTGCAGCATGAGCCAGCAGGTCTACCAGAAAAAACACACAGTGATTCCAGGGAAGGTCTGCAAGCACTCTTTTAGTAAGACGTTCAAAGGTAGCTTAAGTGTTGTAGAGGCCAAATGGCATGACCTTGAACTGTCAAAAAGCCCTGATCGATGAAAAAGGAGTCTTAGAGCGAGCCTTTGGAGCCCACTCCACCTGCTGCGAAGATCCAGAAAGTTAAACCACGGGAGGCAGAGAATAGATCAGAGCATTGTATGAGTATTCGCAGGTAATGTCATTAAGGTGACAATAGTCCACACAGAAATACCATGTGCCGCCTTTCTTTTGAACTAAGACAACAGGGGCGGATTGTGTAAGGATTCAATGATGTCTGTCCGAATGCTACAATATTTTTATGGGCATTTAACAACAAATGAGGCAAGGCAGCATTAAGTAACTGACCATAAAACCTAATGATGTGCCACTACAGTCCCCAACTATTAAATAATCTTCGGTTGTATGGACAGAAACACAGTCTAACAACATACTGTAGGTGCAACAATTGCCTAGGAGCATAGGCACACACAATGCAGCCTTTAGTGTTTTAAAGTCTAAACAAATCATAGAAAATGGCAGTTAACTGTACTTCATTTAGATGAGTTCTCTTTTGAAAAAACTTTATAGCCATAAAAACCAGCTTGTTTGAATGTAAAATGTAGCACTGGTAATACACGGCTCCCAGTTCAACAGCCTGTGGATAAAGCTTCATTTAAAATTGATGAAACAGACGAAATATGTCCTTAACTGTTGGAAGAAATGTCAGACGGCGAATTTACACTTGCAGTACTGTGGTGAAAATGACAAGGTTTTTTATGAAGTGTCTCACTCTGAAATGTACTGCTGCAACCTGGTTCCCTCAACCACAGCAGCAAACCAAAGCTGAGACAAAAGTTGAAGGTAATGTTTTTGTTATGATTTTAGCTAAAGTCAGAGTTGGCACAGACTACCCTCAGAGCTAGATGTGGACAGTAACAAAGTACAAAAGGATAAGTGCTGTACTTACTTAAGTATTTTTTTAAGGGAATTGCACTTCACTTGAGAATATTTTCAGCGAAATACACTTCACTGATAGTACTACTTTTGAGAGCAAAAATTTTGTTCCACAACATTTTTTGATAACGCTTTAAAATAAGGTTCCTTAATAAGCTAGTTATAAGCGTTAATAAGCATTAATACGCTGTTAATAAGTTCTTATTAAATATAATACTTATAAGACATTATAAACATTCAGTTTTGAATAAACATGCCTATATATTATAATGCTTTAATAAATAGCTTATAAAGTGGTTTTGCAGTACCCTAATCTAAAGCGTGGACAATTTTTGTAACTCTGAAAAATCACAATAGACCAGGGGTTCTTAATCTTTTTGACCTCGAGGCCCCAATAGTCAGTGTGTTTACATGATCAGGGAAATCAGACTAGGCTGAAAAACCGGACTCTATTTGGCTTTCCCCTTAAACCAGTTGGAACAGTTTTGCTCCAGTTTACATGCAAGAGAGTAAATCGATTACCCTGGAGAGACAAGCTCTGCTGTATCAGAGTCACAACTTCATGATTCAAACTGTGTTATCTTGATTTACTTAAACATCGTTTATTATTAATAACTGTTTGTAATATTGTCTGTAAAATTACACATTGATCTTTCTGGAACATGTAGGGTGATTTAAACATTTAGAACTGTGTTTAACATGTAGGACTGTGTTAAGCTTGTGCTTCAATATGTGAGTCTGTGTGCCACTTTGTGCAGGAGCTTTTTTGTTGTAAAAATATTAACTTTAATGCTGGGTTGTGCAGGGGTTGTGAGCATGCTAAGTTGCATTTGTCCAGCTGCAGACCGATTGTCTGTTTACATGAGTCTGGAATCAGACTGCAATCGGTCGGGACCACGTGCGTCAACCGGTTTTCCGAAAACCGGTTTACAGCTCCTTAATAGGTCTGCCCAGGTTTACATGCGCTTTGGAAAACTGGTTTAAATCGGACTAGGCTAGTTATCCGGTTTTCCTGGCCTCCATGTAAACGCCCTGAGTGATTGTGCGGCCCTTAAGAAGGTGCTCGTAGCCCAACTTTGGGCCCCGGCCCTATGGTTAAGAATTACTGCAATAGACAAAAAGAAAATGCTACTTTATTTGAATCACATCAAGGCCCCACACAAACAAGCCTGGTAATAAGATGTACAGTGAACAGCAGCATCAGTGGAATGTCTTTTTCTTGAGAAAACACAATGTTTGAAAACACCTCATACATTTGCAGCATTTTAAAGGAGACAACTTTAAGCTTTTACCCTTTTTATAACGTCATTAGTTTTGATTCCGGCAAAACTAAATCTTGAACTGTACAAAACTAATACAATTGTACTATACAAACTTATATATATAAAAACAAAAACTAAAAGCACGGGTTCACAGCTGCTTTTAGTAGCTACTTATGTTACGCCGTATATTTAGCACGATATAACAAAGCGTAAAAGATTTCACAGCGTTAAAAAACACACGTTTTGGTTGCAGCCACATGGGGACGTTTTCTTCAGGTGAAATGGGTAAGTTTAGGCTTTAAGTTACTAAAATGTGTAAGATTAGGTCTGGGCTTGGGGCAGGTTAAGATTACAATCAGGTTTTGGTTAATATTCATAAATAAGGACATGTCTTAACAACCACCATTGAAATGAATGGGGACTGTGATACGTACTATAATTACACAAAACATCCCTGAACTCGTGCTAATCATACGTAATTTACATGTTGTGTAATGTCGTGGTAAATGTACGCTTTCTTGTGAGATCGGGCTCGTTCTGAAGGAGATGGTTGAAAGATACCTAAGGGTACTGAAGAGCTTCCAGAGAGGTCGGTCTCTTTCAAAGGTTTGTGAGAAGGTTGGAGTGGATCGCAACACTATAGTCTGCAATGCTGCAGTGGCAGAACTTGCCATCGCTGCCCCGCAGAAGTACAACGAGCTCAAGCAAAGACGTAATCCCAATGATAAAATGAGTGATTTCACAAAAGCATGTAATGTTGCCATTGAGGAAAGACAGGTTTTAAGATTACAAATGTTTTTCTATTTGCCTTAGAGGCTAGAAAAATATTCTTGTTTTTAGTTTTGTTTTTATATATAAGTTTGTATAGTACAGTTGTACTAGTTTGTACAGTTCAAGATTTAGTTTTGACGTTAAAAAAAGGGTAAAAGCTTTGTTGTCTCCTTTAAAATGCTGCAAATGTATGAGGTGTTTTCAAACATTGTGTTTTCTCAAGAAAAATACATTCCACTGATGCTGCTGTTCACTGTACATCTTATTACCAGGCTTGTTTGTGTGGGGCCTTGATGTGATTCAAATAAAGTAGCATTTTCTTTCTGTCTATTGCAATAATTCTTAACCGTAGGGCCGGGGCCCAAAGCAAGGGCCGCACAATCAGTAAATATGAGATTGGGCCCCAGGTTACTTTGCACATCAATGTTGGGCCTCGAGGTCAAAAGGTTAAGAACCCCTGGTCTATTGTGATTTTTCATAGTTACAAAAATTGTCCTCGCTTTAGATTAGGGTACTGCAAAACCACTTTATAAGCTATTTATTAAAGCATTATAATGTGTTTATTAATCATAATATTTTTGGTTATAAGCAAATTATAAGCATGTTTATTCAAAACTGAATGTTTATAATGTCTTAATGCTTATTTACGCTTATAGCTAGCTTATTAAGGAACCTTATTTTAAAGCGTTACCCATTTTTTTCTGTACATTCATGCATGTTTATAATGACATCTTGTCTGAAGCCCTTGTCTTCAAGTCAAAGATTAGAATAAACACTCTTACATGGATAAAAATAACTGAGAGTCTTTATTAGTAAACTTTGCATGGAATTATCACTGAATGTGTACATACAAACAAAACAAACTTTCTCCTCTTTTACAACACAGATCTCTTTGTCGCATCTCCAACACCTCACACGAGGGATTTTTTTGGATTGGATTGCTCATTTGTTGTATTTTTGTAAATCTCATCTTGACGTGGAAAATTACATCATTTTTGTATGTATGCATGCTTTAGAAAGTGGATCAGAGGAAAATTAAGTTACAGACTCAGACCCCTCTGTTGACATGCAGTAAAATCAGCACCATTCCCTATCAAGGTGACTACATTAAGCTAGTTCTACCATTTGACTTTTTAGCCCCAAATACCTTCCATCTTATTGCTGTTTTCACTGGGTCCATCCACACCAGAAGATACCAAAACCGTAAGGAATCTTTGTAAGTAACTCAGTCTTGAGAACAACCAGCTCTAGCGGTGGGCAATAAACATTATCAAATATTAACCTGTAGCAGATCTAATTTCCATTGGAGAATCAGTGAGACACCACACACTGAGCTGTAACAGCAGGTGCACAATGACTTACACAGTCACAGTCTGGACCTGAGTTCAGCCTCAGACCACTGAATTGGATATAACCTACCAGCCAATGTGCTATATATTGCATTGCATATTGTATGTGAAGATGGGTCTGGAAGCATGGGCTCTGAACACACAGTTGACAGTTCTCATTAAGCTCCTGCCTGCGTGAGATGAGATGCACTGAGACATGTTGGAGATTGAAATGACAAATATCTCTCGGTGGATCGAGGCAGGACAGAAGCGCAACTTGTGGCAGAAAATGGCTCTGTGTCTCACACATCTGGAAACAAATCATCGTGTTTGTGTTCAAATGGTGTGAAGACACTTGGGCTAGTGTATGATTTATGATAGAGAAAAGCAAAGCCAACAAAATATAATGTATAATTGTTAGTATTATTTCAAGAGGAAAGCCATAACAATATATAATTCAAACAAACAATCCCACATGTTGTCTGAACACAAAAAAATTCTAATGATCAACAAAATAGGTGATGGGTGTTAAGTTTATTTATGAATATTTGATAACTATTGTATTTGTTGACAAGGCAATGCATGTCATAAATCACCCCTCACCTCCACAGAGCAAAATTTTTAAGTAATTTAATAACTTCAAAAATCCAGTTATATAACAAAATAATCAGATTATTGCTGCGCACGTAGAGCCAACATTTTAAGTTAAGTAGGGCAACATTTTGTTCAAAAGGTTTTCTTCACAGTCAGGTTTCTTGTAAAATCTTTTTAGCATCTTTTCCTGCACGTCTTTTAGCACAGCATAATCTGTCTCATATTGCATGACTGATCTGTTGGAAGGTTTGTGAGAATGACAGGAATAAGGAGGCCTTTGTTTCAAGGAAAATATGTCACCTTGAAGAGAAAAGACTGAACAATGCTCTGTGAACATTGTCCATTCCATAGCACTACTCACTACAACTCTCACAATTAACATTCAAGGGCAAAAAGTAGACAGCACTGAAGAAAAAAGATGAATTACTAAACTGATTTAATATTTTCGGTTTTTACTTACCATCATAAAACACTTCCACGTCTGAATAAGCCACATTTCCAAGTCTGCTTAAATCTTTTCATCTATCATCAATCAAAAAAGAAAGAACTAAACTTAAAACACACTGCACAGTCAACCGGCACTAAAAGAGTCATATAGCATTTCCTTTTCTCTATATGTCTCAAAAGAAGACAGGAACTAAAAGTTACAAGTAAAGCAAAACATTTCCAACTGTGTAAAAATGGCTTACCGGGCTTTATGGGAAATATCTAGGCCTGTAGCCATTACTGTACAATAACAAGTGTAACTGGATTAGCATGCTTCTTCCAGGACATGGTTGGAGAAAAAAAATGAACTGTCAGTGTAAAACAGAAAGCAATCAGCGAGCTCTTGTGCGGTAATCACAGTCTTTGTTCAGGCTTGACATCCTCTCAGTGGTTGTCTCAGTGGAACGAACAGCTGTAACCTCTGGATCCAAACATCAACCTTCAACCTACAAAAGCATGTGTACTCTGGGAACAAGTGTTGTTTTCTAGGTAAAGGTTGACAAGACAAGTCGATAAACTTTCTGGAGCAACAACCGACACATTTAAAATATTAATGATGGCAATATGTTTTGGACAATAATTTTCATTTTAATTTATTTTTGTTCAGTTCAGTTCAGTTCTTTAATAAAGTACAATGGTATGATTTTTGCACTATATCTTTCCCTTTGTCAGACTGTTTCTCCCCTATGACCATTCACAGCAAAAAAAAAAATCTCCTCTACAATGGTGTCTGCCTCAGGAAAAGTACAAGGAGATGCAATGAGTTGGAAAAGCCATTGTGAACAGGTACATGGCACAGACTATCAGAACTGCTGGTCCCTGAAGAGCAGTCATTTTAGTGTAGCCCGGGCATAGTCTGTGTTTTATTTTAACATGTGTTATGTCATTTTAACAAAGGCTGCCGACAAAAGTGTACAACAGTGGAGAAGTACTTACAATATATTATGTGCTCACTTCAATGCGGTAATATGTATTTCCAGATTATGCTGTTTAATGATGCACTATGTAACTTTTCTGCTGGACTGTATGTGTTTGCCTTCATGAAGACATCAGTGATTTGCCTTCATTGTTGCAAAGTATGGCATTAAATAGGTATGTTTATCTATGAAGGCATGTAGGGGGCACCATCAGTAAGATCTGCAGAGACCCCACTCACTCGTGTCTTGGTTGCCCAGCCAGTCCCTACATTCTTTGGCAGACAAACTTTTCAAAGACTGCATTCAAATAGAAAGCAAGAGGGGCTGGCTGGTCAGGCAAGTCATGCTGAGAAAATGTGCAATAACAACAAATACATTAAAAGTAATTAACAAATAAAATATTTTCTAAGTTTATCATTCACTTTAGTGCTGTCACCTTCTCTAATTGACGTTTAAAATGGTGTTAGCATTGACAGAAGGAATAAATGGGTATTCATGTACTATATACTGTATGTACTATTTCTCACAGAGGAGAAAATTAGGCTAGAACTGTTGTTAAAATAGTACAGGATTGTTCTTTTTCCTTCCAAAGTGGTTGACCTTCAATCAACCAGGAAGGTCCCACTAAGTTTGAAATCTACGTTTCAGGGAAACAAAGAGCACTAACACTAACAGAGAAAAAACATGCAAACTTCACATAGAAAGAATGCCTAACTTTTTTGCCATGAGGCAACAGCTGTGCTAGTCTATTTGAACCACTACTATTAAGAATAAGCGCATAGTCATAGTCATTTATAAAAACTGCATTATTATGAATAGTATTTTGTTGAACTACTTTTAGATAGGTTAGTAAGAAAATGCATATGGTATTGTAACTGTTGTTGACCTTTTGACCTTTCCCACGTTATCAGTAGCATTTGTCCTCCAGCCATGCACTCAACCATCTTACTTCACAGTCCACTTGTGGCATTTATCACTTATTGATGATGGTAATTGTTGCTGGCACCAGTGAATGGAGCAGCCCAGACGATGTGGATATTAAATCACTTCATCACTCCACAGCAGCAAACATCAGCCACAGGACACATTCAGGCACTCTTTTATTGTCACTGGCCAACAACCTTGTCAGCTACCAAGTGTTTTTTTTTTTCAGGTCTATAAATTTTCAGCAGCAAATGAATAATATGTTGATATCAGATTTGTATTTAGAGATTTGTCAAAGATCAGTGTTGTGGAAGCAGTAAAGTAGTAAGTAAAAACACAAGACAACTACATCGCACAATTAGCTAAATGTTTTCCACATAGCTAAATTCAGCTGCCACAACTTTATGCCTTACACGTATTCTTTCATTACACTACAAATAAAGCTTCATAAATTCACAGAAACTATGTGCACTAGAATCTAAATGCCATGAGTGTTATTATAAAACCTACTGTCACTATTTCCAGCCTTTGTACTAAAAATAAGTCAATGTGAACAGTTCTAGCCACACAAGTGAGCCAAGGGATATGTAGAATTTGTCTAAACACAACAGCTGTACTCAAGCGATTATCATCAGTCAGACAGATGAAGGGCAATGTGGGGACAAGCAGATCTCAAAGTAGAGTTATCATTCTTGTGAGCTTGTATTATTTAACAGCTCACTTCTCTCAACAAATATCGTCCTATTAAAGAACAAACTTTCAGAGGCTAACAGTTGCTTCTACTATCTATGCCTCATCACTCACCAAATGTTCCTCCTTTGTACTTCTTTAGATGCAGACCACACGACTACACAAAGGCTCAAGAACTATTGTTGTGGAGATTCTTTAAAGATTTTACAGACAAACCCAAGAGGCAGCTACATTTTTAATCCCATGGCTCTCATAATTTGACCCTTATCAATCTCAGTTGAGTGTAGTTCAGTGCTTCTCAAACTGGGTTAGCGGGTTGCACAAACACCTTCAGTTCTATTGTTTAATTCATTAAGATTACATTTTGTTCACATTTCTACTCTTCGTTCAGTAGTTTCTGTGAGATTACTGTGGCAATGGTGTAATCTCATTAAAAAACTTGCTTAGTCCTAACAGAGGCCTGGTCTAAACAGTCTTGCTCAACAATTTAGGCTAACATATAAAGGCGCTTTGTAGTAATTACAGCTTCAGCTAGTTGGACCATTCTGGACTCAACTCTGTACCTGAGATTTTACAAAATGTGACAGACAAATATCCCTTTGGATTCTTCAGACTAAAGTTGCTAGTATTTTTGCTTGATTGATTGTTTTCAATTGAATAATCTAAAGAGTTATTTTACATTCTAGTTGTATTTGGACAGCTAGCTACATATTTTCTTTGGTGGTACTTGGTGTAATAAGTTTCCACATTAAATCACTGATCTATTTTATCAACTTCGAAAACTAAAATTTTTCACACGCTGAGATCACACTCATGGTTTTAATCAAATAACAGGTATTTTCCCATCAACAAACAAATTCTCATTTCCAAAACCAGTAATGGGGAGGCTTTCTGAGTATAAACAGGACAAAAGAGACTTGATTGAAAAAACGTGGTGCTCGACTAATGCCTAAACACCTAAAGCAAAGACAAATTTACAAGCATGAAGCATAAGCATACATAAGCATGAAGGAAACTTAAACGCATGTCCCAATTAAATCTGATTTTTAAGCTGAGACTGATAAGAAATCAATTAGCTGCACTGTATATAAGGTTGGCATATCTAAGCTGTAGATCTGTACTGTATTTGAACTATGCCTTTGGGCTGTCAATCTATAATCATCCTTTAATTGTGTATAAAGCTAGATGTACGGAAATTCCATCATGTTTTCTTTTTATATGCAACATTGACGTGATATATTCCTTGATGACTACAGTAATTAATGTAATAATTATGTTGATGATGTTTGGTATGTGACTAATTATGAAGTCATATTGAGAACGAGAGCAAACAGCAAACTTTTTTTTTACTTTCACATTTTTGGGTCACCATTCTTTATAATGAGGCCCTTTGCCACATATTATGACTAATTATTCTATATTAATTTGTTCATTACGTTTGTTAAATGAGATAGGGCCCAATACTTTTCTGCAACAAAGACTTTCCTCTTTACAATGTATCGCAAGTGTTTTTAAGCATCCGTATATTTTAGGATATGTAACTTCCCCTGCGACAATATAAGTCCATTATTCCTGCACAGCATTTTGACACCACCCAGTTTCAAATACGCATGATTTAAAAAATATATATATGGTCTACAAATTATGAATGCATTTCTTTCACCATTCTTGGGCTACACAATGATTTTCATGAGACTGATCATCTGAAATTGTTTTCAGTTTATTTTTCAGTCACTGAGTCTGTAGAAATCAGTAGAGTTTTTCAGTCTGCAATCATATTTGTTTTCATACAACAAAAAACGCACATAGCAAATCTGGGCACCAATAAAGGCACCCCAGTCTATTCCTTTGGATAATTCATCTGTCAGTCATGTCCACTGAAATTTGGGAGTTAAACGTGGTGGCCAGACAAAAAAAACTTGAATAAAAACTATCCGCAAATTCTTCATCAACTACATCAACTGCTCACAATATACTATGATCAAGAAGTCAGATTTGACGCAAAAAAAAAAGTTTAGATTTTTATTTAGTTGTCTGTGAAAAGCTCACTTGTGACAAGAGACAAAGGACATTTTCTAATAAAAAGCAGCACACAAACCTGCCAGAAACCAAAGAGGCTCAGTACTGCATCCTAAATGACAGTGGTGAGTAAAAAAATACAATAAACTAATCAAAACTGCTGTTGCACAGATGAGTTAGTTGTATTGTCCGAGTATGTGATATTGTTGAAAGCCAATGGCATGATCCACTGAGAAGGTCTGAATCCCCATTGGCACAGAGCTTAGACTGATTAATTACACCGTATCCTGCCTATCCCACATGTGGATAAAGAGCGCGCCCATCCACATCTCGGCTCGGAAACAGCGGTGGAGCGGTCCAAGTTTGTGGTGTTTGGCTGGGCGTAAGGTTTCACATAATGGGGTGCTTGAGAGGCGGACAGGGGCTGAATAGGAGAGGCAGGAGGATATCACTGGGTCTATCTAGCTGCTTTTGTACGCGTGTCAGAGCGCTGAATGCATGTGTACAAGGAAAGGTATGGAAACATTGGAGACATTATCTGCACTCGACAGCTGATACCACAGTGGGAGACGCAGCATTAAACGCACTGGCACAGTTTGTGTTTGGAAGTGATCTGGTCAAAAGATATGTTTGCGTGTTCTCAAGGGGCTCTTTTACAAAGCTAATGGCAAAATAGTTTAGTTGGCATTTCAAAATGAAAGCAAGCGGCAACAGCTTGCTGTTCAGTTGATGGGGACATATTGAAAAAAAATAATAATGAAAACAACTAAACTAAAATCACTTACTAATTGATTCTAAAGCCAGTACTGAAACTAAATACTAATTTAAACAATTTCTGAAAAAAAAAAAAAAAAAAAATCTTGGACGGATAGAGAAGTGGTTCAGACCAATCCCAACAGGCTCTGTGAATGTTTATATAAAAATAGCTTACTTGTACTCATGAACATTTCCTACGAAGTTTTCATTACATCACTCTAAAATTATTTAATACTTGGAAAATCAGACAATGAACAGTGAATTGTAAATGACGTCTCTGAAAGGAGGTCTCTTAAAATCTGTTGAAGACTTCACACATCAGAAGAATACTTCAACAAAAGACTTTTTGTGTTCGTGAAGACACGTCTTTACGGCGCTCCACTCACGAAAAAATAAATATTTATCTCGTAATTACGAGATCTTATCTCTTCGCCATCATTTGACTTGCAACATACGGGCATTTTTGCAGTACCCGCCCACTCTGGGTGATCCATGCGGAAGTGTAGCAAATATGCAGCACTTCTCTCCTTTTTGGCCAAATAAATTGAAAACCAGACGCTGGAGCCACAGAAAAACTGCCGCAACTGCCAACAGTGGAAGGATTGTGTTCTATTAAAAAAACTGCCGATTACCGCTAGCTTCTTTCTGGTGGGTGAACAGCTCCACACACTAGCCGTCTTTATAATAGCCTGCTAACTGTAGCTTGAGTCCACAGTCACGTTATTAGCTAGTTTCATACTTTTTGTAGACCTTAAACATTGCAGTGAAGACCACAGGCACTTAATTTAACATATCTCAAGCAAACTGATGTTCCATGCACAGAGCCTATTCACCTTATTCTGCCCACCCACTTTTCTTACACACTTCGAGTTTAGTGTCCATTTGCCTGCTGAATTCAGTTGTTGGGTATTTTACCTAAACAGAACTAAACAAAGCACTGCCAACAAAAGTGGGCAGGGCAGAAGGTGAATTGTGGCTTGTGTATTATTTTGACTTTGACATACAAACAGAGGCGACTTGATCGATTTTCAGCAGAATGCGATTTGGTGTGCTTACTTATCTGATGTGTGCCAAGATACAATAAAACAAATAAAAATAATTTTTCAAATGATCTTTATGAAAACTAGTTTAAGACTGTAATGTTTAGTTTAGAGTTTAGTTATGTTTTTCATTAACAGCATTTTTACCTTAATAATCAAGATTGAAATTTGATATTAATTAGCCTACATTAAAGGGTTCTACATTTGACGTTTCAAGTCACACAATTTTAGCTACAATCAAATTAGACGAGATCAGACTGTGGCAACTCCTGCCTCCAGTTTCTTACCAGTGTTTGGTAATTGTTAAATGTTTAATTACTGGCTCCTCTTGTCTGGCATTGGTTTTGTTTTCACCTTAAATAACCTGTGGTGTAATGAGCAAAAGTTACGCACGAAAAGGCAAAGCAACACTTTTCTTAATTAAAAATAGATTTATTTTCTCAACAGAACTTTTCCACAGATTTTATAACTAACCAGGATATGTCATGCAACAGAAAAATAATAACAAAAAGTTTCCGGGAACAATTTAGAAAAGTAATATTAATACAAAAAACAAATAAAGCTTCATAATTGAAATATTTTAAGTAAACAGCTACCAAATCAAAGTGGCAAACTTAAATGTAATGTAACTAAATGTAACTACTTAACAACTGCAATTGCTTTTTGGTTACATCTTCAGCTGCCATCACCACTTAATATTCTAAGCAACCAAATAATGATTCCATTATTCACATTTTTCCCATTGTGACCTGTACTATATTATTAATGCTATAGAAGACTTAAGGGCAGCAACGGGTAAAAGCATTTAGTGAAATGCGGCATTGTGTGTTTAAATGGACCAACACAAAGAATGGCTGCCCACACAAATGGTCACTTTTCTATTCTCGGGTTTCAGTTCACGTGGGGATAAGTACAGTAAGACAGGAAGGCTGTAGACATGCACAGTAGGCCAAAGTCACGGTGAATAAACACTGCATGGAGCAACGTCAAGGTAATAGAACCTTCTGGGACTGAGGTCTTTAGAATAACTGCACTCACATAATATGTAGATGTTCTCTCAACATCATTTTTAATAAGGGAAAGCAAAATGAACAATGTTTGACAAAAGACAAAAACAAAGAAATACTACAAGAATGAAACTATATCACAAACTTTAACAGCTTGATCCAGATACTTGATACTAGCTCCATTCACAAAGGGAGGTAGAAAGCTAAGGACTCAGTGACATCATAGCACATGGTTCCATCAAGAGCAGAGTGACTACTACCATTATACTGCACTGACAAGTTTCCCCCTCCTGCTAACAGCATCCATTATTTAGGGTAATCTTAGTTTCTTGTTAATTTTCAGTTTTCAGTTGTCTTTTGAATTATTTTTTTCCTCAAAAATTACATTACAGCAATTGCTTATAATCTTATAACAAATCTAATAATAATAATGATTAATAAAAATAAAATCATCATCATCATGTTCGGCACCTGAGGTTCAAAGGTCGCTGCCTACCAAAAAAAAAATCAGTCAGTTGGCAAAATAAGGTTAAATAGTCCTGACGAGTATCTTACTGTGCATGAGCCAAATTAACCTTGTGTGTTTTTAATCCTGTTCTAACAAAGGTTCCTCATCAAAACACAAATGGAATTCTGTCCTCTCTGAGTAGGTAAATCTAGGAGAAAAACTTGTACCTTGCCAATAAGACTTTTCTTCTTAATAACCGGCGTGGGAATTGCGTCAAAGACTTGGCCAAGGCCAGACTTTTACATGTGCCTTTACTGTTTTAATATACAAGGTAAGAACTAGGCTGGATGCTAAACTAGATATCTGAACCTTGAAAATCACATCTTTTATACACCGTGCAATCAAACTCCAGATCTCTTGACTCACTTCCAAGAACAGGTTGTACTTGCCATAAAGCTTGCACCTCTGACTTTTTGTTCTGATTCACGTTCCACTTGAGGGTGTCATTTTGTGGACAGACAGCTGGTGAAACATATTCAAAAAATGCATGCAGAAAAAAAAAAAAAGTTTTATGTCTGCACTGCTCGCTGGGACACATACTGTCAAAACCTATGAGAACCACAGCTGAAAAGCAACACATAGCTCCATATTTTATTATTATGTGATCTAGTTATCTAAATGAAAGTGGAGTAGGCGATATAGAAATGTTCCTGACACAGTGGACATGCAGTGATTGTCTGTCTCTGACGCACTCAAACATACTGGGCCATCAGAGCGCACTTGTTCAAGCTGTAATGACAGAAAAGATAAGATTCATAAATCAAAAGCCAGTGGGGAGAGCAGCTGACTCTGATGCATGCTGGGATATAAAAGAACAGAGAAAGAAAAAGGACAAGAAATAGATGGAATGCATTCTCACATGCAAAATAGTCATTAGAGTTAAAAAAGTGCTTATATACTTCAAAAAAAAAAAAAAATTAAATAAATTTTTATCAAGGCTGTAATGTGTCTAGATGAACAAAAATGCAAATATGTGTAATTATTACAAATAGAATGTTACATAATACATTGAACTTTCTCTACTTTCATTTTACTGCACAACTTAATGCTATTTTGAATGCTACAACCAAGGTCAGACCTCCTCACTAACATCTCATTAAGGCTTGGCTGTAAAATTTATGCTTCATCACTTCATAAGACCCACTCAGCCACTGGAGGATTTAGACTGACACATATTAATTGCATCAAGAATAAGCGTTACCAATACTGATGATGGCATGTCATATATTTAGTAGAAAATGTGTGAGACTTGCCCCAGGACCATTTACCAGATAAATGCAGGACACATTCTTTTTTTCTTTTTGATAATTCTTTTTAATTTCTACTTGTCATTTTTCCAAGAATTTATTGACATTGAGGTCTTTCCCTTGAGGGAAGTATGTACTGTATCTAAAGAAATGAGAGCTTCTGTTAGTCAATGCTAATTAGAGTAATAGTGTGAAGACATTGCTGAAAGTTCAGAAGTGTAGCACCATACACACATACATCATCTTATGTAGTAGACACTGTTGCTTAAATACACGGGTGTAGGAGAACTAAAAATTTCTCCCTGTGCCAGTTAGATACTGCCGGCTTACCTTTGGTTATCTTGGCCTACATCATCAGCACTGAAGTAACTTCAATGGAAGCATATGGACAGACTGGGCTGGAAGGGACACAGGGTTCACGTCTCCAAGTCTTGGGTCCTGTACTGATGGAAATAAACTGCTCCTGTGCTAGAACTTCTACCTCATGTCTCATCTTTTTCACAACAATGGTTTCTAAAATACACTTAACAATACTTATTCATAGTGCAGTATTTATAAAAGACGTGAAAGGAGCCTAAAATGCATGTAACACCTTACTCTCACTATTATTTTTACTGTTTTCTCTCAAAAAGATTATAGTAAAATCAAAGTTCTTTAACAGGGATCTTTCTTCTTTTTCCCTTAAAAAGGAACTTTTACAAAACGTCAGTGAGCTACTAGTTTTAGCTGTCGTTATAGGGCAGACTATATCTCAATGCTGATATGATAAGCATTAGTCATTATCTATAGACCCCTTGCATGTTAGTAAACATTGCGTCAAATTCTGGTGGGCGGAGCCTAGCTGGAGGCAAAAGACGACGTTACCTCCATTTAAACCAGTGTAAACTAGCACGTTTTTGGAGGGATTTTTAAACACAAAAGCAGAAAAAATGTCAAATTCTGTTCGGAACTGTCAGGATATATATCGTAACTTACTCTGTGGGACCTGACACAGACTTTGGTGAATTACTTCTGACAGATGGAAGCATTTTGTCTGAGCTTGCGTGGTTCGTCTTGGATCAGGATCTACTCTTTCACGAGGCTTAAGAGGTGATTTTTACATTTGTTTCAGGTCCGTTTTACTTTGCTAAGTCTAGTAGTGGCTAAAATGCTGTCCTTTAACATTCATTCGTGTCTTGAAGCTAATGCTAAATATGCTAATGTGTGCACCTCCCGTTATTAGAGCTTCAGAGACACAACATTTAATAGTAATTATTTTAAGATTAATTTAGTCCAACAAAATTGGTTGCTTGTAGCTTTTAAAATCTGTTAGCTCTCGTCAAAGGCTTTGCTAAAGTAGAAAATAAGAGTCTTGTGTGTAAAAATTGAATGATTGACAACAGTACAGTTTTAGCTAGAATTCTAAATAAAACAGATCAGTTTGAACATCAAACTGCACCTGCACGTCTGGGTAAGGTCAGGCTAACTTTAGACACAAAAGTCCAAGTCACAGTTCACAATAAAACGACATTTTAACCACGATAAAACCTCAAACTTTTAGTGCGTCGGCTATGAGTTTTCGTCTTTTTTGCCTCCAGCAAGAGCTGTGACGTCACCGTGACGTGGCATGAAAAGGGTCTTAAAGCACATGTATAATTTATAAAAGTATAGGAGCATAACAACTAAAATTTGAATATTTCCCTACCTTTATTTAAATACTAAGTAATGTCTGCGCATGACAGGTTAACATAGTAAACATGATTATGATTACGATATCACTAAACATTTAGCTCATTTTTACCCAATTTGGCTATTGGTGAAGTTTATCTTTTGTCCAGTAAATATGACACGGTGGAGGAGAATTCATAAATGTTACCTAGCAACCACATTGTTATTTATGCTGATTTTGGCCCAGATTTACACAGGAGTGACAATCTGAGTGACAATCAATCTTATAACACTTTACTTGTGGTAGACGATTGCTTAAACTCCAAGAAATGGTCAGTTGTGTGTAAATTGTCCTTGTATTTTTGCGCTTTATGATGACAGATGTAGAGCGATTCTGTTTTAGAACCTTCCCATAATTACTTCCTGTAATTTTCTACTTTTGTTGTCAATTTCTTAATAAATTGCAAGTTAACTGCTAAAACTATGATAAATATTTACCATAAAGACTATCACATCAAACTAAGTCAAAATTAGAAAAAACTTATAATCTGTCATATGGGCTTTAACTTTAGCTGCAATGATTAGCCCCAGTCCAACACTTCTGTCAATGGAATCCACATCTTTCTACTGTTGAGAAATGCCTGCCACTGAAATAAGCAAGCAGGAATACATATAATATAATTAACAATACACAGAACAGTGATACTGTAACCAGCAGAATCTATTATAACTATCTAGGGAAGAATCAAAGCAACACTTGTGCTGGCTTGAGCTCGCAGCGGTGATTGAGTGGCAGGTAAACAGCATTACACTTTAAAGCCGCTCTTGGGATGTTGACCTCCTGCTGGACTAATGAGCCTTCCACAGTCTAAAACACACAAACACATACACACCCACACACATCTACACACATTTACACCATATATTACTCTGCTATTGTTGATATTTCTTGTAGACATTGACATTTGAGTGACTTTTTCAGAGACGGGTGCAACTAAAACATGACAAGCAACTCCCATTTGAAATCACTGTGTCAGGCTGCTACATAAAAGAGCTTTATAAGAAATTCATGTGCACTGGTAACCTAGATTTAGTCTGTACTGGTGATGTGCTGATGCCTCTTCTGGCTGCTTTGAAGTCTGGCTTGCCTGCTTAAGTATATGTGTTAATGAAATCGTCTTTATATCTTAATATGGTGTTGTGATGCTAGCGAGGCTAAGTATTCATAGATTGCCTTTTCTGAAAATAGGGCAATGCTTGTAGTTGCAACATTGCCTCTCATATGCATAAAAAACAATGCCCTTTTGGAGTCCGTTAGCAACAGTAATCCTTCTAGTGTAGATTTACATGTAAATTGACCCCAAGGATCAAAACCTACACATGAAATACACCTCATACGATCAGTTACAGACTGATGGAGCAGCCAAGAGTATGGACAACACCGGTGATATCTGAATCCCTGATTGTGGGGAAAACACAGTTAGAGGATAAGCAACTGACACAGATACTGTTGTTTAAACTTGTCATGTAAGTAGCAACCTGCAATGACAAGAGCACTTACATCAAAAATAAATAAATAATGAATACATGCAAAGAACCAACACATAACTATTTTTACCCTGAACGGAAACTCTTACTTATTAACATCTATGTGATAATTTGCACACTTTGTTGATAATTATCCATTTACCCTTAAAGATACAATGCACTTAAAAAAAAAAAAAATCTCAAAAGCATGTTTACTCAACTTTATGTATATTATTAAATTGTGTATTTGGGTGCAAATTAGTTAAGTGTTTCATCTAACATCTACCGTAATTTCTGGATTATAAGGTGCTACTTTTTTACGAGCTTTGAACTATGCGGCTTATAAGGCAATGCAGCAAAATTATAGATTCTCATAGACTTACTATTAACAATTACGACCTCTGTATGTACTTTATCCTTTTTCTTACTTAAATCTAGTGGGTGCGGCTTATATTCAGGTGCACTCAATAGGGCAGAAATTACAGTAATTTGTTCACGACAACAACTCAGGAAGTGCATCTACTATTGTTTCTAGCATGGCGCTAGCTTCTGTTGGCATACTTACACCATGCTTCAACTCATGCTGTCTCACGAAAGTTGAAAAAAAAAAGTGCTTCAGAACACATTGTGCTGATAGATAGGAGGTTCAGAATACATTAGATGAGTGAGCAAGACATGTGGATGAAAACAGATTAAAATTACTTCAGTTTGCTCAGGTAATTATCTTGCAGCTCAGCATTTACTAACACTTAACTATTAATGATAACATAAGATATGTTATTTAGCAACTAAATGTTAGTGAGTGCACCCTAAAATAAAGTGCTTCCATCTTGACTATCTTATAGATGATGATTTCCAGGGCATCTCAACCCTCACACTTTTGTCAAACCTTGAGAGCGTCACTGCTGCTGACCATTTATAACTCATGTGAATCTGTTCTTTCACACAAAGAATGTTCTTGTAGACAATATGCAGTCCTCTGCTCCTAAAACAGTCTTTGCTGCTTCCTTTATATTCAGCATAACGTCTGTTGGCTTCACAATGCCATGTTCTTTCTGTGCTTATTCCGTCAGCTTGCACAAAATCAGGAACTGGACTGCAATAAACCACAGAAGGAAACAGAACGTTTCACTGCAATAGGTAGTAATTCTGTACTCTTTTAAGTTAATCAACTTGTACAAGAGAAGAACAGAAAATCTGATGTGTTTGTATCACTAAATGTTCATACGATTTTCAAAAAAATGGGTCACAAATGACAAAGGCACAACTATTACAAATATATTTCATTAAAAGGACAATGAAATAACAACTTTGCAGTTTTGGAAGGACGTGACCAACAGTTGGCGACAGCAAAGGCAGGGCGCATACTCCAAATATTACTGTGGTACATTACTGTGGATCGGAGAACCATCATACTCACAGGAAAGATATATTTTATGAAAGATTGCAGAATTCTTTTAAAAATTATATAATAAAATGCATGACATCTAACCCTGGCTTGAGCATTCCAAACCTCTATGATACAAACCCTTTTTGTGAGGGGAACCATAGAGACTTTTGACCTTGGATATTTTGAAGCACTTTTTCCTCTGACAATGATTAATTCCAGGTTGAAGCAGCGGGCCACAAAGGCAATAGAGATGTGGGATAACAGGATCTGGACAAAAGCAGCTGGAGACAGGTACAGCCCTGTGCAACCCGCTTACACTGTCTGTGATAATGACTAGACAAAATCCATCAGAGGAGAATGGATTTGAGCCCTGTCACTGTTTCATTAACAGCACTTAGATATTAATCATTGTCAAAGATGCAGCTCGAAGGGACTATTTGTGGCAAGCAATTTCCCCAAGTCTTTTGACTAAATCTCAAGAGAACAGAGGTTGATGATGTGCAACTTTGTTTACTCATTTGCATGTTTGAGATTAAAGCTCCCTTTGAAAATCAATTCAGCTAGACCAAAAGACATGCACGGTGTGCTGACTATGGATTGTGTATGCAACCTTTGTATGGCTGAAGGGAAATAGGATGAGGAAAACGAGTACACTACAGGAAATGGCACTAAAAAAAATCATGTGTTAATGATAGTACTTCAACTCATTATGGTTATTAATTAAGTTATTAACCATAGAAACATATTTGATGAGGCTATCAATCTTTTTGCCACTCAATTAGTAAGGAATATGAGAAAAAGACTCAAAATAAATTTTAATTGGGGGTAGTGCTCATGCACTGCCCATCTCTTTTCAGAAACAAAATTTTAAAAATATACATATTTTCTATCTGCTCCAAATCAAACATGTTTTTACTGAAGATTCTATGTTGAGTTCTTGATTCAAAATCACAGCAGAAACAATGATCTGACATGACTGAATATCAATGTGTCCATTAATTGCCCCATGTGTTCTACCAACAAACCTTTGACCTAAACCTGTGGGACACTTGTTTCAGCAACTCTCACACGTGTCCAACTCACCCATTACAAATGCAATGGGCAATTTCAGAAATTGTGTAAGTCCAACATTTAATTCTTGGGATTAAAGACCATAAATAATATTTGTAATGTTAGTTGATTTTTTACCTTGAATTGAACTACTAACTTATATGGTCAAAGGACAAAGACTCTAATTATGTAAAAAGCAATGGCATGTTTAACAGTCGCAGAGTACATGTGACAGCACTTTGTAGATGGGAGAAAAGGGTGACCCAGAGCACAGTGAGGGACATCTCTGACTGTTCCATATCAAGTCATCTGCAGGGCACACGTGAGACCGTATGCAGATTGTAAAGCCACAGGCAATTCTCTTTAAATCAGTTTAGCTCTGAGTAAATGCCAGTGTATTTGTGCTTGTGCGAGTTACTCAGACTGTTGTAATCCAACAATCCTGCCTCATCTGTCTCCACAGCTGAACAAGACAAGCCAAGCTATAATTGGCATTCTCAGGAAAGATCACAAAGCCACAATAATCTCACTTTCATATAAAGAATATTGAACAACCTGAGTCATGTTTGCACCTGAGGAAAAACACTGCTATGGGTTCTTTCTGTCTTTGTCTCAGACCAAAAAATGTGTAAGCTAGTGTATGTCAGAGTGGTTCGTAAAAGTCTTAAAAAAACACCAAGTTTTTACTCTGCTACTAGTATTGCTTTTGTCACCAAACATAAGAATTGAAAACAAAAAATAACACAAAGAGCCAACAAACAACAACAGGCTGCAATTAGGTCTAGTACTTTAGTGTAGAACTAAGTGACATCACCTTCCTATTGGAGCATACATATTCCCATTATACTTCTTCAGTACAAATATGAAATTTATTCCTCTGGTTGTAAAAGCTATCGGGCTTAGCAACTCCTATTTTGGGTTTATGCAATGAGGAACAGAACTAGCTACAAAGAGAATCGAAAAGCCTCTAAACAATTATTCAAACTTAACATCAGTTTGAGAAACACACTGTTCTAAATAATTTCAATTGATTTCTTGCAAGTGCAGCTTTTCACTAGTAACAACCACAACCTCAGAACTGAAAGCTAAACTTTTATTTAGTAAACACATGCAGCAAATGTCGGATTGGGGCTTCGATAGGGCATTATGCTCCTGGGCTTCATATCTGTCATACCTAAATGACAAAGACAATACCAAAATGGAGGGTAGGGGCACGACATAAAGAATGAGTAAAGAGGGATGAGTAGTGGAATGACTTAAATACTAGCATGGTGACTGGAAAGGGCAAACAATAAGTGGGGTCCTTGAATTTAAGATAATTTCAATTTTCTTTCTCATTTCTATATCTTTGGTCATTTGATTGGACTTGACATGGCATTAACAGTGCAAGATGCAAATTTTTTAACACCATTTAGCAAAACATATTGAGCCCATTCTGTTCAATTGCTTACTAAACTCTTTGGTCAATCACAGCATATGATCACAAACTCCAAGAATCTGAAGCAAAGCAAGAGGAATGAAAGCGAAGAAAAGGTTCTCACAGCTAATGAGTAATGTTTTGATGATAATTGTAAAATGTTAAATATGATAAGAGCCACTAAAGTTCTGACAAGCACATGTTTACACTCCATCCTCGAGTCCTGAGGCATTGCAGCAGAGCTTTACCATGATGAGATGTGAGACGCATGCACAGTCTTGCACCAGGCCCAATGACGCATCCTTCAATCTTCCTAATGAGGATGGATATGTTTCTGTTAAGCTTTGCCTTTTCACAAACACACCAATAGCAGCTTTATGAATTACAATCTGAGCACTCTGAATGGAAGACTGCTGCAGAGATAAATCACCAAAGAGAGGCGTTTGAGATGTATTGTCATCATTAGACGCCAATAAGAAAAAACGCCTTTGATGTTGAAGAATGAAGACGTTCAAAGTTACATTTGTTAAGCTCTGAACAATAAATTAAAGGGAAATTCTACTACAATATGCATGAAAAGGTATTTGAAGTAAACATCCATTCAGATCATCATTGTACAAATCTCCAACTTGCTGATTTGATGTATGCATTTTTATCCTATTTGCTAAGATGCTAAGAAGTTTTCTCCAAACAGTAGAAGTAGAAAACTGTCAACAGCAACAAATAAACAATGGCCTCAATGCATGTCATAACATCCCTGAGGAAAAGACAGATCAAGCATTTATCACCATATTCTTTTTCTATTTTTCCAAACCAAATATTTATTCAAGACTGTTCTCTGCTTGTCACTGTGAAATATGAACTTTGAAAGAAAAAAAAAAGGACCATGCTAGTTTCTTTAACATTATACAATGTAAGAGATTGTGTAACTCTCTTGACATATTTCAACAGTAATTTTCATCAGATGCCTCGCACAATGATTGCTGTCGCTATAGTCTTAGGTGTGGTCAACTTGTAAGACACATCTCACCAATGCTTGATGCTTTGAACAAAGTTGCCATCGAAACACGTCAAAGTACGTCATCTCTTACAGAATAGTCTGACTATTGTACTGAAGAAGACAATCATATCACTATGTACAGTTCAGGTGGGTCACATACAGAACATCATAACATTAACAAAACTGAGTCCTTAAGATGTGGGATGCACGGTAGCAGAGCTCTGGCTTCCCAATAAGGAGGTCGTGGGTTCGACTCCCTAGTTTGACCATATCAACATCTCACGATCTCTCTGGGTGGAGTTTGCATGTTCTCCCCGTGGGTTTTCTCCGGGTACTCTGGTTTCCTCCCACCTCCAAAAACATGTATGATTAGGTAATTGGGCATCACAATAAAGTAAGTAAATTTCCCCTTTGAGTGAATGAGAGAGTGAATGGTTGTTTGTCTATCCCTGTGACGAGTTGGCCACTGTCCAGGGTGTTGCCTGCCTAAGGTCCAAAGTTACTGGGATAGGCTCCAGTCACCCACGACCCCTAACGGGATTAAGCGGTAGAAAATGAAATGAATGAATGAATGAATGAATGTGTCAGAAATTCCTACGTCCCTGAACTCCTCTCAGGAAGGTGACTAAAACAAGTTAAACCTTCTGACTTGTTTCCACCCTCCACACCTGTAGTGACAATCAAGCACCCTATTTAGACCTCTCATGACCCTCTTTCCCCTGTTTCTGCAAGTGTGTGCGTCCTGGAAATTATATTTGTATATTTTGTTAATCTGGCACAATGTATTTGTTATTTTGATTTGATTATAAATGACATTTGTACTTACAGAGATTACACGCGTCATGCTACCAAAGAGAAACACCAATAAACACTAAAGTTACCTGCCAGCCTGTTTATTCATCTTCTTGGGTTTATGTCACCAGTAAACTGTTTCCAGATTTAACAGAATTAATGAGTCCTTCGGACACATTTTCAGAATTAAATTGCTGGTACAGAAATGAAAAGGAGTTAAAAATAAAAGAAAAAAAATGAAAGCATCAGCATCTCAAAATAGAGATATACAACACAATTCAATATTTCCGTATTTGCATATATGTATTGTATATAGGGCTAAAACGACTCATCGAGTAAATCAAGAAATTTGATGACAAACAAGCTTGATTATTATTTTTGCCTCAATGATACGCTAATATTGTATATGTAATTTAAAAAAATTGTTGTGTGAATCTGTGGTGCGCGGAGCAGGCGGAACTATTCTTGCGCTTGTTTCACACGGAACTTATTCCCGATGGCACCGCCGCTGCAGCTACAGCACAGCAAAGGAACAGCGATGTATTTTAAACGTCTTTGGAGCAAAATTGTGTTTGTGTCAGGTGGAGAGTCGAGATCATAAAACAAGCGAAGTATCTCAAGGGAAAAAGCTGCAGAGGCCACATTGAACCTCCCAAGAAAGCCGCACACAAAAATGACTCAAACTCTGAAAAGAATCACACGAGCTGCAGATACAGCGCTCAGAATTGTAACGTTATATTCATAGTTTACATGAAACAGACCCGTGCGTTTGTGTAGGCACATAGCTCCGCTGCTAGTCTGTTTGGGACATATGCGGTACTTGAGACACAACGTCAACATGCTTTGGGTCAAAATCACGTGCCTGCAGATGTTTGTGAATTTCATATTGAATCTAATGATAAGTCATGAAGATACAATAAGCTCTCAGACCCCCATCTCAACATACTTCCTGCATCTGTGTGAAAATGATCTCAATAAGAGAGTGAAATGGGGCTCACTTATTATTTTATATCAGACTTGTGGGGAAAAGTTGTTGTTTTTTATGTGAAATAAAAATAATTGTGCTATTAAACAAAATATCCGTGTTACCCTTTTAAAAAAATGTTTTACAGAATGTAAAAAAGTTAATCGATTACACTATTAATCAAAGTAAATAATTGATAAATACTCGATAGCTGCAGCCCTAATCGTATATGCTTAAAGGTTTTTTTAAGTTAGCTTTGAATCAATACACTTCTAAGCTACACACAACCTATATTGTTAGATGTTTAAATAAGAAATAAAACCACAGTTAGTATAAATGCTGTATAAGTTAATAGTATTTCTCCCCCTGTTTCAGAAATCGAATCTCTTGTCATTGTAAAGCACCTGAGTTCAGCAAACAAACAATATTCCACATTCAGATTTTTCATTCCATCAGTCACAATCACAACAACAAACATCGTAATTGTTCATCTAATAATAATGATTAGTGCATTTTAAATACTTTAGTGTACACAATGGCAGTGATTTTTCTCAAGACAACACCATATCTTCAAATCATCAGCTGAAGGACAATGTGACCTATTCCTCATGGTATAGCTGGATTTAACCTCCAAAGCCACTCCTGTGAGTCTGCTCATGTGGTGGAAACAACCTATCAAGGAGGACTAAGAGGCTAATCTTACTGTAATGACGCTTCTGAGGACTGAAGTCACAATAGCCTGCACAATACACGACACATCTGCAGTTATTTGTCGCCCCAAGTCTAAAACAAGCAATAAATCACCCATCCTAGATCTCATCCATTTTATTTAGTGTACTGCACTTACAAGAGCGTTTTATTTTCCTTTCCTCTTTTTCAAAATTGACCATTGGAAATTGCGTTAGACCTTTGGGCTATCATAGATCATCATTCTCATCTGCCCATCTACAGGGTGAATGAAAAACAATATTGATCAAAGCTGACATTTGAAACTAGAACAAAGAAGCATGACCAGGATGCATGTAGTCACATTTGTAGTAAAGTAAAGAGTTTGATCTTTCTGTAGAAAGTGCATCCATCTGAAGGTCACATGTGCACTATAGGGCCCCTGTATAGCTGCTACTATGATATTCTCTGGCCCTGTATGTACCAAGTATCTCAGATACTCTTTGGATGAACTGTCATTGTGTTCTAATATAGATCCATTTTCACATAAATCCATTTTATGCCAAGGACGTGCTTTTTCTACCACTTGTACTGTGGTGGTAGTAGTGCACACAGAGCTATACGAACATTTATCTGTACAGAATAATGTACATTCTATTTTAATAACTACACACATGGTCCGGGCAACAGTTAATCACATTCTATATCACTACACTTGGTCATCACCATACATAAACAAATGAACTATTGTTAGGAGGGATTAGCTTCACTAAAGCAGAAATAAGTGTATTTTGTCCAACAAACTAAATGTAAACAGGTTGATATATTTGTGATATGTTTGTGAGACTGTGATATAAGCAAATGAAAGTCTGAGCAGTGCATTACACAGTTTGTGCTTTACAACAGTGTAACGCACAGCTCCTTGTTGTTCAGTCCTTACATGGCCTATATGCCCAACAGTAACCACAATGAGTCACAAATTAAAATATGTTCAATAAAAAAAATGCATTTCTTTCAATCCACACGACAGGCCAAAATCAAACAACTGCTTCCAGTCATCTCCATGTATTCTATCATCACCAGTTCAAATCGACATAAGTTAGGAACGCATTAAGCTGGCCTACACCCATACAGTCTGTAATTAGTATGCAAACCAGCCTGTGACTAACGAAGCTCTCAGTAATTGATGACGTTATCGGCTCTGTGGCAGCAGATGACAAATGCGGTTACAAGAAGCACTCAGACTCTCCAGAGGCTGTGAGTCAGTCTCCTGGTCTTACACACATGCTCTGAATACTGACTACAACTCATAAAATGTGTAAAATAAGTAGACTTTGGTGGTATTAGGGAAGATGGGGGATCACAAAAGATTTTCGAACCTCAAACTTTATTAGCTAAAGTTGCTCTGGAAAGGATGTTATTAAGAATTCATATTACATACCTTTTTTTGTTACATGAAATGTAATAGAGGCATCATACGTACTGCCTCGGATTGACAGAAGTTATGCTGAACTTGTTGAAAGTTACTTGTTTCTAACATTGTTGTGCAAACATGTAACAAAACAAAAACTAACAAATAAACAGAAAGCCACTTTCCAGAGATTAAAAAAAATTATAGCCTACCACCTTAAATAAGTCAGTAAAGCAACGACAGCTGTGCATAATTTCATTTGAAAAAATATATACACAGGCAAACCTTTCTAAAATGTATATTTTTAGTACATCTTTTGGAGCCCCCCCACCCTCACTCGCCTCCATCTTCCCCTAAAGCTCGATCAATGCTTACCAACAAGGTTTCCATAGCACCAGTTGCTTAGTAACCACAGCCCATTACTTTCTACTACACAACATCTCACTAATTCCCTGTCAGAGCTAAATTTAGAAACGCCTTTGATTTAGCTCCCTCGTGCCGGATTGACAGAAGTTATAGCTGTGCACATGAAGTCACTTTTCAAAATTGTTCATGATTTGAGCTCAAGATGTCAGGGTGTTTCAGTTTCAGTTAAAGTCAGGAAGTGGGGAAGATCTAGTAGCCCTCAGGGGGAGTTTATTCATAGGTAAGATCCACGTTAGGGGGATATTCCATAGGGCGAGATTACTGCTTCTAGTGCAGACAGCTCCTCTGATCCATCTGTATCCAGCCAATGTATCCATGTATGTATTAAAAGCACTTTATAAAGTTTGATTGATTGATGTAGCTGCTGTTTCGCACCAAAAATGCTTCATCACATCTCTTTCCCTCGTCTCTGATCCTGTCAAACCACATCCACACATGCTCTGCTCTGATTGTTTAGTTCTAGTTCCATTTGTGTAAAAAACGTTGTAAAAACTTTACACAGAGAGACTAGTTCCACGTAAAGTGTGAAAATTAGAAAATGTTTACTCTAAAGCCTCCTACTAACAAATACAAAAAATCTTCTGATCTTCACTTAGAGCCTCTCATCTAATAAATTGATTTGATTTGATGATCTCTGACCATGAAATGAACAGTAGAGCAGGGTCAGTAGTTTTTTCCCCCTCTTGCTCCTTGGACCAGAATAAACCACTGTAAAGTTAAAACTTTTGCATTGAAAATCAAACTATAGTTGACAAGCTTGAATTAGAGCTGTTCAGGACCAGGGTTATTTATTTTCATGGAACGAGTTAAAATCTTGCATAGGGCACCAAAATGGCTAGCAGCGGCCCTGGGTCAAGGTGCCAGACCACAGGGTTTGATCTGAAAATGGTTTTACAAAGTTTAAATCATGTTGAAATTATTCAGTCTGTCGATAAATCAACCACTCTAAAGCGCCATAAAGTGGCCATGATGCAGATACGTGGTTGCTAAGAATGAACTAAAAGGATGTTAGTAGATTCTTTCATGTTCAAACTACTAAGTGGGTTATAGCAAATAGGCTGAGCACAAAAAAGAACATTACTGAAATCATTCTCACTCAGCGATGATGCTGATAATTTTCACAAGAGAAATGTTTACCGCCATCTGCTTTTATTGTTCCCTATTGACAGACTTTAATGATTGTGCATAATGTTGGTGACAGGTGGCTGTAAATATTAGCACCTAAAGTGAATTCTTTAGTATAAAAACATTAAACATTGACTTTACAGTCAAGTGTTTACATTTAATGTTAATTCACAAGATATTATTGAAAATCTGCTGCCTTTTTTTTCTCTTTAGCAATCTGACAATATTATGTGTAGACAAACCACACAAAAAATGTGCCAGGTAAGGGTTGTGACAATTCTCAATCAGTATGTTAAAGAACAGATGCAACTGATGACAACTCATAAAGAAGCCTACTCTTCCAACTCAACAAAATATGTGAACACTTAGGAAAACACAATACTATTATGATTACACTTTTTGAAATCAATTACAGAAATAATCAAAACTGAGCCACATTTAGACTAGTTGAGACCCAAACTGAATACAGAGTACTCATTTTTCAAGAGCAAGAAAATTAAACCCAATTTAACCTGTAAACGTATTTAGTTTGAAAGTTTAGAAAATGTAATCTCATCCTCAAACACAGTGGTGAAATGGGAACCAATATTTTGAAAAACCCAAGACTTCAAACCTGCTTTAATCAAGGAAACCAGGTTTCATTGATCAAACCAGGTTATAAAGCAATAAAACCAACTTTGGGTATTGATATCATAACTAAACTGAAAAGAAAATATTACAGGGGAAATCTTGAGCCCATCTCACACAGTTAGAATAAATTTATTCTGTTAAAAGAATGAAAGAATTCACAAAAGCTGCAAGAGAACAGCATACTGGCAGAGTCAAAATTCACTGTAGACATTAAGGTCGGGCTAAAACAGGCAAGTTCACGCCAAAGCAACCCTCTCCATTTGTCCAGGCTGAGGACTGGCACAAAGGGACCTTTAATGATTAGTGTGTTAGGAAGTGCACGCATACACGTACCTTAAGTACCCAAACTTTCCAACATCTGCAGCTGGTGAGTCCTTTGTGATCTGCCAAGACCTTGTTAATTCACAAATCAATTCAAATTGGACTCTTATTCAAACAACTTAACATTTACTATGTACCCTAAAACAAAAGTTGACTGAACAATAATTTAGAAACATGTGCACACAAACAGACATTTTCCCATTATCTTCAAACTATTAATGTTAGATCTGACTGCTTAATACACTTTTTTGACATGACTTTTGTAGTTCAACTGCAAGCCTAAAAGTACATTATTTAGATTTTTGATCTCATGAACCTGATCAATATTTATTTGAACTTTCAGAAGGGCATGGACAATAGCGTACTGGCTAATCGGAAGAGTCGGGTTGTTTCCCTGTGGGCCGCATGACTTTTTGGGTCGGTGGCTTTCGTGGTTTTCGTGGAGAGAGAGACAGAGTCAGACAGACCGAGAGAGTGAGAGAGAGGCCTGGCCCATACAGCTGCAGCAGGCAAATATGCACACAGTGATGGTAGGGGCAAAACCACCTGCTGTCTCAAGTCCATGATGTGATTCACAATACATAGGGCATAATCAAAGACTGACACATTTTGGAACCAAAAAACATGTTCCACATCCCATACGCTCTCAGCCAAGCTTTGCTTCAGGTAAATCCATTGTATATTCTCTGAGTTACAAGCAAAAACAGCTGATGAAAGAAGAAGTTTCAGACACAAGTTGGGGAGCAGAAGAGAGGTCAAGAGGAGAGTTCTGAGCAGTGTCCAGACAATTTATTAGCATGTCGTGAATAAAACTGAGTACTGAAGAAGGGATTGTATAAGAGGTGAATCAGGGAATAGGGTAAAACAATTAAAAAAAAACGTAAAGAAAAAAGAGCGGGACTCGAAGGTAGGTGCAGAAAATGCAATATTTACAAAGAACTTTTCTTAAGGTTCCAGACCTGGATGATTTTTGACCAGTGTGTGCAACATTAAGGTTCCAGACTTGGGTGATTTTTGATCAGTGTGTGCAACGTTAAGGTTCCAGACCTGGGTGATTTTTGATGAGTGTGTGCAGCGTAGGGTTCAAGACCTGGGTGATTTCTGACCAGTGTGTGCAGCGTAAGGTTTCAGACCTGGGTGATTTCAGACCAGTGTGCGGCGTAATGTTCCAGACCTGGGTGATTTTTGACCAGTGTGTGCAGCATAAGGTTCCAGACTTGGGTGATTTCAGACCAGTGTGTGTGTGCTGTAAGGTTCCAGACCTGGGTGAGTTTTGACTTGTATGTGTGCAGGCGTACGGTTCCAAGTTTTCAGATTGGGTTTGCACAGGGTTGAACAGTGTATCAGTTTTTAGTATTTGTTTATTGTATGTATCAATGAACAAAATAATAAAATCATTTTAATTCTGAAAATTCAGATTTTTTTTTAGATGTACAGTGTAGGTTTTTAAGTTGCATCACATTGAATACTTACTTATTTACATGATATTGCTCACTTTTCTTTCTTTAATAAATCTGTAAGAAAATATTTTTTTTTTTTTGGAACGTTTCAGGCCTAGGTGCTTTTTGATCAGTGTGTGCACCTTGAGGTTCCAGATAGGGCTGAAGCGGAGTATTTTAAGCTAACGAGTCTGTCTTTGGAGCAGACTTGTGTTTGTGAGAGCTTGGAGGGCCGAGATCTTAAAACAAGCAAAGTCTATCATGAGGGACAACCCTCAGAGCCAGCGCTGCGAAATGACTCGAGCTCTGAAAAGAATCACACGAGCCGCTAGGGCTGGGCGATATGGACAAAAATGTATATCTCAATATATTTTGTTAATATCTCAATATATCGATATCTTTGAAATTACAGTTTTTGAGTGAAATATTTTTTCTAAGCCGACAGTCTTCTAATTAGAAAGTAGAAATGTAAATTTTCATTGAATAAATTAATTTTAGTCATGCCTTCTGCTGAGTATAACTAAATTCTAGCTTAGTTAAGTTTATCATTTGACTATTGCAACAAAAAGAACATTGAACTGATCTAATCCTTCTGTTTGTCACTTTTCTCTGTAACTAGAACTGCTTGTTATTAGTTTTAGAAGCTCTTTTTCACTTTCAAAATCTAGATATTCAATATATCGATACATATCGCCCAGCCCTATGAGCCGCAGATACAGAGCTCTGAGCTGTAACATTATATTCATGGTTTACACAAAACAGATCCGTGCGTTTGTGTATGCTGATAGCTCCACTGCTAGTCTGTCACAATTGGGACACATGTTATGCTACGTGAGACGCAACGTTAATGGACCTCATTCATGAAAGTGTTCTTAAAATCTGTGTGTAACTTCTCAACGAGTTCGTAACAAGCCAAATTCCTTCTTAAAAGCCTTTACGCCAAATTCACCAAACTCCAGCTACGAACAGTTATTTACATAAAAATGAACAATGCATACTTTCTTATATGGCAAATATGGGCGGGCCGCTGGATTTGACTCACAGTATTTCTCCTGGAGCAGGGAGGAGGAAGCGCTGCTGCGGAGGAAGAAGTACAGCAGCGCGTCTCCCGACTATTGCTCATTAAAAACTTCAGCGTCTTTTAAAAATGTCCAAACACACTCAGAGGAAACATGTTCAAGTGACAGATGTATTGAAACATTGCTGGGCTTTTGCCAGCAATGCACGCGAAATCTGATTTTTTTGTTCTTACGAGTGCCCCTCGGTGTTCCGTTCTTACAAACGAACATTTTCAGTTAAGAACAAATTTTGTGAATGCCAAAATGTTCGTAAGGAGCCCTTAAGAACAAATTTGCTCGTAAGGATGTGTTATGAATGAGGCCCAATGTGCTTTGGGTCAAAACCCAAAACACAGTTGTCACTGTCCCTCTGTCAGTCAAGATCCAATTTAGGGGAGAAAGAGTGAGAGAAGAAGGCCATGCAACAGTCCCGGTTCATTTTCAATGCTGCAGATGTAGATTATAGCCGACATGTTGTCACAAGTTCAGTTCAAAATGCACTACATTTCAGCACACAAGCTTTTTATTAGAAACTGAGCAAGATAAAAAAAACAGTGTTTACAATGGTGAAAAAATAGAATAAACATGTGCGCACAGAGCTGGTCCGTCTCATCTCTAAAATAGACTACTACTCTTTGCATCAACAGTTTTGACAACACATAGTGTAATCTTTATGTAGATGAACTGTCTGATAGGCATCAGACAGACTGTGCTGTGCAGCAGGGCTCAAAAGCTCCTTCGACTGACAACATCACTAGACCCAACGAAAACCCACAGCTACTCGCCGTTGAGAACCAATAATCTTTCTTACCTTAATGACTTGTGTTTTTTTGGCGATACAGCAAACCAAACAACTCCGAGTTTAAATTATCTAAGGCACATTGGCGCAGCAGTTAGCGCTCTTACCTCAAAGCAAGAAGATTTGGCTCCCAAGTGACACAGGGCTTTTCCCATGAAGTTTATATGTTCTCCCTCAATCTGGGCAGGGTTCTTCTGAGTGCCTCCACTAAAAACATGTTCCAGACTCCGGTAAAAGAGATTCCATTCTCAGAGGGACTATCCTGGATAAATAGATTAGCAAGACACAATTTCACATGCAGATTAAGAACAAATAAAAAACTTAGCAAGGACAAGCTATAGCTGCACAAATTCAAAATGGCTATAATAAACACTGCAAACCTTTGGGGAATTACGGTAGTATAGAAGATTCAACATCATGTAAGTAAAATATTAAATTAGATTTCTTACAGTTTCTTCTTTATAAATTGATGTCATGTGCAGATGAAGTCGAGATTCTTAGTAGTAGTTTGTTGCCTCTTCCATTTTTTTTTTTTTTGCAGTTTTTTAGACTTCAAAGAGGCTGTGGGTTCTTCGGCACACTTAATCGGCAAACTTAATATTCTGTAAAAAAAAAAAATTATATTATATATATTATATATAAAGACACAAAGGTTATACAAAACTTGCAAATATAAAAATGGGCACACAAAAAGTGGAAGGATTAGTGTAGAAAACATAAGTTGGTCATTAAGGTTTAGTTGACAAAACTTGTCAATTACTTGTTTTCTACCAAAACAAGTAATTTAGCCTTAGTTAACTCTTAAAAGTCAACATGACAACAGGAGCCTGTAGAATTGATTCAATTAGTTAAGAAACCTGCAAAGTTGTTACCAAAAGCCACATATAAAGTCAGCATGAATCAGCCTAGCAGAATGAAAATGAACGAGATGGGCAAACTGAGATCATATTTGTCCATCCTAAAATGTGATTTAAAAAGTAAAAGTAACATCACTTTTTGGCTTGTTGGCTTGCATATTTTAGCCAGCTACATTTAGTCAAGGTTGCATTTAAAACAAATGCAACCTGTAATACTGTAAATAATAAATTAGCGTGCTTATGTTAGCTACATAAAAACTTTACAAATAATCCTGAACCTGTAGATTGAATAGCACATTATAAATAGCATAAACCTCTTAATCGAGTACAGCTAACTTTCCCAAAGATCAACTCTTTACTCATAGATGATGATGATGAAGACAGTATAGTGATATAAATAACAACTGCAACCTGTAAAAAAAATAATAAATTAGCATGAAGAAAGGTCACCACCTGCCATCATTAAGAGTCAGTGTAAATCCGGGATTTGTCAAATAAATATCATGTTAGCAATAGCATAAGCATACAGTAGCTATATTAGACAGCGTAACCCCTCATTTGTCTAGTAGTGATCCATAGTAGAAAGTCTTCATAGTTGTCATCTACAGTGTTTCCGAAGATCAAGACGTTTCGACTCTCATCCGAAAGTCATTTTCAACACTGTCCAGATGACAATTTTGAAGACTTTCTACTATCATAGAGTCTATTACTAGAATTACACAGCTAACCGTTCCAAAGATTAACTTTAACTCTTTTGGAATGAAGAAAGCAAAGCGCTATACATTTAGCCCAACACAGCCAAAACTATCAGAAACACCACCAAACCTAACCCAGCAGCAACACTATTAGCAAACAAGCTCAGACAAACAATCCACCACAAAAAACCAACAAATTACTGCAAATTTACCAGAACACCAAACAGCAACAAAATATCTGCGACAAACAAAACATAAGCGCAGAATCCACAACGAGACAAAATGGCGGCGTTACCTTTACTTTCGGCTATGTTGGAGGTTGGAGGTGTGTCAACTGGCCAACACACCGTTCCAAATGAAAGATGGAGGGAAGTTTGAATGAATCAATTGTATTCGCCTCGCCTTTTGGCGGGAACAAACAGCATCTCTTCTTCTTGTTGTCGTTCCGGCAAACTGGGGAAAACTGGCGCAGTGCTGCCCCCGCTGGTCATGAGTAACACATATATAGCAGCTCTTTGGAAAATTAAAGTGGCCCAAGTATGTCTGATTCTGATAGCAGCCCGCAGAACAGCCCTCAGACATGCCCCCTCGCGACACGCCTACTTCTAACGACACGCCCCCTTATGACAGTAAAGACGTTATTTTGGCGAATATACAAATCGTAGCTATTCATGCAAAAAATGTCCAAACCTATGGTAAAAGACATACAAGCCGGGGGTGTAATTTAAAATAAGCATCTTAAAAAAATCTATTTTAAAAGCTGACGCGGAGTGGAGCTCCACCAGAAGTGGAGCTGCTCCCTTTCCGGTGCTAGAAAAATGTTGTAGTCGGGACCAGAGGGATGACCGATGGTAAGTTTAGGAGAAGTATTTGGGTGATGGCTAAGGTTAGGAAAAAGGTTTGGGTAAAGGTTAAGATAAAAACAGTTTAGGCCCGTTTAGCAACAGTTATAAACTCGTCACCATGGCAACCACCTCGCTTCTGTCCCTCTGGACCTGACTATCAGCACTAACCCATGGAAAACACGTAAAATCAGACAAAAAAAAAGCATGTAATTAATAAAACAACTATAAACAAAGACATGTATTTATTGAGTCAAATATTAATAATTCCACCATTATTATTAAATATACTAACGTAATTTGGGTGAAAATGCCCCAAACTATATTATAGTATAGTATAAGTACAAATAATAATTAAATTATTCAACTTTCCATCTATAGAGTTCGCATATTCACCGAGGTTTCAAATTTTACATCGTCTCTGGCGTCTTTATCGTCAAGGGTTGATGTGAATATTGCCACCTAGTGCAAAGACTGCTCACAACATAGTGCTCACGACACGCATTTCTAACAACACGCCTGACAGTGGATTTACACTAAGTGCTACTTGGATGCGAGTCGCAGAACTTAGAAAGTGCTTAAAACCAATGCGTTGATTTACACCGTGCTCCGACATGTCTGACTGCGAGTGCGAGAGTCGCGCGACTCTGCGGAAAGAATCCGCATGAAGACCGCAGCGGTCTGGTGCGGCTTTCAATTCATTATACGAGCGTTCTCGCGGGAATCTACGTGACTCCACGTGGCTTTGGACGAAACCGGACCGCAGTTGACAGCATCTGGTGTAACAGGCACTTAGCAATAAACCCGCACGTGTCCCGACCCGCACTCGCCTTGCAGTCTGTGTAAATCCAGCGTGACTGTAACGACACGCCTCCATCTTGCAGTCTGCAGCCGGACCCTACTCAAGTGGCACCGCGTGTAGATATCTAGACTTGAAAAATCACAATTCACGGAAAAATAGAAGGTTAAAACCACTGGAATGTGGATAAGTCTATTTTGTGTCAGAATGTAAAAAACAAACAAACAAACAAAATTCTAATAAGAGCTTTTCCATAGAAACATACAAGAGGAGGCCGTGTAGAAGTTTTAACAATCTAGTTGGTATCCACATGAGAACAGTACACTGTTCACATGACAACATGTTGTTGGGTAACACTTTATATTAACTACATCTTGATTAACCTTAATACACTCTTAATAAAGCATGGATAATGGATTAATTCTTAATGAACAAATGAGAAGTTAATGAACAAAATAGGCTATTAAGGCTTAGTAACGACTTAATTACTAAAAGCCCTACCCCTCAACTCAAAACCCTAGCCTAATCTTAGCTCCTTTATTAGCAGTTACTAAGCCTTAATAAACACTTCCATCATTAATGATGATTTGTCCATTAATTGTTAACTCTTTATTCATGCTTTAATAAGGCTTTAGTAAGGCTAAATAAGGTATAATTAATATAAAGTGATACCTGTTGTGGTTGTTGTTGTTGCTGTTGTTGCTGTTGCTTCTAGTCAACTTGTCTTGTTTAATCATCAATCATCAATTTTTTTTGTTTTACACGTATTATAGTAAAGTAGAATGATATTAATGGAGAAAAGCAGCCTTTTGCCCTCCATCTGGACTTGAACATAAACATTCATGACAACAAAAAATACATAACATTTCTTTAACTCCTGTTCATTATTAGCAAACCAATATTGGCTATAGATGCCATTTGCCCTTTTTACCTTTTTCAATTTCATAAGTCTATATCAGATTCAAACCAAACAAGCTTAATACGGTAGGGTTCTTTGCATGATAAGACAATACATTTCAATTCAAGTACACTTTGCCTGTCTTGTTTGGTATGTCAAGAGATAGTTTCATATACTTTTGCATATATTTTGCAGTGTTTGTTTAATTTACAGTCACATTTTAGCATAAAGCGTATAGCCATTGAGTAAATATGTGATTACGTAGATTGGTTGGTGAAAAGAAAATATATAAAGAAAAATGCCTTGAGCTGGGATTTAAACCACTGAGCTATGCAGTGAAGACGAGATTATGCTTTATGTATGAATTTAAGGCACATTTATTGCAATATAAATATATATGCAGACATACATATATAAATGCATGCATACATAGTGCTACTTTAACACAACTTTCTTTTTTCTTTCTTGATCTTTACTTTTCTAAATCTCTAGCTTCCTAGTGATATCTCTGTAAGGAGAATTATATTTGAACAATGATATTCAATTGTTCTGCTTTTCCCTTCAAGTGTGTTATCACATTAGGTAAAAAGTCCATAAGCCTCCTTTTCCTTGAGCTTCAAAGAAACGTTTTAAATATGTAATAAATGCACACTGCATCACTTTCAATGCTCAGAGCGCACTGCAGTCTTCTCTCTTATTGTTCTGATGAATACTTTTTAGCATAGAACTATAGAAAAAACCTGGAAATCCCTGTGGTATTAATATTAATGTTTTGCTTGACCCTTTTGGATTGCACAAGCAAATCTCTCACGGGGTAAGACCAATATGGATAACTCTTCAACAACGATAAAGCTTGCAATGGTTTGACATATTGAAAATGTTGAGGAGATTATAAAGAATGAGGAACTTTATGGTCACACTCAAACTCAACTATGCTTGTGACAGTTATTTTAATGCATCAGAAGAAAAACCTACTCTGAATGTATCCAGAATTACGACAGACATGTTTTTTGTTGGTACTTTTATGTATGATTTTTTTCTAATAAGACAGTTGTAATAAGCTAAATCTAGTACGGACAGTTCGCGCAGACTTCCGCCTTCGTCAGAGATGTTGTGACCTCTGACGAAGGCAAAGTCCTGCCGCCGAAACTGTCAGGTACTAGCTTATAGCTTATTACAACTGTCCTATTAGAAAAAAAATCATACGATTAGAAATCAAAGTTAGACAGAATGAATATACCAAAGTAAAAAAACGCAAGAGCATTTGAGAATCTTTTCCAGATAGGTTTAAAATGTTCAGGGCTATAAGACCAGCTAAAACACATTTCTCTTTATTTACATAACTTTCTTTGTACACACATGCTGAATGTGGTATTAAAAATACTGTATCAGAGGGCGCTGAAAGTGCAGATGTGCTGCTACGGTATATTGAGTTGGGTCTCATTTGGGGCGGTTTTATCTGTGCTGTCTGCTCTCACACAGAGGAAATGAAGAGGCTACTCGGAACAACACATGTCATGTTCGGATTAATCAGAGATAGAGCGCATTGTTTTATGATTTATAACACGTCCATTACCTCGTTTCATTTATTTTTCATCCATTATTTATACAAGTGAACCTGAATTGCGAGATGGTGCTCTATTCACCACAAAATAATGTTGTCTTAAATATTTTTTAAATGATAATCATTAATAGTACCTTTTTAACCTTTTAAGCGTCAAGGTGTTTTTCATCAAGCAGACCGTGAGGCAGGTGGGTTAAGTGTCTTGCCCAAAGAGACAAACGCAATTTGCTCTATATCCACTGTGCCACTATTTGGCATTGATTATCAGGAGTGGCCATTATGATTATGATAATAGAGCTATCTTAAAAAGAGGTGTTTTTGAAAAACTAACTATCATAAATGGTTTATAGTATTTTAAAACAGCAGCAGAACACCCTGAAAATGATCACTGGTTTGTTGGTTGAATTGGTTGTAAGATGCACAACTTTCAGTGTACGACACACAGCTGACACAATATTCTGACATTTAAAAAGGGTAATTTTTCTAATGGGGATCTGATTTTTGGCATATCTATCTTTCATAAATCTGTCATTTGGTACTATTGTTTGTCAAAACTTGTGTGTACTTTTGCTTATTTGCTTATATAGATTTTCAACAAAATAGGTATATTTGTCACCACAATAGACAAACTGGATGCAAGCAGTTATAAATATGTTATAAGCACTGAATTTGTCCTGAAGGAGATGCATAGATGAGTGTTATTGCATGTCAGTTCTGCAGTTAAGCTGCAACTGTTCCAAGGTTAATCAATCAATAATATAAAACGTTTTTTTTTATCTCTGTATGTGTTGTTGTGTGAACACGATGAAGTTCCATTGTATGAGTTTTGATTCAAGCCTTTTGCCATCTTTGTGCAGTTGCTAAAGCAGCAGAAGGTGAAAAGGCTGTAGAAGCGGACCATTAGGTCGAGAGCCCCTCATAAAGACTGCTCTCACTACACCCCTCTCATGTATGACCTACCAACGCAGCAGGACCCCTCCTTTTGTGCCGGACACTTTTTTCCTACTAAAAGCTTTTGCGAGGCTCCTTTGAGGAAATAGATTTAGTCATATTGAGAAGAGAGAAGCACAAAGCGGCAATCCATGCTTTGAACTATGTAATTTTCTCCCTTGTAATTTCTGTTTTATTTGGCAAAAAGACTTCAATACGGCATGTTTTCTTCAGCAATTACACGTGACATTGGTCGTTGGCTTTATTTACTGCTCTTGATGAGACTAGCCTGTTGCAATATGGAGGTTAAACCAAGCAATACCCATAGTTAGCCTCATGCCAATAACAAAGCCATGATGAAATTCACTGGGATTACAGTGTACTGCATGCAGAACCTTAGCAGGCATTAAGGCAGTGCAATGCCAAGATATGAGGAATGATGTAATCAAAATATGTTAAAGGTAGTTGATGCTAACACCCATAGGTTCACTTATAAATGATCCTTTGAGGTGACACACTAAAAAAAGGAGGGTTGTCGTGATAGATGTTTTATTAATTTATTCAATTCACTTCAATGCAGACCAAACTGCACAATTGTGGACTGAAGGATTTAACTGAAGGATTTGTTGAGTAATTCTAAGGCTATTTTATTTAATGTTTATTTTTAAAAAATGTACATGGAAATCCATCTTGGCCATTTCTCCAACTGTGATACATGTATCACTGGTGATAGCCTCTGTTGGTTTGTAAGGCTCTCTTTTTTGTCTTCCTTTGGGGTAAAACTAACTTATCCCGTATGTACTTGGAGAGCCAAGTATTATCTTATGCAGCACTTAGAGCGAACAGTTTTAAACTAAGGAAATAAAGACATTCAAACATCCCTTTGTAAAGTATGTTTTATATTATGTCAACAAAATTAACCAAGATTTATTGGTTAATTTGTCCACTTTTCATATTTAGCTTGGGCAAGACACCTAAGCCACATAGCCTCAGTGTCTACTTACACTGGGTGAATGGATACTTGATTGCGAAGTGCTTAAATCGGTACACTGCAGGGGAAGCTTCACCTTAATACATTTTAAATTTAAGATTTTTTTCTATTCACCTGTGTCTTGCCTTAAGAGAAAAGTACTCTAGTGACTTTAGCTATACCAGCAAAACACAAGCAACACGAATACTGGTAAGTCTGGTGAATAGTTCGTTTGAATAATAATTATAAACAAACCTCCACCATACATTATTCATATTGACTTGATTTTCATTATTTTTCATTACTTGTTTGATTAAAGTTGTTTAACACTGCTACTGGGAAAACCAAAAATACCTATGTTGTTGCTTGAACAACCAGCCATCTGCTGTTGCACAACTAACTACCTCTACTTTATTTACCAAATAATGAATGTTTTACCCAGAGTGTCAACTTTTAAACTTTTTGTGTGAATCAACTGAGCTTCAAAAAGGTGACATATTCTGTAGGTTGTTGTGTAAAAATAAAGAACCATTTCTATCATCTCAGAAATTACACATAAATATTCTCATTGAGTGGTTGTGAGTTTGTACCACTGTGGCTCTTCAGTATTAATGTGAGGATCTGGTGCTGGTTGTCACACACCTTTGGGCTGTTCACACTGGAGCCAAAGCAAAGTCATAAATAACTCACACATATTGAGTTATAAACCTGACATATATACGCACAGGCACACTGACATCTGCTACTGTCACTGCAGTCAACCACCCAGGATTTGTGATGAGGATGAACTGGAAAGCTACTGACACCATTGAGTCAATCCGTGCGTATAAACTCAGTCAGGAGAAATTCCCAATCGGCCACCTTTAGAGGAAGTATGTAACAAAAGGTCTGAAAATAAGTGCAATCTGCTAGCTGATGGTGTAGTGGTTTAAGATGCAGCACATATTGATTCTTAACACCTATTTCCCCAAAGTTTATATGAAATTACTTCTAAGTCATTTTTCTCCCAGCTTCTAATCTCAAGCACATTCCCTTTACTTGTTTACATCAATCACAGATGCCACATTTTGAAATGGTCAGACATGTTAGGGCTGTATGAATCTTCTTGGACTCTGAGGATCTCAGCCTCCTGCTGGTGCCGTGGAGAATCAACGTTTCAGCTTTACGCAGCTAAAATTTGGAACAGTTTTCCTGAAAATGTAAGGCTTCTGCTTTGACAAATGTAAGCTCTAAACAGCTCTGTCTGCCTGTGCATGACAGAAAGGATTTTCTTCTTTTTTTTTTTTTTTTTTTTAGAGTAAATTTTATAATGATTAAGTATGTTTTTATAAGGATATTTTAAACTGTGCTTCGAATGCAACTGACAAAGTTGGTTGAACATGTTTATCAATTCGCATTTACAAAGGAATCCAGGATAAACTTCCTGATTACCCAAGTAATCTCCTCACTGTCAGTTCAGGTAGCCTTCTTATACTCTGTGCCTTAGTCTTGGAATAAGTTACAAAAACACTTTAAATTAAAAGCTGTAATGTCTCTTGATAAGTTCAAGATAACTGTGTTGTGTTTGAGATTTGTGTATGTTTTTTCTTTGAGAGAGTTGTTTTTATAATCTAATATTCTGTGACTTGTTATACAATTATATCGATTGTTTTGGCTGCTTCCTTGGTCAGCTCTCTCTTGCAAAAGAGATTTTGAATCTCAATGTGATATCCTGGTTAAATAAGGTAATTAAAATAATATATATACATTTTTCCTTTTTTGTTTTGTGTATAAATTTTGTACTGTACAAAAAATTATCTTCATTTATTCATAACTATCTTGACTTGACTGATCCATATGGTGGTGGTGGTGGTCATGGTATATACGTATATTTAAAGTTTCCTCCTGTTTCAAAAAATAAACTTTGAAGATATTTTTAGGACAGTTTATTATGACCAAATGAGTCTAATACCTTCTACTAAGGGATGTTAAAAAAATGTAAAAAAAAAACATAAAAATATTTCCTAGGCCTCAAAGTGTTTTAAAAACCTAAGCCCTTGCCTGTCTCCTCTGCACGACTTGTTTTTTTAACAATCAGAGAAACTTCTGAAGTGTGAGTTTAACTTCCTTCCAGCTTGTTACTGGACGTTAGTTAATTCTGAGTTGTGTCATATCTAGTCAGTGAAGTTTTGTGTTTTGGAGAGGTCTGTAGCTAAACCTATGTTAGCAAAAAAGTTTGGAAGAATAATCGCTTTAGTGTTGAACATCTGCATGGTTATGTTCGGGCATTAGCCACATTTATATGAATGTCTTTCTTTGAACATATATATGTGTTTTATGTGATGGATCAATGTGAATAAAAGAGTTGAAATGCACACTGTGGTTATGTGTACACTTGCAGCACACATTTGCACAGCAGGCTGTTGTGGATGATGGATGGCAGGTCAGTGTGAGGGACTGTGTGATCCATGAGCACTGTGAGTCTGTCACAGTTCTGACGGGTACGGCCTGAAAAATGATTAATCCACACTTCCCCTGGGCATTCGTCACGGCGCTTCAATGTATGGCCTGTATATGTGCACTCAATGCATGCTGGGAGTACAGTGTGGGACACAGTAGAAAGAAACCACTCACTTGAACACATTCACTGCAATTTCTTAGTTTCTACGTCTGAATACTTAAATAGCAGTTTTTTCTCTGCAGTCTACAGCAATAGCTGAAAAGTCAGCACCAGTCAGCTGGCTCCTGTTGCAATGATTTTATTAATACTGACATACATTGACACATTTCATGTATGTTGTTTGCACAACATCAGACTGTTCTCAAATCCCTGTAGTTCAAAACTGATCTGTTAAGTCAAATATCAATGATGGTATTGATGTGAATCTGTCAGAATCGCAGGTTTGCTAACTTGGTTTATTGCTAACTATCTATAATATTATAATTACCGAACCTATATGCATGAAACAAAAACTGTTACAAAATGTATTATTTTCTCTGTCAGTATAAATAAACAAAAGTAAAATTACTTTTTCACAACAGCCTTGCAGTTTACATCATCACAATATTGCTGGTTGGGTTTCACTTTTGTATACCTATTTCCCATAGAGTTGTAGACCTGGTCCACAATCAATTAAGACATTCAAATTTCAGAATGTAAACACAATCTGTTCTGTGATGACTGTGAAGAGTTTAAAATTGACAGCAAGATTTGTTTTTTCCCCAGACCTAACAATATATCTAAAGATGTACTGGCGCTTCTCTCTTTAGAGACGAAGATAAAAGATAAACAAATAAAGAATACATCAATATATACATGAATAAATGAATGAATGAATAGATGACTGAGAAACAGCTCATAATTCAGAAGCAACAAGCAAAGTAAAAAAACAAAAACAAAGGATGTATGCTCTTCTGAAATGCATAAGAGAATTCAAAGGGATATCTCCTCTGTGTTTGAGAGGAAAGTGGTGGTGACTAGATAGACCTAAAATTAGATGGTTCTTGATGCGCTGTGTATATTGCTTTGTCCCTGAACCATTCGAAGGTGACTCCCACTCACATTAACAAACAATGCAAGTTTCTTGAAGGCATTGTTGAGCAATATAAATACCTATTAAAAAAACTCATGCAAAAATAGATCCTTGGAATGTGCAGAATTTGATTGGCTTGGCATCCCTATGGTGCCTTTCAATGCTGTATAATGTAAGGAATGGTCCCCAAAGAAAAGAATTTGACCTTGCATTCAAACCAAGAGCTTCTGTGTGCGTGACCATTTTGCTAAGCAACTGCCACAATCATAAAGATGACTTTTTCCATCAAATATCCAAACTTTGGCTGCAATTGTTCACAATATACCTACTTACAGGTCTAACCAGCAATGCAAAGAGTTAAGGAATAACATAAGGAGTATAACCGAACAGAGTACAGTTGTTTGCAGCAGGGACCAAATCCAATAATGTATACATTGAACGTGGGGCCTTTTTGCTCTGTCCTTTAGAGGATAAGGGAGTCAACACAATCTCTGCAGGAGCATTTCACATATCCGTACAGTACAAAGACACACTCTGACTTCTGCAGATTCTGATAGCAAAGGCTGAAGCTTATGTGAATTTGTGGCTTGTGTGTTTGGCAGCTGAAATCCCAAACTAGGATCAATGTCAGCCGCACAGTTGGAGGCTTTAAACTGATAACAGCTGTGTCACACTATACATCTTAATAAGCCCCAGTCCTGTTCACCGAGTACAGAAAAGCACACTGGCAGTCAAGCAGGAGCAGAAAGCAGGCAAACAAATAGATAGAGCTATGAGACACAATATGCTGTAAGACATGAGACAGTGAAGATGTGAATGCCTTTATGAAGCTACAATGTGAATTCTTGATTTGTCACAAGAAAACGTTATGCAAGAAGGCCCTGACGTCAAATTCAATGGGCTTTTCAAAGTGGCTTTAAAACGCATTGCGAAGACATCTCATGTATTATGAGAAGAGAAATGACTCAAAAAATAACTATTGCATTAATCAAAGAACTGCACAGACCAGTCGATGCACATATGCAGAGGAGGGGCAACAAACATTTCTCGCCTAAAGGCAGCATGTAACGAGATCTTTCTTTTCTGATCAATATGAACAGCTTCATAGTCGAGTTTCTCAACATGCAACATATTTAATTGAATTAGCACACAAATGTTTAATGAGCAACACTCTGGAGTTTCTGATTGTTTTACGCCCAAAACAATCAGAAACTCCAGCTTTTCAAAACACCCAAGCATGGATTTAAATAGAAAAGTGAACACCAAGCAGCTTTCAAACTGAATAATGTCTTTGATATGATGGAGTCAATTGGCCATGTGGTATGAACAACTAAATACTAAAAGATGGGGTAGCTATTTTTTATGTTGCAAACAAAATTTAGGTTTTAAATTTGACAACTTCCTCTTCTAAATCCTTCAAAACATTGTTCATATCAACATGCATAAATTTTGGTTGCGTATATGGCTTAAAACGTGCTGCATTCAGCTCCTGATAAGACCTCAAATTCTTTATAATTCCGTTCAGACAGTACTCAGTGGTCTCATTTCATTCACAAATGATGCATTTATCCAAAACTTTTTAGTGGAAGGCACAAAGTTTACTAATATACAACTAGAAAAGTTAGTTACCCCAACTTTAATGAGATGTAGGCCTATTTGACCTTAACATACCAGTAGGGTGGATGCCGACTCAAATTCACTGCTTCGTTTAATATGCATGAACAGTCACAATAAAATGTATCAAAATATAAATGAGAAATTCAGTCCTACAAAGTCATAAATCTTTGTACCTTTGGTCTGTCAGTTGCATCTAGTGGGACATCATGCTTAAAACCACTGTCTTCAAGGAGTTCTGCGTGGCCACCGGTGACCTACAAAGACAAAAAGAAAAGAAGCCACTGCTAGGAAATTAAATGTTGCATTTCCATTGCAAGTATTATATTTTATATGGCCAAAAAGGAATAATATTACCAAAGCCCCCAATTACCAAGAAGGAAATGTCACTATGAAAAACTAAAAATTCTCAAAAGCAAAGTAAAAAGTAGTCCAGACTTGCAGACTAAGGCTCGGTGCCCTCCGGCTGTTTCTACTATTGGTTTGGCACTTCTCTGAGCTGGGATTTCAACTCACTAACAACTGGCTGTGTACTGCTGAGAAACTGTGTGAAAGTGGCAGCCCAGTGTGGCGCAGGCAGAGCAGAATCAGCAACTTAAGACAAATGATAAGAGACACATTGCTGCTTCTTCGTAACTGTCTTGGAGTTTTCAACATCTCTGGATATATTACAATAAACAGTTTATAAAAGAGATATTTAATCACAATAAAAAGCAAGGTCAATAAATAGATCTTATCAAATGAGAGAGCAAACTATGTCAGGCATTTCCACCAAAAACAAACAGATGGCAGACCCTCCATTAGAAAAGCAATACAGTGCTTTTTCACAAATAGGCATTCTGACTGAGAAAGACTTGTGAGAATTCACTAAGAACATTTTAGGTTATTTTGTGGCTAATTATAGACTACAGACTCATCCCAATCCAGATCAATTCAGAATCATCCTGTCACATAAATAAGTAAAACAAGATTTCAAATGTATCTCAGTGAACTTGCAACACTGAGGCAAAACATAATTAAAATGTTCATCCTTTTTGTGATAACTAATGTGCAGCACTCTCTGAAACTTGCTGTGTACCCCGTGCCTCAAACAGAAATAGCTGAAAGCACGTCCATTCTGTGCAGTGAAGAGTGTGACTTTGCAGCAGGGACAGGAACAATGTTAGTAAGCTCCCAGAGGTTTGGTGTTGTTGGGATTGCACAGACACTGTGCACCTGCCCATTGGACATCAGTTGTCCCGGGACGACCCTTTGTCCCAGAATGACCCTCCCTTTGTGGATATTCAATCCTCAGAGACACTGCTATAAAGGTTGTTCTCCAGGTAAGACACTCAAAGGACTAGTACTAATTGAATAACTATGTAATACACATACATTTACCCTGTATGACATTTAGGGGCATTACAATCTTAGATCTAATCCAAATCTGTCTCAAATATAATTGTAAGTGGATGTATGGTTAGAAAATCAATAGCCTGGGAAGTCACATTGGCACTCAATCAAGGGAAGAAAGTTGGCTTGCACTGCCCTCTAGAGGAAAAGAATGCATAAGACTAGAATCAATTTTGTGAGCCTGTGGGTAACTGTGGCCCCCTCCCTCTTTTCCTCTTTTAATCAGGCCCCCAGCACGTTTTTGAGAAACAGAAATCTACGACAAAATATAAAAGAAAACCTTAAAAAATAAATAAATAAAAAGCTTGGGCGACGAGAAAAATATGTTAACAATATGAGATCATTTTATTATTCGACGCTTTAATTTGTTGTAATTTTACAAGAATTACAGGATTACTACTACAAAGATCAAAATGAGAAAGTTTGTGTGCTTTTATGCAAATGTTTGACTCAAAACCAAAACCAAAGTGAACTATTTTTCTGCTTCACTTACACAGGCATTGAAGATTATCTTAATCTTAAAGTGTTACAAGTTTAATCTCTTAGCCTAACCATTTTGGCAATAATGTGAATTTGCTATACCAGTGTGCACAGTCCAGCCGTTCACCACTTTTCTGTGATTGAATATGGCTCCTCTGGTAAAAAAGAATTGCCCACCCCTGTTGTAGCTGTACACTATTGCTGCTTCTTAGGACAAGATTTGGACTTTTGACTTTGTTGCTTATGGTTTGAAAACAATAAAAAACATGTTCAGCAGGTTTCATGCTTAGATAATAAAAAATCCCTCCATTTCAGATCAGTTATCAGGCGTTATCGCACATGAAAGTACCGAGAAATAGTCCCAACATTACTCCAGTCCCTGTATAATCAGAGGAACTACTACCCTATCCCCATGTTTGTGTTCACACAGCAAGAGTTTTGTCTAACTGGCTTTAGCATTAGCATCTGTAAAGTCTGAAACATTTAAATAAACCATTAAGTGATGTTAGGAAAACAAATTCCACATCAAACTAAGATCTACAAAGCATAAAAAGTTCACTGAAATTAATAATAAAACACAATTACCAGGATTCACTGTATTCTTTGTCATGTTAGGCTACTACTTACAAATTACATAACTATATTTTGGGAGTCAGGGCTTTTAAATATTTTTTCTTAAGGATAAGGAAAGTTGATCTAAATGTGAGAATGTCCATGTTTCCAAACAAAATTAGCAATGTAAACGTGCGTGTGTCACCAAAAGGTTCCTGGTCTGTGTGGCCCCAGTTCAGAGTTCTGTGTGAACGCATCTATTACTGAAGTAAAAAAAAGTACTAGGAATTGAAAAAAAAAAATCTACAAAGGAAAAGGCCTATAGGTATATAGATAGTGACAAAAGAAAAAGGTTTCTGATTAACAAGTAAAAAAGTTAGCCACCCCAACTTTAAGGTCAAGCAGGTCTGATTCTGAGACCCGTCTTGGCTGAGCTGTAGCTGTGAAGTGGCTTTTGATGTTCTCTGGCTTCAGAACAGGAACCTGCGAACTAAAGTTTCCTTAAGTCACTGTAAGGAAAAAAATAAACATTTATGCTATGAATACTTTGTGGGCTAGTTGTAGTTAAAAGTTTGCATTTATTAATGCACAGTACATATTTAACCATTTTCTTGTGTTTTTTGTCTAGATTTTCTAATACGTTATTTAAGTGATATTCCATTTAATAGTCAATATGTGAGTGAAGATAACTTTATAGTAGCCATTTTATAGTGTAGCTACCTACACTGCAAAAACTGTATATCTAGACTTGCTTTAAGTAACTTGTATTCAGAATTTTAATCTGGATTTGAGTTGTTTTAAATGGTTAAGATTTAATTGTTTATGTAATGTAGATAATTTCACTTTCAAGGCATTTCTGACTGGTTATAAATTTGTTGTTTTTTTCTTATTCCATTGGCGAATAATAACAACAATTTTCTTGGCCCATTGGCAAATAATTGGCTCTAAATATGAAGTACTGTCTTGAAATCAGTTTGAAACAAGAAAATGATCTAGGTCTCTACAATAAATCTTAAATTAGTAGAAATGTTTGAAATGAGGTTCAAATTCTAGAATTGAGCAATTTTAACTTGTCTTGAAATTCACTTTTTGCAGTATATCCACTTTCAATTTTAACACAACTTGTTTACTCTCTTTCAACTTTAACACTTAAATAATTTCAACGTTAACAGAGACTATATTAGATATGAGAAGATGACTTGAGGATGGACAATTTGCCAACAGTCTGCCTAACATCCCGTTTTAGCTACCCCTAGTAACAACTTGAGTGGGGTTAAACCTTTTGCAGCAGATGGCAGTAATGTCTTTATTTCTTACCTTGAAAAGTGATGATTTGAGTTTGGGTGATTCTACACTTCCGCAACATTTTTGTCTTTTTCTACTTTTGTATAACCACAGCTTAGTAAGTGAGCACCTTTCGAAGTGATTCACAAATCAGTCTGAGTCAAAAATGTGCTTCTCGTGAACTACACCATGCTTTAAGGAAGTAAATCACTACCGACTGGACGTCCTAAACAAAGAGGCTTATCCCACCCATGAGGGAACGCCTATGTCCCGCCTCTTATCTCTACTCTGCTTCTCATTGGCCATCTTAATGTTGCACGCTTCGCTGATTGGCTCCGCGGTTTCGTTGTTGAATGCCTGTTGTTCACACTCGCTTTGGAGTAGGAGCGCCCTTTGACAGAGGATTGCTTTGATATATGTTTATTGTGCACAAATTTCTCTCTGTGTAGATTTTTGGGATTCAATGTGCAGCGAGAGGAGCGCATGAAGGTATGTCAATTCAAAGGGTTTTCTTAAATTTTCTTTCTTTTGCCAAAGTATCTGAAATTTCACTTGCCTCGTGGAATATTTAGTCTGGTCTTGCCATATTTCAAGTTACTCATCCAAATCCATGCTGTGTTTTTAGTGCATTATTTGTGTTCGTGTGGTCTCTGCAAATGTCAAGAATTTGTCTAAACACTTAGCTTCTAAGTTCATTTTGAATGCACTTCATTATGATTGTTGCCATATTGATTTAGTAATTTTCAGATGTCAGTCAATATGGTAATAGCCATCTGATTGCATTTGGCTGGCAATGTGTTTTTTTTATGAGAATAAAAAAAAGGCTCTCTTCTTGGTTTAAACAAAGGGTGTTGTGGTGAGGCAGGTGGATCTGTTTCTGATCAACCACTGGAGATGGGGCAATGTGTGTGCACTAGCGTGGACAAAATTAACAATATCTTCAAATTATGTTTTTGGTCTTTTGGGGTTAGGAAAGACTAATTTTACTGATTGGTGTCTTTATACCATAATAAATAAATAAATGGACAGGAATGTATGGCATCCTAGTCTTCATGTATCCTCACTAATGTTTATTGACAAATGATTTTTTATGAGGAAGTTGCATTGTGTTGACAGTAAACACAAATGATATTTAATAGATTAATTATCATGCATTCATGGTGCCCATGAAGAGAAAAGTGTCGAAGCTATCTTAGTATAAAGTAGCACAGTGTGTGTTGTCTTCAAACTTGACACTGTGATATCTGCAAGAGAAATGGAAAAATATTTAATGATGTAGCACCAAAACTCTTACATCATTCATTTTAAATCCTCAGCTGTGATTTGTGGCCTGGCCATTCATGACACTTATGATTATAGTATTAACTCTTTTTTTTAAATATCTGTTTTGGTTTTCTTCTGTTTTACTTTTGTTGTATGAGAAGTAAATGTTGTTGAATGTTTGAAGTTAAAGAGAGCAATTTGATGCCTACAAGTTTCATAAAGCGGTTAAAATAATTGAGGAAACACAAATATAGCCTTGCAACCAGATAATTATGGCTTTGGACCTCTTTACCCTGACCACAACTGCGCCTGCAAACTCTACTTTAAAATCTGCAGCCATGTCCTACCTGCTACTCATACTGCATAAACACATGGATGGATGGTTTCTCTTTTCTATTCATAAAACAGGAATTCACCTGAAGCTCTTGTCAAGATCTGGATCCCGATAGAGCTAGGTTTCAGATTGCGTCTTTTGTATTTGGTAAAGTCTCCCAGTGTGTCAAGTATTCCAGTGTGCACCTGTGTAATCCCTTTTTTCTGTGTCCAGCAGAAGATGAACGTGGAGGCTCTGAGCAGAGCTGAGCTTCTGACTCTACTTAGTATCCTAGAAGGAGAACTGGAGGCCCAAGATGTTTTCATCCATGCGCTACGGGTGAGACAGACAACCACATGTGTATTTAGACATATCTTACATCACAGCCCAAGCGATATACGCCCAGCTTAAACAACTTAGTTTATAACTCCTTACAGAATAAAAGGACACAAATAAAATTCAAATTGTTCAGTTCATTGATAATGTGCTTATTCATGTCACAATAAATAACATAAATAAACACTTTTAGAAAACCGACCATAATCAGGGCATTTAGATGCAAAAAAAATTTCTCAGTAAAAAAAAAAGCTTTTACATCTGGCTGTCTTAAACTTAGGGATATTATAAGATGTTATGTTAGGTTATTAACTTGGAATAAAGTTTCCTCTATTAAACTTTGTCACATACTTGAGAAATTGGGGGAATTGTGACAATTCGCATGCAGAAAAGGATTTTTACTGTTCTTTTGTGTCAGTTGTCTGGAATAATTATTAAAAGGACTTGTTTTTCTCACAGCAATCATAACTTTAAAATGTATATCAGATCATAGTCATTATAATGCTCTACTTGGTTATAGTGACTTAAATCCTTTCAATGAGAAGCCCTCCAAAGTGTCTCAGGTGGAAAGGAGTGGCTGTGTACACAAGACAATCTGTGCTTGTAAAACAATGGTAAAGGGAGGTTTCCACTGCCTATTATTACAATGGAGTTGGAGATAAGAGCATTTCAACTCTGAGTGGGCATGCCTCCGAAGGATATGTCAGGCTCAAGCAAATGTTAATAATGACATCAAGTTTACCACAGTTTAAAGGAGGCAAGAAAAGTAATCAAAGACACAGCAGTTGTGATTTGACCCTGATTAGACTTGTCCTGTTATCTAAATTGGTCTAGTAATAGAAGTTCATTCACTGAATTCCTGTTCAAAATTGCAGAAGAGATAAGTCTCGACTCTTCATAGTGGGACTTGAACAATTGAGACTTATGAATGATCTTATTTAATATTCATATTTAGCTACAGTATAAAGATGTGGGCGATGACTTTTCTGAGCGCTCAAGCCTAAGTGACAGGACATTGCAGGATTACTCAAACATGCATGAATACATCTAAATGAACGATTTAGATGAAACACTGTTTTATTTAAGCACCATATACACAGTTTAACAACCAAAAAAGTCGTTTTCCTGTTTAGTTTCACTTTAATCATAAAATTATAACAGGCCTGTAAATATCCAGTCCTCCATCCTGTCCCCATTTCCTCCCTCCCTCACATACACATTTACATTACGGGGGTCTTTGATGTCAGACCACAGCCCAGGCCCTATCTCGCCTCCACACACTCACTGGCTCTCCGGGGGGACACTTAGGCTGCTGTGTTTATTATTGAGAGGATGTACAGAGCTGTAGGCCCCAATCGCTCACTTCCCCTCAGCCTACAAGACCTTAAACCATTTTTCCTGAAAAAGTCAAGCCCTCCAAATTTGGCAATGATCCGTGCCAGGACTCTTGATTTGCTATCACTTTACTTGTTAGAAGTATTTTTAGTATGTCCTTTCTGTAATCTAGGAATTGAATAGCATAAAATTTCCATATGACCAAAGACACCACTGTGTGATGATAGTAGATTTGCAACAGGTTTTGTCATGATTCGATTCTTGATTCAATACATGGGTCACAATTCCAATATCTTTTCGATTTTGTTAACCCTAACCTTTTCTGTGAAATTGCTAAATAAAAACATGGATTTTCAATAAACAACTTCATTACTGCATTAAGGGTTTCATAGAATTAAGTCAGGGTTTATTAAGTTAATGTCTGGGGTCAGTTTTTGTGCAACAAAAAGGGACAGAATGACAAAACTTACCTCAATAAGAATATAATGAAAATAAATCTTTCCTAAACACACAAAAGTGACAAAACAGAGCTATTGAGGAACACAAAAGGATCAAATGAGTTGAAACTATTTTCAATATTGTCCCATCCCTTGTATGTAACTAACTAACTAAACTAACTAACTAACTAACTAACTAACTAACTAACTAACTAACTAACTAAACAAGTAAATAAATACTTAAATAACAACAGGAAAATGTTCCCTGTCAGTATTCACCCAGCTGTTTATTACATTTACCTGTCTTTATAGTGTTTGCTTATGAGTGATTGCCAAATTATCTTTAATTTGTCAAGTTAATGTGTGTGGGGTTGCCATGGAACCAGGTTTTTAGGTCTTGTGTGAATATTATGAAGGTGAGTAAGCTGACTGGATGCTTCAGCAGCTTGTGCTGTCACTGACTATTACTGAGTTGTGGTTTACGAGATGATTTCTTTACTTAATTTCATAATCACTATAATGTTCATTATTGAACACATTATAAATATATTTTAGACCAAACTACACTTGTTGATACTGGTCAGTTTTAGTTACGTGTTTTAAAGTTTAGTTATTTTGTCATATGGAGTTAAGTTGTTATGCTTATACAGATCAAAATAAAAATGCATTTGCATTGGACAAGGATGCTCAAAATCTAATCTAGATTACACACAAAATTGTTAGAATTGAGTCTGTATTATGCCACAGCTGTTGTTTTTTCCCTATATAGTCCATATGAACTTGGTTTCTGACTAAATGCTGTCTTTGGGGCATGTCTGTACACAGTGCTGATTTTGTTTACAGTTTTCATTACTTAGTTACTCAGATAATCAGTCGTCTCATAGTGGGAACATTCTCTGGAGCATGACTTCAGAAAACAGGTCGTGCAGGAGTGGCAAAACCAAAAAGTTGATCATTGTCTTTTAAAGGGAAGTGAATGCTGTTATTATTCTTCCTCTGTCAGGCATAATATGAATAGATATTTTAGTGCTGCACCCAATATAAAGCATACACTGATCAAATGAAAATAGCTGAACTGTTGTTCCTCCGATTAGCTCTTATTATCTTTAGTAGATGATATCATTTCCTCTAGTTCTGAAAAGTCTATTTTTGCAGCTTCATATGTTTTCCTGTTTTTGGACAATGGGCACAAAGGGCCAGAGTGAACTGCTCTGATAAGGTTGTACGAGTTGCTGTTTGACCTGGAAAGGCATTACAAACTGGCAAGAATATGTAGTTGCCTTCTTTGCTAGAAGTTGAATACATAAATCTTTATCTCAGTAGTTTTTTTTTGTATGTTTAAACAAATTAAGCTGCTAAATACTTTATTTTAAAAATTATAATGTATGTATTATGTATTAAACTCAATTCAAAGTAGGACACACATCCATCTGTCTTAAACCAGGCTAAATCAGATTTGTGATTGATATACAGTTATTGCTTGGTAATTTTTACACTAAGTTACTTTTCCTAAAGAAGTCCAAAGCAATATGCTTTCAAACTGCACAGTATTTTGTGGCTGGTGCATGTGGATGTTTCTGTCTCTAATGAGAAACTAAATAAATACAGAACAAACTGTGTTGCAAGCACTGCTTTTACTTTAGCTGTTTTAATCCTGTTGTAATCTCTGATTGGGTCATGTCATAAAATATATTACAAAAACTTATTGAAAGCCTGGGTACATAAAAAAAAAGAATGATTACAGCTTCAGCTATGGAATGTGATCATCTGATAATCAAAATCATTTTACGTAATAAATTATAATACTTACTTACCACTTACAATAGCAACTAATTACTGCTCACTTTCAATTTCAATTGTGATTGTTGTTGTGGTCGATTACAAAAAATGTGTCCTTAAGTAATAAAGCAGCAAGTGTGTTTGTAAGTGCTCAAATAATTATTTTATTAAAAAAAAAAGTCCCCAAAAGTTTCCTTACACTTGTAGAATACAACAGTCTGTTTCTGTGAGCTATGCTTTTAAATTTTCAATATCATGGCTGCATTGCCCTGGTGTGCAGTGCATTATAACTTTCTGTGTTTTGATGAGAGGTCATGCAAGGTCAATGATAGAACCCCCAAGTTGTAGGATGAGAAGTTTTTGATATACATATAGACATGCTTGGTCTTGTGGCCCTTTGTGTCTGTTGAAACGACTAAGCTGCAAACTAATTCAGCAGGAATGCATCGATTTAACCCTAACCACAGGAAGCATTTTTGGACGTGTTACCATAGGGATCACCTTGTTCTCACTGACGATGCCAGACAATAGATGGAAATGTCGACTTTGAGCTGAGAAACTTTTCATGTTTTAGCATGTTTAGAATTTTTAAATTTGTACTTCTCACAGCCATTCATAGAGTTTAACTGTCACCCTGCTGAAGTGAACTTCTTATTGGAAGTCTGAATGATTAAGGACTGTACTAAGGAAATCACCCAGTTTAAGACGTGTCAAAGTGCCCATGCAAGTAATTTACTTGGACAATTCCAAAAAGAAGCAGAGCAGTGAAGGAGACTTTTCTATGGGTGTTTGGCATGAGGATTAGGCACTCTGAGAGCATGTGTAACAAGAGAGATGTGTTAGGTGGCCCTCTCCAGCTGCTCTGTCTATTGTTAACAGCTCATTACAGAAGCTTATGACAGAAACCTTACTCTCTTCCTCTATGTCAGCTAACACAAGGCTTTGACTGTGCCCCGGAGCTGCAGGTAACCTACTGACAGACCAATAATACTGCAGGATAGAATTAAACAAGTAGAGGAAAAATACGTTGAATGAATTGATTGGGTTGACATTATACTTTAAGAGCACAGACGGGAAATAAATGCTTAGTTGGAAGAAAATTTGCAGTACATGACTTGAAATTAGAGCTTAAAAGCAGGGTAATGTTATTCCCTCTCATGAAGTCAACCACACTCTGTCATTAGGATCCGAACTGTCCCAAGAAAACCATGAGGGACCAAGCCCTGGGCACTTGTGTAAAAACAGCCCGTTTCAGTCCAGACTGAAAATTTGCTGAAGTACTCATCTAAAGCAAAGAAAAACAACCAAGAATCAGTCATCTTTAGCATGATCAAAATTTGTGTTTGCCTTACTTTTTCAAATATATCACCATGTTCCAAATTGCACCTTATGCACGTGTATATGAAGTGTTATTGCCCTTTCCTACCACTTTGAATAAATTGAGACTTACTAATGGGCCAGCAATTCTGGATATTCCTCTTGAACAAGAATAATAATAAAAATGTATGACAAAATGATTATCACTGCTTAGTCAAAGTCAAAAACTTACTGTTACTGTTAAAAAAAAGTTTGTTTAGCCATACAGAGGAATTGGTGATGACGCAAAGATGATTCACAAACCATCCAACCTGGTTACATGATCATTTACTTTCTTCAAACCCTACATAAACCATTAGCTAGAATGAGGAAACCAGACATATTTAAGCACACACTTTCTGCAGCTATCAAAGCCTTTTGGTATGCCACTGAGACAGGGCATCAGAAGGAACACAAGACATTGAGCAAGTGTCTCAGAGTGACCCACGTTAAACTCTTTTTTACTGGATTCTTTGTTAAGCCAAAGAAAAGACCCTGCAACACAGTGCTCCCTCAGGGTTGTGTGTGTGTGTGTGTGTGTGAGAGAGAGAAAGAGAGACAGAGAGAGACAGAGAGAGAGAGAGAGAGAGAGAGAGAGAAAGAAAGAGAGACAGAGAGTGAGAGAGAGAGAGAGAGAGAGAGAGAGAGAGAGAGAGAGAGAGAGAAGACAGACAGAGAGAAAGAGAGAGAGAGAAAGACAGACAGTCAGACAGAGGAGCCCAAGTAACTTAGAGGCACTTTCTGAGAAATGATGAAGAGACATTGGAATGCCGTGTCATGCATGTTTGGGCAGCGGACAGAGGGGCTAAAGGACTGGGGCATCTGTCTGGTTAACATTTCATGGAAAGATCATGGAAAAGGAGTCACACTTAACAAAGACAGCTTCATACTATAATAAAATAAAGAATTTATTTGCATGAATGAGCACTGCAAAGTTCTATAGGACCACACTGGTAAATAAAACATATGACTGGTTTTGACATTAACACATTGAATCTGAAACAAAATGAGCATCCATTAAAAATTTATAAGATACTAACCAATGCCAAACGAAATACTCATTTGAAAAGTATACACTTAAAATGACATGGTGTTACCTTTCCTGAATAATCTTGATCTCTTTTTCAAAGCAAGTATGAGACCACATCATAACATAAAGAGAAAAGTGTATTTTTGTGACAACACTATTCAGACATGACTTAACTTTAAAGTTTTGTATTTTCAAGATAGCAGATTGTTGTATTTTGTAAATTGCTTAACTCTGGGCAGACACTGACATGCAATTGTGGGGAGTGTTTTGTGCCAACTCCATTCAGTGACTTACATTTGCACATTTCAGTTAGTTTCATTAAATCTTTGATACCCCTGGGAGAAATTCACATGTGCTCCTGTGGGGGGTTGGCCGGGCCTCACCTCTTTGTGTTTGGGTTAAAGGAGAGGGACCATCTGCTGTAGTGCTCACAACAATAACTTCACATTCATTTCCTGTACAAAAACACACTTCTTAGCAAGTACAAGTGTATCTACAGAACTGACATGTCAGTTTATTTTTTTCCTGTGCCTTTTTCACTGAATTGAAAGAAATTAATACTATTTGATGGAATTAGATTACATTTCATACTTCGACCGTGCACACATCCTATTAGTGGGGATGGAGTCCGTATTCTGTTTTGTAGTTTTGTCAATGTTGGCTTGCATTGCTTTGTCTCACCAAAATAATAATTCTATTAATTAGGTAAAATAAAATAATTTATTGAAAAATTATTTAATTATGAATTAATTGATAATTGCATTAAAACCTTCCCAATTCTGATAATACTGTTCTTGATTACCATATGATAACTTACTTTTTTAAATACCTTCTCCAAAAAGAAAAAAGGAAAATTGAAGAAAATTGTCTAATTTTTTTTCCCTCTGCAGGCTCAGCACAGAGATGCCTTCGTCCAGGAGCGTTACGGACAATATGACCTCAGCGATCCGTTCCTGGCCCTACAGCGGGACAGTGAAGCAGAGGAGCGGCAGAATGCACTGGCCCAGAACAACAGCGACATAACGGGACATGCAGTGGGTCCAAACCCTCTGGCTGTGCTCAAACTGGTCATGGCTCACTGCAAAAGGATGCAGGAGAGATGATGGGTCAGCTAGCTGCACAGAAAGAAGACATAAAAGAGTAAAGTCACACAGAAAATTGCATATGCATATGTCTGTTAGTCTAGTTTAGGCTCAGTTTTGTTCTGTTTTGTATGGACATCATAGTCCCTCATAGTCTTAGCCCACATTAGCCTGGCTTTTGGCCCATTAGTTCTGATCCAGACTTAGATAAGTTCTGTTCTAGTCTAATTTAAGTCAATTTGTGTGTAGTTTAAACACATTCTTTAGACCATCAATTATGTTCTTATTTGGCAAGGTGATGTTTGAAGTACTGAAATACATTATTTTACAGTTTTGCTTTGAAGATGATTTTTTAACAAATGACAGGATCTACTTATTTTTCTTTGGTAAATATGCAGAGTAGCAGCTGGTTTGCAGTTAAAGCCAGGATGATTCAATTCATTTCCAAAATGTATAGGTAATTTAGCTAAAATGAGCTTTAGGGACCTGTAAGAACTTTTAAAAGATTAAGCAGTCCATGTCATTTTTCTTTATTTTTAGGGGTATTTTTCTATTTGTAAATTTGTTGTTCAATGCGAGTCTAATTTTTCTCAGAATGACAAATTTGCTCTAAATAAGATGGTTCAAATTTTCTATGTAGCTTTAGCAATTTCAGTTGCTTCATAGTTAGATGGTGAACAAAAATGAATAATGGGAATAATAACGTGGGTGGGCTAGCCAGGAG